>CM035848.1:257307052-257797052 GCA_020510985.1 Pholidichthys leucotaenia | reverse complement strand
TTGATTTAATTGATTTAATTTAATTTAATTTAATTTAATTTTAATTTAAAATGGCTCTAACTCTGCAGGAAAATCCTGCAAATTTATGAGAAAAAATCTCACATTTACAAAAGAATGTTTCTAATTTACATGGAAAAAGGATGTGATAAATTGGCGTGTGTTGGCCATTTTGTTAAAAGACAGCCGTGAGGAGGAACTAAGTGGTGATGTTCGGAGGTGTTAAATCCTGCAGATCTGCATTAATCAGCAGGGAAAAGGAGAAGAAGAGGAATAGGTGATCCCCAGCAGCAGAAATAATCCAGTTAACCCTTTGTTGGACTTTCAGTACAACACTGAGTCCTGTCACCTGCAAAAATTCTCTGATGACTCAGCTGTTGTGGGGTGTATAAGAGGAGGAGAGGAGGGGGAGTACAGGGCACTGGTAGACAGATTTGTGGAGTGGACAGAACAGAATCACCTGAGGTTGAATGTCAGCAAGACCAGGGAGATGGTGATTGACTTCAGGAAGAGGAAGGCTCCTTCTCAGCCACAGCAGATTAGGGGGGAGGATGTGGGAGTGGCTGAAGACTACAAATATCTGGGTGTCAGGATCAGCAGCGGGTTGGACTGGAGATCCAACACCGATGCTGCGTACAAGAAGGGGATGAGCAGACTCTATTTCCTGAGAAAACTGAGATCCTTCAACGTGTGCAGCAGGATGCTGGAGCTTTTCTACCAGACTGTTGTCACCAGCGCCATCTTCTTTGCTGCGGTCTGTTGGGGTAGCAGTATCAGAGCCAGAGATACCAACAGACTTGACAAGATTATCAAGAGGGCTGGCTCTGTAACTGGTCTCAGACCAGAGACCTTTGAGACTGTGGTGGAGAGGAGAACACTAAATAAATTGTGATCCATCATGAACAATCCTGATCACCCCCTCCACCACACACTAGATAGGCAGCGAAGCACTTTCTCCAGTAGACTACTACAGCTTCGTTGTCGAACGGCCAGGTACAGGAAATCTTTCCTGCAACATGCAATTTCACTGTACAATAACTCCCTATGATGTTGTATTCTGGTCATAGCTATGCTGCCACACTGCACCTTACAGACTAACTGGTATATCACATTTTCACTCTGCTCCTGATAGTCCTTCTTTGTGCAATGGGATGATTCATGTGTTTATACTGACATAACGTTCGGCTCAGGAGACGCACACACACAGGCTCAGAGTAGTTCAAACTGTTTATTAACAACAGGGATGTTTGGGTGCGTGTCTGCGGAATGTTAATGTGTTGGTGGTGGTGTCTGCTTCGGACCCAGAGGCAGGAGACCGTTCAGCCGGCAACCCTATGGGAGAAATCAGACACAGGGTGATGAGCACACACCAACACAGGAGGAGAATAGGCGAGGGAGAGAAGCTTACTTGTTTGGACAGATGACTGGCGCTTCAAGGATGGAAGCCCGGGAGACAGCCACCTGCAGGGCTCGGTGCAGCAGCGAGGAGAGACGAGGGACGGGGTTGTCCGCCGCCGAGGAATCCACCTGTGCACAGGGGAGCAGACTGGAGAGATGAGGTAAGTGATCTTCTTACCGGTGACGAGGATGCTGAAGAGAATGTGGTAGAAGCCCATGAAAGGGAAATGAAGTCTACGGCTTCAGACCGAAGCTCAGGGCGAGGCAGCCTATATTCCTCGCCGCTGATGACTGACAGGTGTGTGAGCAGGTGGCGCCGTTGATGAGCGGCGCGGCGTGACAGTACTCCCCCCTCTAGCAGCGCCTCCTGGCGATGGCTTATCCGGGTGCGCTCGGTGGAAGTCCGCGATGAGCGATGGGTCCAACACAAACGACGGGGGCACCCACTGTCGATGCTCGGGCCCATAGCCCTCCCAGTCCACCAAGTATTGCAACCCACGACCCCGGCGCCGGGAGTCCAGGATGGAGGAGACGGACCAGGCCGGATGGCCACCAACCATCCGGGGTGCGGGTTGCACTGCAGGAGGAGGGCAAAGGGGGTCGGTAACTGCCAGCTTCACCTTCGACACGTGGAAAGTGGAATGGATGCGGAGGAAGGGGGGAATAGCCACGCGCACAGCCACCGGGTTGATGATCCGGGTGATGGGAAAGGGGCCCATGAAGCGCTGTGCCAGCTTTCTCCTCTCGCCTTTTAGGGTGACGTCCTGGGTGGAAACGTAGACAAGTTGCCCAACTCTGTACGCCGGGGCAGGTCTTCTACGCCGGTCCGCCACGGTCCTGTTGCGCTCCGCTGTGCGTAAAAGCGCATGACGCGCGGCGGCCCAGGTGGAGCGGAACTGCCTCACGTGCGCCCTAACTGACGGGACAGTTACCTCGCTCTCCTGCGCTGGAAGCAGCGGGGGGTCGTAACCCAGGGACGCCTTGAAGGGGGACATCCCCGTTGCAGAAGAGCGGGCGGTGTTGTGGGCGTACTCCACCCAGGCGAGATGGTTGCTCCATGACGTCGGCTTGGATCTTGCAACACAGCGGAGCGCAGCCTCCAGCTCCTGATTGGTCCTCTCACACTGCCCGTTAGACTGGGGGTGATGGCCGGAGGAGAGGCTCACCTTGGCTCCGATGGCGTTGCAAAAGGACCTCCAAACCTCGGATGAAAATTGGGGACCCCGGTCCGAGACCACGTCCACCGGAATCCCGTGCAGCCTGACCACGTGTTGGATGAGGAGGCCCGCCGTCTCCAGGGCGGTAGGGAGACCTCGCAGGGGGACGAAGTGTGCCGCCTTGGAGAAACGGTCCACGATGGTCAGGATGGTGTTAAAGGAGCTGGAAACGGGGAGTCCGGTGACGAAATCCAGTGCGATATGCGACCAGGGCCTGCCGGGGACGGGCAGAGGCTGGAGCAGACCCGCTGGAGGGGCATTTCCTGACTTGCTGGTGGCACAGACTGGGCAAGCCCGGGCGTAGCGGGCTGCATCCCTCCGCAGGCCTGGCCACCAAAAAGACCGCTGGAGGAGGCTGATCATCCGGGAGGTGCCGGGATGACAGGTGAGCCGGGAGGTGTGGAGCCAGTGGATGACCTCTCCTCGGACCGCAGATGGGACGAACAGTCTTCCCTCCGGTCCGCCGCCAGGATCAGGTTCCACCTCCTGTGCCTTCCGGATCTTTGCCTCGATATCCCACGAGATGGCTCCCACGACGCACGACCTGGGCAGGATGGAGTGGGGCGTCTCCTCCGATTCCACGGGAGTGAACTGCCTAGAGAGGGCGTCAGGCAGGCCGTTCTTAGAGCCAGGCCTGAAGGTGATAGAAAATTGGAACCTGGCGAAGAACAGAGACCAGCGCGCCTGGCGGGCATTCAGGCGCTTGGCAGACCGTAAATACTCCAAGTTCTTGTGGTCCGTAAGGACCACAAACGGCAGGTTCGCCCCCTCTAGCCAGTGGCGCCACTCCTGCAGGGCGAGCTTGATGGCCAAGAGCTCTCTGTCCCCCACATCGTAGTTCCTCTCCGCCGGGGACAAGCGCCGGGAGAAGAAGGCGCACGGTCGTTTGGCGCCATCGTCCGGTGACCGCTGGGACAGCACTGCCCCCACTCCCGTGTCCGAAGCGTCTACCTCGACGATGCACTGCAGCGCGGGGTCGACCTGGCGAAGGACCCGGGAGGAGGAGAATTCCGCCTTCAGCTCCTCAAAGGCGGCAGCGACCTCTTCGGTCCACCGGAACGGGACCTTCGGGGACGTGAGGCGGGTCAGTGGTCCAACGATGGTACTGAAGTTGGGGACAAAGCGGCGGTAGAAATTGGCGAAGCCAACAAATTGCTGCACCTGCTTCCGGGATGCAGGTGTAGGCCATTCCACCACCGCCTTTACCTTCTCTGGGTCAGGGAGCACCTTATCGTGGGCGATGATGAACCCCAGGAAGGACGTACTCCTGGCGTAAAATTCACACTTTTCTGCCTTTACGTACAGATGATTCTCCAGCAGCCTTTGGAGGACCCGCCTCACGTGGACCTGGTGCTCATCCCTGGACTTGGAGAAGATGAGGATATCATCCAGGTAGACGAACACGAAAAGGCCAATGAAATCCCGGAGGACGTCATTAATGAGGCGCTGGAAGACTGCAGGAGCGTTGGTCAACCCGAACGGCATCACCAGGTATTCAAAGTGGCCATTCGGGGTACGGAAGGCCGTTTTCCACTCATCTCCCTCCCGGATCCGGACGAGGTGGTAAGCGCTGCGTAGGTCCAGCTTGGTGAACCAGGTCGCCCCCTGGAGGGAGTGGAAAGCAGTGTCCATGAGAGGCAGGGTGTAACGGTCCTTCTCCGTGATATTATTGAGGGCCCGGTAGTCGATACAAGGGCGGAGGGACCCATCCTTTTTTCCCACGAAGAAGAACCCCGCCCCCACGGGTGACGATGATGGGCGGATTATCCCGGCGTTTAATGACTCCTTCAGATATGTGTTCATCGTCTCCTTCTCCGGCGCAGACAGGCTGTAGAGCCGACCAGAAGGTAACGGCGCCCCCTGGCGGAGGTTGATGGCACAGTCGTAGGGCCGATGAGGGGGAAGAGACATAGCTTTCGCTTTACTGAACACCATACCCAGGTCGTGAAACTCCGGAGGCACCAGGGACAGGTCCGGGGGTGCAGCGTCCGTTGCGGGAGGAGGAGCGGACGGCGAGCAGGCAGCGGACTGGAGGCAGGTGCCCAGGCAAAATGTACTCCAAGCCGATACCCCAGCTGATCTCCAATCCAGGACCGGATTGTGAAGGCGGAGCCAGGGATACCCCAGGATGACGGGCGACACAGAGTTGGGAAGGACATAAAAGGTCATCTCCTCCCGGTGGTTTCCCGAGATGATGACCGGTAGGGGGACAGTTTGATGTGTCACTCTCCCAAGGGTGGCACGGGAGAGATGGACTAGGGAGATGGGAGTGTTGAGTGCCTGGCAGCGGATGCCCAATCGGGTTGCCAGGCTTTGTGAAATGAAGCTGCCTTCTGCGCCCGAATCCACCAGTGCGTGGGTGAGGTGCCCAGTGGGGTTATGGCAGAAACGGATGGGCAGCTTCAATTGAGTGAGTGATCCTAACCGATTGATGTCCGCGAGACTTCCAACAGTGACTCGCGGACCCCACCGACTGGCTTTCCGTGGACAACGCTCCACGGTGTGTTGGTCGCCTCCGCAATACATGCAGAGGCCCAACTCACGACGGCGTTGTTTCTCCACAGGGGAAAGTTTAGTCCAGCCCGTCACCATCGGCTCCGACTCCTCGGGGCACGATGCTGGCGGCGCCGCCAGGGGGCGAGCTTGGAACAGGTGCGGCGAGGCTCCACGAGGGCGAGAAGAAGAAGACCTCCGCCCCGAGGAGCGCTCGCGCAGCCTGTTATCCAAACTTACCGCTAAGGATGTCAGCTCCGCTAGCGTCCCAGGGATATCCCGACCAGCCAGTTCATCCCTCAGATCACTATTGAGGCTGCGGAGGAACAGGCCACAGAGGGAGCGTTCCTCCCAGCCCAGTTCCTCCGCCGCTACCCGGAATTCGACCGAGTGGTCCGCTGCCGACCGGCTTCCCTGCTGGAGAGCGAGAAGCCGATCGACCTGGACCGTCTCGGTTTGAGAATGGTCAAAGACCTCCAGAAAGCGCCTCACGAATTGGTCATAGGTGAGGGTGGCATAACTGGGCCTCGCCATTACGGCGTAGGTCCAAGTTAACGCACGCCCCTCCAGAAGATTCCCTATGTAACCAATT
Organism: Pholidichthys leucotaenia; assembly: GCA_020510985.1. Classification (NCBI taxonomy): domain Eukaryota; kingdom Metazoa; phylum Chordata; class Actinopteri; order Cichliformes; family Pholidichthyidae; genus Pholidichthys; species Pholidichthys leucotaenia. The sequence goes on along the minus strand of CM035848.1, from coordinate 257,791,355 downwards.
CGACTGTGATCCGAGGGAAAATCTCCGGGCACACGGTGGAACACGGACTCACACTGCATAATGAACCCCCGCGCTCCGCCGAGCTTACCGCTAAAGTGGGCGGGGGTCGGAATCGGTGTGAGCCGAACCGGTGCCACTGGAGCCGGCTGGACGGCCGCTGGAACAGCAGGAGCCGCGCCACCCTGGCGAGTCGGGAGGAACGGCTGTTGGGGGTCCAAGCGGTTCAATCGGTTAGTTAATTCTAATAATTGATTGAAAACCACCTGTTGCTGATAAACAATCTGATCCACCCGAGCCTCGAGGATGGTAAACCGGTGTGCGAGCCCGCCGTCTGCCGAGCCGCTCTGCTGAAGCCGTACTGACATAACGTTCGGCTCAGGAGACGCACACACACAGGCTCAGAGTAGTTCAAACTGTTTATTAACAACAGGGATGTTTGGGTGCGTGTCTGCGGAATGTTAATGTGTTGGTGGTGGTGTCTGCTTCGGACCCAGAGGCAGGAGACCGTTCAGCCGGCAACCCTATGGGAGAAATCAGACACAGGGTGATGAGCACACACCAACACAGGAGGAGAATAGGCGAGGGAGAGAAGCTTACTTGTTTGGACAGATGACTGGCGCTTCAAGGATGGAAGCCCGGGAGACAGCCACCTGCAGGGCTCGGTGCAGCAGCGAGGAGAGACGAGGGACGGGGTTGTCCGCCGCCGAGGAATCCACCTGTGCACAGGGGAGCAGACTGGAGAGATGAGGTAAGTGATCTTCTTACCGGTGACGAGGATGCTGAAGAGAATGTGGTAGAAGCCCATGAAAGGGAAATGAAGTCTACGGCTTCAGACCGAAGCTCAGGGCGAGGCAGCCTATATTCCTCGCCGCTGATGACTGACAGGTGTGTGAGCAGGTGGCGCCGTTGATGAGCGGCGCGGCGTGACATATACGGGTCATCATATATTAAGCTATGATGTATATAGGTTCTATAGTCGTGTTAGTTTCTTTTTTACTTTTCATGGGTAATCCCTTTGTCTGTCGTGTGTGTTTCTGTTGTTTGGCTGCCTACTGTCATGCTGCTGTTACACTGTAATTTCCCAGTTTGGGATCAATAAAGTACATCTATCTATCTATCTATCTATCTATCTATCTATCTATCTATCTATCTATCTATCTATCTAAGAATTGTATTGCTCCTTTCCCTTATGTGCTTTTAGGGTATTTATGCTATTTATAATATTTATTGTGGGGTAATTTATCTTTGGGCACATTGGGAATATATGGTTTCTATGGGAATGTATGATTTCAAAAAAAAGATGGCTGCCACTGGAGTGAGGAGTGGTCTGATGGGACACTTTCTGCCTATCTACTTATTCTTATTATTGTCTTTGTGTGTCTGGAACTGCAACAAGAATGGTTTTCCGGCCAACTCAACTAAAGGTGAAGCTAAAAAGTCTTATTTATATGGATTTGGACATGGCCATTTCACCCTGTACTTTATCTGGGCTGCAAAAGCCCTGAGAAAAAGCTTCCAAAACAAGGCAAACATGATGGGTAAGCAAATATCGCAATATGGCAGAGGCTATACAGTTAAAGTACTGTTAGCACTGCTACTTCTGGCAGGGGATATTCACCTTAACCCTGGACCTGCCACTATTAAACAGCAGACCACTGGGTTAGCACAAACATCTGAGCCGGCGGATTGGCTGTTTCTATCTACGGCCCGGCATAGCGAGTCGGGTGAGTCAAATTGCACTGAACAGACTCACATGTCTGATCCTGCTGTAAACAGCTGCGCTACGACCAAAATTTTGGAAACAGGAGCAGTTAAACAAATTGCAAATGAGGCGAGATCCGAAAACCGAGCTGTACGAAAGCAAAAACAACATCTATTTTTCCAAACTGTTAATCATGCACGAGTTCTTTGGGACACAAAGGCTAAACCAAAGGGGATCCTCGGCGGACATCTAAACATACGGAGCATAATCCCCAAAAGAGACGAGATTTCAGTGTTACTGTCTGATTCAAATCTGGACTATCTTTGTCTCTCAGAAAGCTGGCTACACAGGAACATAGACACTAATATGATCGATATTGTCGGTTATCAGTGTTTTAGAAAAGACAGACAGGCAGGGAGGGGAGGAGGTGTTTTAATTTACATCAAAGAAAAATTTAAATGTCAATTGGTTGATTTGAATACTTCACTTGAATGTTTAGCTGTTAACGTATGCCTCTCACCGGTAATGAATTTCAACATTGCAGTATTGTACAACCCACCGTCACACAATTCTTCTTTTTATAATGAATTAAGTGCTCTGGTTAAACAACTTGAGAGGAGCAGAGAAACCATATTTTATGGTGATTTCAATATCAACTGGTCTGATAATAAGGAAAAACAGAAACTGAAAAGCCTCATGACTAAATTTAATTACAAACAATTGATCAAAGGACCTACCAGGATGACCAAACAATCGAGAACACTTATTGACATGGTATTCGCTAATAAACCAGAACGAATAACCAGAACCTATAATCTTGTAACTGGCCTCTCAGATTATAACATGGTTCTTGCTGTCAGAAAACTCACTAAAAAGCGACTACAGTATTTTGGGGGAATCGATATTGACAAATCAAATTTTATTATTCCCAAATCAAAAAATGAGGAGTTTGAACATCACTTAGAGAATCAAAATTGGGAGCAGCTCATGTCAATAAATGAAGTAGATGATTGCTGTAATTTTATAACTGCAACAATTACAAAGTCCATAGAAAAATTTACAAAGCAAATTAATAGCAGACAACAGAAGATTAACCTACCATGGTTAAATAATGAAATAAGAAAACTTATGAAGAGGCGAGACTATGCATTGAAAACATCATTAACCTCTAAACTACAAAATGATCACCTTGTGTACAAAAGTTTAAGAAATAAAGTGGTACAAGAGCTGCGAAAATCAAAAGTATCTTATTACAATAAACTGATAGATCATGCAAAGGGTAACAACAGTTCCCTATGGAGGCATTTAAATAACTTAACTAATAAAAAAAATGATCAGAAGGGGGTAAAGGAACTTAGAATCAATGGCAAGACTGTCAGTAACAAGGCTACTTTGGCAAATGAATTTAATTCATACTTTGTGGGCTCTGTGGAAGACTTAACAAAAATTTTTGTGCTGCCAAATGTGCTCAACAACACAAATTCCATACTTCCAACAGATTCTTTTCACATCGATGAGGTAAATGAGGAGTTAATTGCTGGTATTGTTAAAACACTGTCAAACTCAAAAACTAATGATATCTACAATATGAGCACCTCCTTTCTCAAAATGCACAGCAAAATATTAATCAAACCACTGACTCATCTCATTAATCTCTCCATTAGGTCTAGTACATTTCCATCTGGCTGGAAAAAAAGCTGTCGTCATACCAGTTCATAAATCAGGCAGTAAAGACGATATATGCAATTACCGCCCAATCTCTATTTTACCAGTCCTGTCTAAGGTTCTTGAAAAAGTTGTAGCTACACAGCTGATTGAATATTTACAAGACAGTCAACTTCTTCATCCACATCAGTTTGGTTTTAGACCAGGATACTCAACAGAAACAGCAAATTGTTGCCTTATTGATAACGTCAAACAGTCCTTGGACAGGGGTAATGTGGTAGGAGCTGTTTTTCTAGATCTCAAAAAGGCTTTCGATACTGTAAACCACAGTTTGCTTTTATCCAAAATGGTATCTTTTAACTTCTCCCCAGATACATTAGAATGGTTTGCATCTTATCTCCAGAATAGAGAACAGTGTGTAAAAGTTCACCAGGATAAATCCTTATTTTTAAACAACCGCATGGGTATCCCACAAGGGTCCATTCTTGGTCCTTTACTTTTCAGCATATTTATTAATGACTTGCCGTTACACTGCTCAGCTGCAACATGCCAACTTTATGCAGATGATGCAGTTATTTACACAGCTGCCAAGACTCCAGCACAGGCTGCAGATGTACTGTCTACAAGTATGGCTGATGTCCAAGAGTGGCTCCTCAAGAACCATCTATTGCTGAACCTTCAGAAAACAGTCTCAATGTGCTTTTCAATCAAAAAATGTAACTTGCAATGTTTTAAAGTTAATATACATGATCATGACATCAGTTTAGCTACAGAATTCAAATACCTTGGCATTGTACTAGATCCTCAACTCAAATTTAATCTTCATATAAAGAAAATTTCAAAAGCAGTAAAAAAAAAATCTGAACTGCTTTAAATTAATTAGATATTACATACCTTACGAAGCAGCTGTACTGTATATGCATTCTATGGTTTTTTCTCATATATCATACTGTTTGACAGTCTGGGCTCAAGCAGCCCCTTCCACAATAAGACATATAGTAGGTTCATTATATAATCAAACCCTAAAAATCTTGGACAAAAAGCCCATTAGGTGGCATCACTGTAATGTTTTAAAAAAATACAACCTATTGAGTTTTGAGAGTTTCACTGACCTCTGTTTTCTGAAATTAACGTTCAAATGTTTCCATAAATCAGCACCCGAGCCACTTGCTGGTTTCGTCCAAAGACAGGACAGCAGCAGAGCCACCAGGAGTTCTGTTAATAATAACTGTAAAATATTCCACCGCAGAACCAAATTTGGACAAACAGCTTTCTCTATAAAGAGCAGTCACATCTGGAACACAATGCCAAATGTAATTAAAATAATAACGGACTTTAAAACATTCACTAAAAAGGTTAAAAACTGGCTGAAAAATAAACAAGAATGTACTCATGTATGAATTGATTGTCTGCAAGGTGAGAGTGAATGAAGGGAAGGAATGAATGTGTTTGTTTATAGTGAGTGACGAAGGGAGGGAGGCCTGAAATAGGCAAATGTGAGTCAGGTTGTTATATTTGTGTATTTATAATATTTATAATTGTGTATTTATAATCTTTTTTGCGTTGATGTATGTGGTTATTGTGTATTTTTTTTCTTTACTTGATTCTCTTTTCTAAAGCCCATCCAGGGACAAGAGTTGCAAATTAGCTAATAGCTATACACTCTATGTGCAACACATCAGATTGATTGTCATTGATTAATTGTCTATGTTTATTGCACTGTCCCTGTCAAATAAACTAATCTATCTATCTATCTATCTATCTATCTATCTATCCCAGGAAGAGTAAACACATGACACCCCATGACACCCAACAGATCACCCCCCATGACATCAGTGGGAACAGCTGGGCCAAACTTCACACCTCAGTCGATTTACATGTTCCCTTCTGAGGACAATTCAAACAGCTGCTGAGATGGAAACCAAAGGGTTAAAGGGTGACATGGCTTTATCAGCAGCAGTGATCCCCCCCCCCCCCAACTGACCTGCTGGCCAGGAACTAACAACTCCTCAGGCCTGTTAACACAATTTTAACAACAAGAGGACATGCAAAAGAATGAAGATTCCCTTTGATTTAACAGGATAACAGCGTGAATTTTCAGGTCTGTGAATGAACAGAGCAGCCATGAGTGTTTCACGGAGTCACTTATTGAATTATAATGGTTAATCTAAGTCACAATTTCAGGAAACATAAACTTCAGCGGAAACATAAACCCATGACACACTGTTTTAAATTTTGCTGATTTTTCTATTTTTTTTTCCGCTTCTCTTCCAGTCCTTATGGCCACTTTCTGATTGTTTTGAGTTTTTAAAACATCATTTTAATAATGTTAACTGACTTAAAGTACATTTCTAACTACACTATATCATACAATATGCCGTTTAACACACAATTTCATTTGATCGCATTTAGATCTTAATTCAAACAAGCAGAGTATTTGTAACCAACTTAATGAATACTTCAACAAAAACAATCAATCTGAATACAACTGGGAGTGTTTAAGAATAAAAATCTTTGGATTCCTTAATGAAGTTCTGCCTGCAGATCACCTGCACTCAAACATTCCAATTACCACTCATGAAACAGACCAGATTCCATACAAAATGTTAAAAATTTTGCTTTGGCTTCGTCTTTAAGGGGTTGCTGTTCCAGTTGAAAGACTCGTGTTGGAGAGTCCACCTTTGTATAAATCGGCCACGTCAGTATACCACAAAAGGTTCAAAGTCGCTAAGATAATTCAGAGGTTAAACCGGCTGTTAATGTCATTTAAACCCTGCATGGCTTCGACAACGTGGAACCGGCATTTCACTTTGAAATGGATGGCTCGAGTTATTGCAAACAAGCAAGTTTAAAACACTCACTAAAGTTAAGAGTAAGATAAGATAAGATAAGATAAGATAAGCCTTTATTAGTCCCACAACGGGGAAATTCCAGGATTGCAACAGCACAGGGATAGCAACACTCAGAGCAACAATCAGAAGGCAAGAAAAAACAAGCAAGCAAGAGCAGCTAATATACCTATGTACATATTACTATAAAATATATATATACACACACACACACACAGACACACAGTGCAGAGCATTGTAGCTGGATGGAATAAATATATGAATATATGAACACACAGTGCAGTTTCCTTCTTGCAGAGTATTGCAAGAAGGAAAATAGTTTAATATAAAACACAGCTGTCTTACCTTGAAATGTCGTTTACAAATGAAGAGACTCAAACTGAAGAAAAATGTAATTTGAACCACCAACCCTCTGGTTACTGGACAACTCGCCCTGCAATCTAATACTACCCTATTATCCTGACAGAGCACTACACTCCCAAAAAGCTGGATTACTTGTAATACCTAGAATCTCCAAAAGTACAATGGGAGGCAGAGCCTTCAGTTATCATGCTCCTCTCCTGTGGAACCAGCTGCCAATCTGGATTTAGGAGTCAGACTCGATCTCTGTTTTTAAGAATAAAGTTAAAATCTTCCTTTTTGATATAGCCTACAATTAGGGAGGGATCATGTGTCTCTGAACCCTCCCTTAGTTATGCTGCTAATAGGTTTAGACAGCTAGGGGACCTCCAGTAATGCATTGGGCTTCACTCCTTTCTTCACTCTCAATGAAATTTTTTTTTTTTTTTACTGGTCATTTACATCTGTTTGTTCTCTCCCATAGATTGAGTCCCCATCGTGCTGTTTGCTTTCTACATGTCTGTTCTTTTCGTCTTCTCTATCCCCTCACCCCCCAGCCAGTCGCACCAGATGACTGCCCCTCCCTGAGCCTGGTTCTGCTGGAGGTTTCTTCCTGTTAAAAGGGAGTTTTTCCTCTCCACTTTCGCCTACAGTTTCCCCTACAGTTGAAAGTGCTATGAGATGACTGTTGTTGTGAAATGGTGCAATATAAATAAAGTTGAATTGAATTGAATTACCCAAAGCTCATGACCATAGGTGAGGGTAGAAACGTAGATTGACCGGTAAATCGACAACTTTGCCTTAGAGCTTAGCTCCCTCTTCACCACACCAGACCAGTACTATGTCCGCATCACTGCAGATGCTGCTACAATCCGTCTGTCAATCTCTCCCTCCATTCTCCCATCACTCATGAATAAGACCCCAAGATACTTAAACTCCTCCACTTGGAGTAGGAGCTTGTCCACGACCCGGAGAGGACAATCCACCTTTTTCCGACTGAGGACCATGGATTCGGACTTGGAGGTGCTGATTCTCATCCCAGCTGCTTTACACTCAGTGGCAAACCGTCCCAGCAAGACCTGTAGGTCATTGATGGATAAAGCCAACAGGACAACATCCTCTGCAAACAACAGAGATGAGATCCTGTGGTCACCAAGTATGACACCCTCTGTTCCCTGGCTGTGCCTAGAAATCCTGTCCATAAAAATTATGAACAGGATCGGTGACAAAGGCCAGCCCTGGCGGAGTCCAACTCTCACTGGGAATGAGTCCGATCGAGTGTTGGCAATATGATCTAAACTCTCTCAATGGTCGTATAGAGACTGGATAGCTCGTAACAACGAGCCCGATACCCCACACTCCCGAAGCACCCCCCCCACAAAAAAACACGAGGGACGCGGTTGAGTGCCTTCTCCAAGTCCACAAAACACATGTAAACTGGTTGGGCAAACTCCCACAATCCCTCCAGGATTCTTGAGAGGGTTAAGAGCTGGTCCAATGTCCCACAACCAGGACAAAAACCACACTGATCCTCCTGAATCCGAGGTTCAACCAACGGCCGGACTCTCCTCTCCAGTATATTGGCATAGACCTTCCCTGGGAGGCTGAAGAGTGTGATCCCTCTAAAGTTGGAGCACACCCTCTTGTCCCCCTTTTTAAAGAGAGGAACTACCACCCCGGTTTGCCATGCCAAAGGCACTGTTCCCGACCTCCATGCAATGTTGCAGAGGCGTGTCAACCATGACAGCCCTACAACATCCAGGGCCTTGAGGTATTCAGGGCGGATTTCGTCCATCCCCGAGGCCCGACCACCAAAGAGATTTTTAACCACCTTGGCGACTTCAGCCCCTGTGATAGGTGAGTTGTCCCCCTCGTCCACAAGCCCTGCTTCCTCTGTGGAAGACATGTCAGTGGGATTGAGGAGATCCTTGAAGTATTCCTTCCACCGCCCACTGATATGCCCAGTCGAAGTCAGCAGCACCCCATCCGTACCATACACAGTGTGGACAGGGAGCTGCTTCCTCCTCCTGAGCAAGCTGGACAGTTTGCCAGAATCTCTTCAATGCCAACCAAAAGTCTTGCTCCATGGCCTCATTGAACTCCTCCCACACCTGAGTTTTGCTTCAGCAACCACCCGAGCTGCACTCTGCTTGGCCTGCTGGTACACCTCAGCTGCTTCAGGAGTCCCACAAGCCAACCAAGCTTGATAGGATCCTTGATAGGACTCCTGTCTCCGGCAGGCAGCCTGACTGTCTTCATCGGGCCATCTGCTTGGCCTTGGACTTTGGCCAGCCACCCGAACCCTGGAGCTCTGGAACCGTGGGGGCTTAGAGGTCTGTCGGGGAGCAGGTGTGAATTTTGAGCTGGTTTGTTTTTTCCCTCCTGGCCGTTTTTCCCCCACCTCCCTCCCGGGGTGGTTTTATGCTGTACTCCTTCTTTTTTGGGGGGGTGGGGGGTGGGGGAGGGGTTGGGTTCCTTTTTGATGTTGCTTTGGGGTGTCTGGACTCCATCCCTTGAGGTGGGGTTCCGTCATATGTCTGAGCATCTGTCCTCAGTGCTCAAACTTCCTTTGCAGTTTTGAGTGTTTTTCTGTTCATTATTATTTCCCTGTTAGTTCTGTGATGTTGTGTTGGTGATACGAGCCCCTTTTCCTCTATTCCAGACAGCCATTTCCACTCACAGTCTGTGTCTGCTCCTCAGCTGCAAGTGATTGTGGGGTTAACTGATTGGGGCATGTTTAAAGGAGCCACGCATGATCTGGATGAGTACACGGACACTGTGAACTCTTATATCCACTTTTGTGAGGAGAGCATTCTTCCATCGTGCACCAGGGTGAGGTATTCTAATGATAAGCCCTGGTTCACTGCTAAGCTCAGACGGATCAGGAAGGAGAAGGAAGCAGCGCTGAAAAGTGGAGACAGGGGCTGCTACAGGGAGGTTAAATATCGGTTTAACAGAGAGCTGAGGAGAGCTAAATCTGTGTATTCTGAGAGACTCCAGCAGCAGTTCACTGCTAATGACTCGGCTTCTGTGTGGAGAGGACTGAGGCAAATCACCAATTATCGGCCTCAGGCTCCTAAAGGTCAGGATGACAAAGCCCTTTGTCAAAGATTGTCCCAACACTACGCCCGTTTTGACACCCCGTCATCTGTGTCCAACTCCCCCCCTCCCTCCAGCTCCACAGCCTCCACGATCCCTACTTCATCAAAGGCGCCCCCCCTCCTCCCCCCCTGCCCTTGTCATCAGTGAGCAGGACGTGCTCAAACAGTTCTCCAGACTGAACCCGCGCAAGGCCCCCGGTCCGGACGGCGTGTCTCCCTCCACCCTGAGACACTGTGCGAAAGAGCTGGCTCCTGTCTTCACAGACATTTTTAACACCTCCCTTAAGCTATGCCACGTGCCGTCCTGCCTCAAATCCTCCACCATCATCCCTGTCCCCAAAAAGCCACGGATCACTGGACTTAATGACTACAGACCTGTAGCGCTCACCTCTGTAGTCATGAAGTCCTTTGAGCGCCTGGTCCTGCCCCACCTCAAGTCCATCACCACCCCCCTCCTGGACCCGCTGCAGTTTGCCTACCGAGCCAACAGGTCTGTAGACGACACAGTCAACCTGGCCCTCCACTCCATCCTGCAGCACCTGGATTCCCCGGGAACCTACGCCAGGATCCTTTTTGTGGACTTCAGCTCCGCATTCAACACCATCCGCCCCGATCTGCTCCGGGACAAGCTGTCCCTGCTCAACGTGCCTGACTCCTTCTGCAGGTGGATCACCGACTTCCTGACGGACCGGAGGCAGCATGTGCGGCTGGGAAAGACTGTCTCAGACTCTGCTAGCACCAGCACCGGATCACCCCAGGGCTGTGTACTTTCCCCCCTACTCTCCTCCCTTTATACCAACTCCTGCACCTCCAGCCACCAGTCTGTCAAGTTGATCAAGTTTGCGGATGACACCACCCTCATCGGGCTCATTTCCAATGGCGACGAGTCCGCCTACAGGAGAGAGGTGGCCCAGCTGGCGTCCTGGTGCAACAACAACAACCTGCAGCTGAACGCTCTGAAGACAGTGGAGATGATTGTAGACTTCAGGAAAGTCACTACTCCTCTGCCCCCCCTCACCCTCTCAGGCTCTCCCATCACCACTGCTGATTCCTTCCGCTTCCTAGGCACCACCATCACCAGGGACCTCAAGTGGGAGCCGACCATCAGCTCCCTCATCAAAAAGGCCCAGCAGAGGATGTTCTTCCTGCGGCAGCTGAGGAAGCTCAAGCTACCCACCAAGATGTTAGTGCAGTTCTACACAGCCATTATCGAGTCCATCCTCACCACCTCCATAACCGTGTGGTACGCAGGAGCCACTGCCAGGGACAGACTAAGGCTGCAGCGCGTCGTGTGCACTGCTGAGAAGGTGATCGGCTGCAAGCTCCCATCTCTCCAGGATCTGTACATCTCCAGGACCCGGAGGCGTGCTGGCCGGATCATAGCCGATCCCTCACACCCTGGTCACGTACTGTTTGCCCCTCTCCCCTCAGGTAGAAAACTTCGGTCCATCCAGACTAAAACCTCCCGTCACATGAACAGCTTCTTCCCCTCTGCCATCAGACTGCTGAACACTAAGTGACTTATTGATTCTCGTGCACTATGTACAGCAGCTCAACCAGACTCATGTCAATCATCACTGTTTTCTTCCTGCATTACCGACTGCACTATATGGTTCTCCACATTATCTGCTGCTCGCTAATATATTTAAACTGCTGACTAGTATTACTCACTCTTATTCTACACTTTATTGCATGTATAGTTTATTTCTTTTATTTTAGCATGTTTAATGTTGCAGCATTGCACCGAGACAAATTCCTAGTTTGTGTACTACATGAACAATGGCAATAAATCTGATTCTGATTCTGATTCTTTTTGGTCTCCTGCTATTTTTTCTCCTCTCTCTGCTCTCAGGCCACTCTCCCATCAACTGAGAGCAGTTAGACAATTAGTGTTCCCCAGCCCAGCTCTCACACCTGCTGCCCATCACTGCTCATGTATTTAAACTCTGCCTTTCCACCCTGTATTTGCAGCAGCCTCACTAATGTTCAGACTAGGCTCCATTTCTACAGTCAGTCTCCCCCTCCTCTCCTGAGTTCCTTTGCTCAGGAGATTCTACTTAGCATAAGTTGTTTTGTTTGTTTTGTTTTGTTTGTTTTTTTTGGGGGGGGGTTGTTTGCACCGTCATTTTTGGACTGTCATGTTTGTTTGTCAATAAATTGCCTCACTGCATTCAAGCACTAGAGTATGTTGTTTGCCCCGGAGGGGTGTTCATGACAATTGCCAGTTATCGCAAACGACTGATTGCAGTTGTTGCTGCTAAGGGTGGCCCAACTAGTCATTAGGTTTAGGGGGCAATCACTTTTTCACACAGGGCCATGTAGGGTTGGATTTTTTTTCTCCTTAATAATAAACACCTTCATTTAAAAACTGCATTTTGTGTTTACTTGTGTTATCTTTGTCTAATATTTAAATTTGTTTGATGATCTGAAACATTTAAGTATGAAAAACATACAAAAAAATGAGAAATCAGGAAGGGGGCAAACACTTTTTCACACCACTGTATTTGTCCATGGCTTCTCTCTCAGGGACGGAGAGGCTGTCTAACCAACTGGTGGGAAGGGGCGCCCCCTGCTGGAGTTCAATGGCACAGTCATAAGGCCTCTGGGGAGGAAGGGAGTGTTTTTGCCTTGCTAAAAACAGCAGCGAGGTCATGATATTCAGTCAGTACATTAGACAGATCAGGTGGTTCAACAGTGGGGGGAGAGACGGCAACAGAAGGAGAACAGGCAGCCAATTGCAAACAGGTAGAGAGACAAAACGTACTCATCGATGTAATTACCCCTCTTCGCCAGTCAATGGTGGCATTGTGCAAGTGGAGCCATTCACACAATGGAAGTGGTGGAGGAAGGGATTACCAGGAAGTGTATGGTCTCTCTACGATTACCAGAGATCAACACAGGGAATGGGAGAGTAATTTTGAAAACAGTAAAAAATGGTTTACCAGATAATGCCACTAGCCTGAGAGGCTCTTGAAGGACCTTGTATGGGACATCCAACTGGGTTACCAGACTCTCTGAAATAAAGTTCAGCTCTGCTCCTGAATCTATTAGGACAAAATCTTTGTGGTCAGAGGTGGCCAGTAGGATGAGAATGGGAAGTAATAGTTTGGTCAGAGGGCGTTTGGTAACTACACCCACCTGTCCCCTACTACGATGGGCGGGCAGAGTCTTTTAGTTTTAGCCAAGCATTCGTCTACCCCATGGCCATCTCCTGTGCTGTACATGCTGGGCCCCTCAGTCGCTGACGATCTGCTAGAGGAGACCGAGAATGACCTGATTGAATGGGTTGGCATAGTTTGGACAGAGTGAGGAAACAGTTCCCCGGGGAGAAGGTGATGGTGATGAAGCAGAATGGCATGCGACATTTCCGCATTGCCACTCCCAAGCATGTTCACATAGGTGATTGTCCAGCTTAATGACCGGGGAAATGAATGCGTCTAAAGATGCCAGTTCATCACGGCTGGCTAGCTCATCCCGCAGATTGGAGTTGAGGCCACCGATGAAAAATGAGTGAAGCACGGTATCATGCTAACCTGCTTTGGTCGTGAGCACCCAGAAGTCTATGGAGAACTCAGAAGCAGATTTGACTCCCTAAAGCAAGTTATGGAGGTCGGAGGAGATGCTGCCCTCATGGTTAGAGAGATCAAAGTTCTTAATAAATTCCCCCGAAAAACAAGCAAATGTATTGGATGAATACTCAGTGTCATGCGGTGATCCTCGCGGATCACCATAAGATGCCAAGAGTCACCGGTGAGTTTTGCAATTATGTTTATTTACAGGGAAATACGTGACACAAGACTGTGAGCCGCTAAGGGCAAAAACACACACTACGAGGTATAGAGGCTCGTAGGGCTAACCCCAGCCACTACGAGCTAAACTATGACATGACAAGAATACAAACAAACCTGACATGAAGGTCTGACGAGGTTAGAGCACCGACCCAGCTTGACCATGATTTGACAAGGGTAAAATGAACATACAACGATACTCCCGCAACTTCACTACCGTCAGCACCTGCCTAATAAGGGCGAGCGCTAACAAGCAGTAATGACAAACAGCTGACCGTCTTTGACAGCCGGAAGCCCCACCGAGCGCCTTCACAATAAGAACCCGGTGAAGCCAGAATATAACCCACAGCTGTCAAAGGCAGCAGCGAATATACATAGCCTGAGCGCGGACAGGACCGGCGCTCGGGTCGTAACAGTACCCTCCCTCCGAGGGCTGGCTTCCAGAACGCCCATAGACCACCCTGCCCCCCCACCCCCTCCAGGGTGGGCGGATGGGGGTAGGTCCGGAGGGAGAAAAAAAAACCCAAACAGAATCAGTACCGGAAAAAGACAAAATCCAGACCAGACAAGGCAAAAAAAAAAAACTAAACACAGCACAATGACACAAAATACCAAATACTCAAATCAGATTAAATACACGCGGAGAAAAATAAGGCAACTGTAGGACATAAAACACAAATTGCCAAGGATCCCCAAATAAAAGTTACAGAAAACAGCACAGGACAGCAAGAGAAAATTAAATCTTTGCCCACTTGTCCCACAAGAAGATGGCTTCTCACCCGTGTGAATTCTCATGTGAATTTTCAAACTACCATGCTGATTAAACCTTTGTCCACATGTTTCACAAGAAAATAGCTTCCCACCTGTGTGAATTCTCATGTGAATTTTCAAATAACCAAATACAGAAAAACAGAACAATTACTGGGGCAAACCTAACTGCACACCAAAACAAAATAAGGCAACTGCAGGACATAAGCACAAACACCCACAGATACCCAAATAACCATTACACAGAGCACACAGGATAGCAAGAAAAAAAAAACAGAAAAATTACTGGATCAAGCCCCCACCAAAAAGGTAACCTCTACCCCCCCAACAGTTCATGCCAAACGGCGGAGACCCAGCGCCCCAGGAACAGTTCGGGCAGTCTCCCCGCGTCCAACAGCCGGCGGGTGGTCATGGGAGGTGGAACATGACCGGGCGGTTTGTCAAAGTCCCAAGCCCGGAAAGTCCCCTCCCCCGGAGGCCGAACCAGGTCGCCCAGAAGAACACGTAACATGTCGGGTGGCTGACCCGAGGCGCCGTACCAGCGAAGCAGTTCCTCAGGCGGCCGACCCGCGTCCCTCAGCCACCAGTACCGGGGGAAAACAGCCTGCGGCGGCCTCCCTGGCGAGGGCAAAACTCGGGAGAGCCAGGGCGAGCGAAAAGGGACCCCCATGGCCCCCGACGATGATGCGCAGGGGCGATAACTCTGTAGAGGGACTAGAAGGCAAGGATGAGCCCGTACTCCGTCCGACGGCGAAGGGTCTGCAGCTCCTCCACCGTCCGCGGACCACACCGGTGCTGCACCTCTGCTGGACCCCGATTGAGTCCCAGCTGCACCCACATCGGACCCCGATTGGGCCAAAGCAGCTCCCGCGATGGACCCCGATTGGGCCTCGGGCGCACTCACGTCGGGCCCCGATTGGGCCAGAACTGCACCTGCGGTGGACCCTGATTGGGCCTCTGGTGCACTCACGTCGGACCCCGATTGGGCCACAGCAGCCTCCACAACGGACCCCGACTGGGTCGGTGCAGCTCCGATGACGATCTCCACCCCCGAACCTGGAACCTCCAAATCAGTGACTCCGACTGGCTCCATGCTGGCGACACTGCAACGAGGCTCACAAAAAACAAGAAAACCGGGATCAATATCACCGGTAGCAACAGAACCCAGCGAGACAAGCTTAGGCGCAGCAGGAGGCTGCTCCTCACTCGCCTCCCTGAGAGGCAGGCAAAAATGCTCCAAAACAGGGGACAGGGACACAAGAGGGAGCACTTGCCTGCGCTTGGGTTCTGTTGCCACCCAGGACTCCGACGATCCAGGTTCAGGGCGGCGACTCTCATCAGCAGGCTCCAACTCAGCTGCGTCGGGCTCCGCAGCTGGCGAGATGACATCTGCAGCCTGAGGTTCCTCCCGCGCTGATGTCCACGCCGATGACCCGTATGGCGTGGGGGCTGGGGACACTCGACACACTGGCTCAGACCGTTCCGGCGAGGAGACCGGGGGACGCTTCATCGTCAGCTCAGGCTCCGGGCCGCAGTCCACTTTTCTCCTCCGTCCACCACGTGGCTGCAGGGCCGGATCCAGGCTTTCCAGTACTGCAGGCCCCCTCTTCATCCTAAGACGTAGGCCTGGTGTCACAGAGCACTCAATGGGGGTGACACAGAGGCAGCAGGTTTAGTTATTATCACTACAGCAGGTGGAGGGAGCTCGGGGGGCTGCAAACCCCGAACTCCGCCCCCAGGAGTCAGACAAGGCAGGTTACAATTATGGTGTAAGAAATTAACTTGCACTTGCCTTTCTCCCGGAGAAAAGATGGTGCCTGCTGTAGGGGACGCTGTTCCTCCTTCTCCCCGCTGGATGGCAACATAGGGCCCCCGGAAGGACAAGGTGGAGCCGCTCTCAGAGGCTCGCTGACGGGCTTCGCCGGCAGCGGGTCCAGCTGGGGATTCTGCTGAAGTTCTCCTTGGCCGTGGCGCCGATGTCGTCGACGACCTCCAGATGGCGCGACCTCCTGGACCAGTTCAGGGACAGGAACAGGATCCCAACACGGGGAGCGAGGATGCCTCCTCCTCTGCTTCCTGCTTTCCTCCTCCTCCAGCCCGCGGAGTATCTCGTGCTGCGTGGCGAGTTCATCTCTCCTCGTCATCACCTCCGGGGGATCATTGTAGTGGAGAGGAAGGTTGTCCAGGAGAACCTCAGCATAGTCCAGGTGCCAGCGCATATAGCTGGAGTTGACATCAAAGGTAGTGGCGAGGAGTGTCCCGTCGACCTACTCCAGTGCGCTTGCTAACTCTTTGCCCAGGCGCCGACCGCGGCCCCTGGATGACGGCATTCTCCCAGCAAATGACACCCAGACAGGGAAGAACAATAGTCCAATTAAAGCAAAAACTCACGGTGAAAAAGGCGTCTCGGTGTGGCGTCTCCGTTTAGACGTCTGGCGGGAGTATACTGTCATGCAGTGATCCTCGCGGATCATCAAAAGACGCCAAGAGTCACCGGTGAGTTTTGCAATTATGTTTATTTATAGGGACAATACGTGACACAAGACTGTGAGCCGCTAAAGGCAAAAACACACACTACGAGGTACAGGGGCTTGTAGGGCTAACCCCAGCCACTACGAGCTAAACTATGACATGACAAGAATACAAACGAACCTGACATGAAGTTCTGACGAGGTTAGAGTGCCGACCCAGCTTGACCATGATTTGACAAGGGTAAAATTAACATACGACGATACTCCCGCAACTTGACTGTCGTCAGCACCCGCCTAATAAGGGCGGGTGCCTAATAAGTAATGACAAACAGCTGACCGTCTTTGACAGCCGGAAGCCCCACCGAGCGCCTTCACAGTAAGAGCCCGGTGAAGCCAGAATATAACCCACAGCTGTCAAAGGCGGAAGCGAATATACATAGCCCGAGCGCGGACAGGACCGGCGCTCGGGTCGTAACACTCAGTGCCCGTGATGCTAGCACATACCCAGGTGAGCGCACAACCCTCGAGCAGATTGACCACGTAGCTTGTTTTGCTATGTTTGGTAGGAAACTCATTCGGGAGATGCTGACAAACAAGGCTGCATTGCAGGAGAAACCCCCCTCCCTCCCCTAAGCTTCTGTTATAGCGAGCCGGTGTGGAAATAGTTAACTCGAGACCATCTAAACAAGCGAGCATGGTTCCCCGAGCTGTGACTGCTGAGTCTTGCGGAGGAGTTTGTACTGACATGGCAGGTAATAACAGACCCAAAAGCAGACAACTTGGGAGGCCAAGGTAGCAGTGCAATTATAATGCTTTATTGAGAGTTTTGTTGGATAGTGTGCTTGGGAGAAAGCAGGAGAGGGGTATGCGAGAGAAGAGGAGAAGGGTGTGTAAATGCGATAATTGACTGGGACAGTTGCAAATAGTGTTTCCTTTCTCTTACAGGTTTGGCCAGATAAACCAGCAGTGGCAGGCTTCTCTGGTGATTCACCAGCAAAGTGAAGTATTCCAGCAAGGTGAGTGGGGATCACTGAGTGATGTCCAGTGCCCTGGGGAGAAGTATGGGAGAGGGTTAGGTGCACGTTGGTAAGTCAACTTACTTGGGGGGTGGAGAGTGAAGGTGGGGTCCGGATCCAGGGTTCCATCGAGGAGAGTATCCACTCCGCCAAGGAAGTTCTGGGGAAATATAGAGTGAAGGGTTGGTTGGAAGATGGTGGCTTACAAAAGCGTGATGAGAGTAAGGCATTCAGGCTGGAGGCTGCAGGCTGGGTGTCTGATCCTAAGGCGCAGGTAGGTAGGTCTAACATGTTCCTGCAGTCGGCAGAGTGTTGCTCCTATTTAGGGAGTGGCGTTAATTACAGGCAGGAGGGGAGCACAGCTGTGGAGAATGAGTAATTAGGAGAGAGGGAGAACAGTGTGCAGCCCGGGTCACTACAGTAACTGAAGGTGAACAAACAGGATGGGACATGAAGTTGGGCTTGTTGAGGGACAGGATAGATTTGAGCACTTTAGAAGTGAGGTGACACAATCACGAAAATCACACACATGAACTTGCGAACTGCAGGGCAAAACCATGACACTGTATTGGAACAATCGGGTCAGTTACACACTAGGTCATGATATTGGGTTGCCTTAAAAGACCAACAGAGCTGTGGAATATAAATAATACATATGGATTCCATACACCTGTCATAAATTGCACTCTTAAAGGGTTGGAAGAAGACACCAAATGCATACTGTGAGTTTGCAAGTTTAATTGTAACAGAACACAAAAGCACAAAATAACGAAGGAGCTAGCTGCTCAGCTTAGATAAGGGCAGAAAACAAAGGCTATGAATAAATGAGACGAGGAGCACTCATCTGGAGACAGAGGGTTGGCGAAAAACACAAACAGCAAAATCCAGAGAACCAACTGGGAAATTAAATCTGACATCAAGCTGGGAAACAAGAACTTACGTACAGCCGTAGAGGTAGAAAGAAGGGTGCTGCGCCGAACAACCGTGCCGTTCGTCGGCCTCCGTCGGTCTATGATTACCATGGAAGAGAATCCTAAACGTCTACTCTGCTGGAACAGCACCGCCTGTGGCTGAACAGGCCGATGCGCAAATGACAGTCCCTGTCACACAGGTCACACTTGTGGGTGGTCTCCGTGCTGCTGGGTCTGTGGCGGTTCTTCCTGCGGGTCCTTTTTTCATCTGCTGCAGCAGTCAGTCTCTCTTCACCCGCCTTGAGCTGTCTGGTCAGGGTGCCTCTCCATTTGGAGCGGTCCGTTGCAAGGTCCTCCCAGCGCTCTGTGTTGATATCCAGGGCCTTCATGTCTCTCTTGCAGACGTCTCTAAAGCGCAGCTGTGGGTGGCCAACGTCTCTCCTGCCAGTTGCCAGTTCTCCATAGAGGACGTCTTTGGGGATTCTGCCATCCTCCATACGGTGAACGTGGCCTAGCCAGCGGAGCCTGCGCTGCCTGAGTAGAGTGAACATGGAGGGAAGGCCGCCGCGGGACAGAACTTCTGTGTTGGGCACTTTGTCCTGCCAGGATATGTCCAGGATGTGGCGAATGCAGCGCAAGTGGAAGGAGTTCAGTCTCTTTTCCTGCCGGGCGTATGTTGTCCACGTCTCACTCCCATAGAGCAGTGTGCTGATGACGCAGGCGTTGTACACTGCCATCTTCGTCTTGACAGAAAGTTTGGGATTCTCCCACACTCGTGTGGTGAGGCGAGCGAGTGTGAAGGCTGATTTTCCAATCCTCTTGTTGATCTCTGTATCAAGGGAGAGGTTGTTGCTGATCGTGGACCCCAGGTACGTGAACTGATTCATGACCTCCAGCTTGTAGTCATCAATGGTGATGGTTGGTGGTGCTTCCGTGCCTTGCGCCAAGACGTTAGTCTTCTTCAGGCTGATGGTAAGCCCGAAGTCCTTGCATGCCTGGGAGAAGCGGTCCATCAGGGTCTGAAGCTCCTGCTGTGTGTGGGTTGCGACTGCAGCGTCGTCTGCGAACAGCATGTCTCTGATTAGAGCCTCGCGTACTTTGGTTCTGGCTTTCAGGCGGGCGAGGTTGAAAAGCCTGCCGTCAGATCTTGTGTGCAGGTAGATTCCCTCTGTTGCTGTGCTGAAGGCATGCCTCAGGAGCATAGCAAAGAAAATCCCAAACAGGGTTGGCGCAAGTACACAGCCCTGTTTCACTCCGCTGCGTATGTTGAATGGCTCTGAGACGTTGCCATCGTGCTGCACTATCCCCTGCATGTTGGTGTGAAACGATTCGATGAGGCTTTGCAACTTTGGTGGGCATCCTATCTTTGGCAGGATCTTGAAAAGGCCCTCTCTGCTGACCAGATCGAACGCTTTGGTGAGGTCGATGAAGGCGACGTACAGAGGCATGTTCTGTTCTCTGCATTTCTCCTGGAGTTGGCGGATGGAGAATATCATGTCTACCGTCGATCGCTCAGCGCGGAAGCCACACTGAGACTCGGGGTAGACACGTTCGGCAAGCTTCTGTAGACGAACGAGAACAACTCGTGCGTAGACTTTGCCAACAACGCTGAGGAGGGAAATGCCCCTGTAGTTGTTGCAGTCGCTTCTCTCCCCTTTGTTTTTGTAGAGGGTGATGATCTTGGCGTCCCTCATGTCCTGTGGTACGGCACCTTCCTTCCAGCACTGGCAGAGGACGTCATGCAATGGCAGCAGTAGGGCGGTCTTGCAGTGCTTGATCAGGTCAGGGGGTATGCCATCATTGCCGGGTGCCTTGCCAGCGGCCAAGCTATCAATGGCCTTACTGAGTTCGTCGATGGTTGGCTTGGCGTCAAGTTCGTCCATAGATGGCAGGCAGTCGATGGCATCAAGGGCTGACGGTGTCACGGTGTTCTGTCTAGAGTAGAGGTCGGAGTAGTGTTCCACCCATCTCTCCATCTGCTTGTTCTTCTCTGTGATCATCTCCCCAGTGGAAGATTTGAGGGGGGCCATCTTGCTCTGAGCCGGACCAAGTGCTTTCTTGATGCCATCGTACATACCACGGATGTTCCCTGTTATGGCAGCGGTTTGAATGTCTTGGCTGAGCTGAGTCCAGTACTCGTTGGCACAGCGCCGAGCAGTCTGCTGAACTTTGCTTCTCGCAGCCCTGAGAATCTGGAGATTCTTCTCGTTTGGGTACTTCTTGTACTCAGCAAGTGCTGAGCGCTTGGCTTCAATGACGGGGGTCATCTCGGTCAACTTGGCATCAAACCAGTCCTGTGACTTTGAGGTCTTCCTCCCAAAGGTAGCCAAGGCTGTGCGGTAGATGGTGTTTCGCAGCTCTTCCCACTTCTGCTTTGCAGATTCTCCTCCTTGTGGTACACCAAGTTCCTTCTCAAAGGTGGAGGCAAACTGCTCAACAAGTTCTGGTTGGGCCATCTTGCTGGTGTCAATCCATGCCTTTCCAGGTTGTCTAGCACGATGGAATTTCTTCAGCTGCAGCTTGACCTTGCAACACACCAATGAATGGTCTGTGTCGCAATCTGCACTCTGGAACGAACGGGTGATTAGCACGTTCTTCAGTGAGGTGCGCCTGGTCAGGATCAAGTCTAGCTGGTGCCAGTGCTTTGAGCGCGGATGTTGCCAGGAAACCTTGTGTTGGGGCTTGGTCTTGAAGAACGAGTTTGTGATGCACAGATCGTGATATATGCAGAACTTGAGCAGCTGCTGTCCGTTGTCGTTCATTCTGCCCACGCCAAAAGGTCCAAGACAGGAGGGCCAGGAGTCGTGGTCAGCACCCACTCTGGCATTGAAGTCTCCAAGGAGAATGAGTTGTTCAGAGTTGGGGATGATCCTGACAGTTGTTGCGAGATTCTCGTAGAACTCGTCTTTTGCCTCTGGTGTGGCTGTCTGTGTTGGGGCATACACACTGACGAGGGTGACTGGGCCTTCAGTGGTGTTCAGGCGGAGGGTGAGGAGTCGTGCAGAGCCAGTGCTGCCCGGTTCCACCATCTTCAGCAAAGTGTTCTTCACTGCGAAGCCCACTCCGTGTTCCCTGTGTTCGTCACTGCCCTTTCCCCGCCAGTAGAACGTGTAGTCCTTCTCTCTCAGTGTGCCTGCATCAGCTAACCGTGTTTCCTGGAGAGTGGCGATATCCACTCCCAGTCTCTTCAGCTCATTATTGATGATGGCAGTCTTCCTGGTGTAGTTGATGTCCTTGAGGTTAGCAGCGAGTCCTGTCATCATAGTGCGGACGTTCCAAGTTCCCAGTTTTAGAGTTGGTCTCTTTTGTTTTATTGTCTTGCCTGGTGCGAAGGTTCTCAGCCTGCTGTTTGGATTTCTCCTTATCCCCATGCACCCAATGAGGAAAGCAAGCTGTGGCGGGACAACACCTTATTGGCTGGGGGCTGCCCAGCTTGAGGTGGGCGGTAGCTGTCCAGTGAGATCTGATGATCCCTCCCACCGTCGGGAACAACCCCTGGCGCCACGCTCTACGCCAATTGAGCAGTGGCTTATAACTGGTAACTGTCATTCCCCGTGTTTTGTCTACGCCAAAGGCGAAGCTGGAGTGTCCTCTCCAGTGATCCGGTGTTCTACCTTCCAGCGTTGGGCGTTGGTAGGATTCAAGCCTGGGCAGGAAGATATGGAGGACAAGATGTTGCCCATGCAGCATGTCCCCCCTCTCCACGTCACTGATGAATCCAAAGGAACAGCAGGGCTGCTACAGTTTGGCACCAGTGCCGTTGCAGGAGCTGCCAGAACGATGTTGAGCACAACATAGAACTGCCTTAGGGGCTCCGACTCCGGATTTTTCCTCAGGGTTGACTCCCGAAGCCTTTCCCGTGACCGGGTATGCCGCAAGGCAGCAGAGGTTTGAAATAAGGTGAGGAGGGATTACAACAATTAAGGACAGGTGTGGGTAACAGGAGTGAGGAGGACTTAACCAAAATTATGACAACTGTGCTATACCGCGAACTTGAGCTAGAATAGGAAGCCAACAAAGCATACTGTCAAAATAAAAGCACAGACCGGATATGGCAAACTTGAACACATAATACATCCAACAGCATAAGGTCAAATAATAACATCGGAATAAGGAAATACGGCAAATAAACAGGAATAAACTGACACTATGAGCACAGTACGTACACTGTGTTTGGCGTCATGACAACACCAACATATTTAGATCCATTAATTTGACTTTGTCTGGCAAAATTAAGCCCTTGTGACCAACATGGCTGGACAAAACTGGTTATAAGTTTGCTTTTGATCATTTAGAGATGAAATATTTTTTCTTCTTTTCATACCATTTACCATTTCTTTATATGGTATATTCTGGATTTTTTAGATGATACATATGGCTAGCTTGCATTTTTTTCCCTCAGACACTTTGTAGTTTGTTCAGTATTCAAAAGACAAAACTTGATAGAAGTTACTCAATACTTAATGTTTTTAGTGGATACTCTCTTACTTTGGTTACTAGTCATATCATAAAGTTTGTGAGTCCCTTTCACTCTCTCTCTCCCTCTAAATTGTACACAGATGATACTCCTTCCCTCAGTCTGCAGCAGTGGTGAGTGTTAAAGAAAGCTGTTTATGTGTATTTATACAGCAGAGATGCACTTGCTCACATGAACTCAAACTTGTAGCACATTTTAGTCTCTTTTCAAAGCTTTTCGAACCCCCTTAACATGATTTACAGGCAGGGCTGTTTCCTGGGTGTTGGGGGGCCCTATGCAAGATTGCAAACTATTATCTTTTTTTCTTTTGGCTGCTCCTTTTGGGGTCGCTACAGCATATCATCACCTGATATCGCAATGATCTGCCTGCTGATTTGGCAAGGATTTTTTTTTTTTTACGCTGCATGCCCTTGCCTGACACAGCCCTCCCCATTTATCTGGGCTTGGGACCAATACAGGGAGTAAACTGGCTTGTGTCTCCCATAATGGTTGGGTAACCAACTTTCCTTCCCCCATTCTATTATGCTGAGCATGAAGCTAGAAGGCTGGAAGTACCATTTTCATGTGGTCTTTCATATCAGAATCAGAATCAGAATCAGAATCAGATTTATTGCCATTGTTCATGTAGTACACAAACTAGGAATTTGTCTCGGTGCAATGCTGCAACATTAAACATGATAAAATAAAAGAAATAAACTATACATGCAATAAAGTGTAGAATACGAGTGAGTAATACTAGTCAGCAGTTTAAATATATTAGCGAGCAGCAGATAATGTGGAGAACCATATAGTGCAGTCGGTAATGCAGGAAGAAAACAGTGATGATTGACATGAGTCTGGTTGAGCTGCTGTACATAGTGCACGAGAGTCAATAAGTCACTTAGTGTTCAGCAGTCTGATGGCAGAGGGGAAGAAGCTGTTCATGTGACGGGAGGTTTTAGTCTGGATGGACCGAAGTACGTGACCAGGGTGTGAGGGATCGGCTATGATCCGGCCAGCACGCCTCCGGGTCCTGGAGATGTACAGATCCTGGAGAGATGGGAGCTTGCAGCCGATCACCTTCTCAGCAGTGCGCACGACGCGCTGCAGCCTTAGTCTGTCCCTGGCAGTGGCTCCTGCGTACCACACGGTTATGGAGGTGGTGAGGATGGACTCGATGATGGCTGTGTAGAACTGCACTAACATCTTGGTGGGTAGCTTGAGCTTCCTCAGCTGCCGCAGGAAGAGCATCCTCTGCTGGGCCTTTTTGATGAGGGAGCTGATGGTCGGCTCCCACTTGAGGTCCCTGGTGATGGTGGTGCCTAGGAAGCGGAAGGAATCAGCAGTGGTGATGGGAGAGCCTGTGAGGGTGAGGGGGGGCAGAGGGGTTGTGACTTTCTTGAAGTCCACAATCATCTCCACTGTCTTCAGAGCGTTCAGCTGCAGGTTGTTGTTGTTGCACCAGGACGCCAGCTGGGCCACCTCTCTCCTGTAGGCGGACTCGTCGCCGTTGGAGATGAGCCTGATGAGGGTGGTGTCGTCCGCAAACTTGATCAACTTGACAGACTGGTGGCTGGAGGTGCAGGAGTTGGTATAAAGGGAGAAAAGTAAGGGGGAAAGTACACAGCCCTGGGGTGATCCGGTGCTGGTGCTAGCAGAGTCTGAGACAGTCTTTCCCAGCCGCACATGCTGCCTCCGGTCCGTCAGGAAGTCGGTGATCCACCTGCAGAGGGAGTCAGGCACGTTGAGCAGGGGCAGCTTGTCCCGGAGCAGATCGGGGCGGATGGTGTTGAATGCGGAGCTGAAGTCCACAAACAGGATCCTGGCGTAGGTTCCCGGGGAGTCCAGGTGCTGCAGGATGGAGTGGAGGGCCAGGTTGACTGCGTCGTCTACAGACCTGTTGGCTCGGTAGGCAAACTGCAGCGGGTCCAGGAGGGGGGTGGTGATGGACTTGAGGTGGGGCAGGACCAGGCGCTCAAAGGACTTCATGACTACAGAGGTGAGCGCTACAGGTCTGTAGTCGTTAAGACCAGTGATCCGTGGCTTCTTGGGGACAGGGATGATGGTGGAGGATTTGAGGCAGGACGGCATGTGGCATAGCTTAAGGGAGGTGTTAAAAATGTCTGTGAAGACAGGAGCCAGCTCTTTCGCACAGTGTCTCAGGGTGGAGGGAGACACGCCGTCCGGACCGGGGACCTTGCGCGGGTTCAGTCTGGAGAACTGTTTGAGCATGTCCTGCTCACTGATGACAAGGGCAGGGGGGGGAGGAGGGGGGCGCCTTTGATGAAGTAGGGATCGTGGAGGCTGTGGAGCTGGAGGGAGGGGGGGGGGGGGTTGGACACAGATGACGGGGTGTCAAAACGGGCATAGTGTTGGGACAATATTTGACAAAGGGTTTTGTCATCCTGACCTTTAGGAGCCTGAGGCCGATAATTGGCGATTTGCCTCAGTCCTCTCCACACAGAAGCCGAGTCATTAGCAGTGAACTGCTGCTGGAGTCTCTCAGAATACACAGATTTAGCTCTCCTCAGCTCTCTGTTAAACCGATATTTAACCTCCCTGTAGCAGCCCCTGTCTCCACTTTTCAGCGCTGCTTCCTTCTCCTTCCTGATCTGTCTGAGCTTAGCAGTGAACCAGGGCTTATCATTAGAGTACCTCACCCTGGTGCGCGATGGGAGAATGCTCTCCTCACAAAAGTGGATATAAGAGTTCACAGTGTCCGTGTATTCATCCAGATCATGCGTGGCTCTTTTAAACATGCCCCAATCAGTTATTTCCATGCACGTTTCCAGCTTCTCCTCAGCTTCACTGGTCCATTTCTTCGTAGTGCTCACAACAGGTTTAGTGAGCTTCAATCTCTGTCTGTATGTGGGAATGAGGTGGACCATCACGTGATCAGATAGTCCGAGCGCAGCGCGGGGAACAGCGCGATATGCGTCTTTCACTGTGGTGTAACAGTGATCCAGCGTGTTTTTTCCTCTGGTGGGGCATTTAATAAACCGTTTGTAGCGGGGGAGATCGTGGCTCAGATTGCTCTGGTTAAAGTCGCCAACCACAATAACCAGAGAGTCTGGAAAAATCCGCTCCGTGTGTTGGATGTGATCCGCGAGCACGCGCTGAGCTTCGCGCGTGTCCGCGTCAGGAGGGATGTACACAGCGACGAGGATGAATGAGGCGAACTCCCGCGGGGAATAAAATGGCTTGCAGTTAATAAAAAGAAATTCCAGGGCGGGAGAACAGTGTTTAGAAATTACCGTTACATCAGAGCACCAGCTGCTGTTGATGTAGAAGCAGACTCCTCCTCCTGAGGATTTACCTGAGAGCTCTGTGTCACGATCAGCACGAAACAGCTGAAATCCCTTGAGGCGCAGCGCGCTGTCCGGTGTATTTTCCCTGAGCCAGGTCTCGGTAAAACAGAGGGCAGCCGAGGAAGAGAGGTCCTTAAAACGCATCAGCAGTCTCAGTTCCTCTACCTTGTTAGAGAGAGAATTGGCATTGGACAGAAATATGCCAGGCAAAGCTGTGCGCGTGCCTCTTCTGCAGAGCCGTACGAGAGCGCCCGCTCGTCTTCCTCTCTTTCGCCGTCTCACTTTTCGAGCCAAGCAATGAACCAGATCGGCAGCAGGAGCTAAAAAAACTGGGAGTAGGTCCGTGGGAGTGAAAGTCCTGACCATATGACCCAGCTGGGACTTGAATTGACAACCGGAAGGTTGTGGGGCGCACTATTATTTACAAAACAAATAGTTTGTCTCCTATTATTTACAAAGCAAATAGTTTGATTTTTCCTGATCACCTTTTACCCGCTGTGTCACAGTTTTAATCACAGGCAAAGCCATGCTAGGTAGTGAGAGGTGACGTGAGAGGTCCTTTGGACGTGAGAGGTGCTTTGTTCACAATGTCTGGTTTTCGGCGTCTGTAAACGTCACGTCGCATTGCGTCAAAGCGTTATCCTGTTCGCTTTTGTTTGTTTTTATTACCTTCGTTTTTAATTCTTTATCTCTTTTTACTAATATTAGCTTTTTTCCTAGTGTTAGCTTAGTGTTGGCCTAGCAGAAAGCCCGATTGGCACACAGGTGAATCAGACCCCGGGCAGGGCTGTTTTCACCAGGCTAGGCTAACCTGTTTTTAGCTGTTTTTAGCCAGCTAGCTATCCACTTTTCATTCAACGTCATGACTCCATCCCTGACGTGTGTCAGCTGTTTGTCCCTCCTTAAGAAGGTTTCTGAGTTGGAAGTGAGACTCTCCAACCTCTATAAGTTTTAGGAGGCTGAAGACCACCTAGACACCATAATTCTCGGGAAAACATTGACCCTGGCAACCGACTCTCTTCTAGCGGAGACGGTTACTTACCTGGGTGAATTCAGCACATCGCCATCCACTTCCACCCCTGCTCCGGTCTCTTCAGCTGTCCAGGACCCCGGCAATAAACCTTGGACCTTGGTTGAATCAACTAGCAAGCATCAGCGGTTGACTAGACCCGATCGTGCGTCCTGTCTCCCGTTGCTACTGGAAAACAGATTCGACATCCTTTCCCTGGAAGATTTTCTCCACCTGGAAGTCGATCATCCTCCTATGGCCGCCCGTCCTCCTCCTCCTCCTTCAGCAGCGGCCAAAACCCGCAAGCCCAGGATTAAAACCATTCTAGGTGTGCCAAACTATACACCAGCTCCAAAAAGAAGAGAGCCCATCACCTCGCCATCACAACATCGGCAAAATTATCCCCATTTCAGAAACCACCGGCAAGGCTCCCCCAAATGACATTGGTAATTGGTGACTCGATTATGAGAAATGTCAGAAGCAGGTACTGTGTCACTAAATTTTTTTCCTGGAGCTAAAGTGTCAGACATTGAGGCTCTTATCCCTGACCTATTAAATGAATACCTCCACGCTAAAACTGTTATTGTACTTGTTGGATGCAACAACATCCCAGATGAAGCCTCGTAGATCTTAAAGAGTGACTTCAAGAGCCTTCTGTCCACTCTTATGAACTGTGGCAGACGTGTATTTATTTCTGGGCCATTGGCCCCTTTTAGACGAGGTTGCAATTATTTTAGCAGAACTCTCAGTCTTAATACCTGGTTGTGTTCTACATTTCCTACTTTTAACATTGGTTTTGTAGACAATTTCAATCTGTTTTGGAACCGCCCATCGTTTATGAGGCCAGATGGCATCTATCCAAACAGACTTGGTGCACATGTTTTAAGGGACAATCTGTTCTATTCCAATCAGCATTTTTTAGTACAGTGACTGAATTTTGGTGCGTTAACTTACCCTGAAGTTCCTGGGTCTGCCAACCATCCCTTCTCTGTTTCCACTTCTCATATTAATCCTATTAATCCAAATAATCCTCACTGTTTAGATCAGCCTTCACTTTATATCCCCATTGAGATTGTGTCTGACTCCCGTTACCCAAAATATTATAACCCAAGACAAATACAACATAACTTGATAAATTCACGCCTTTCTGCAGCTCCTCCTCATCTGCCATCCCTCAACTTAGCCCGTCTTCCCCCTCAGAGAACCTTTGTCTACTCCCCCCACAGTTAATAAAAATATAAGGTATAAACATCCCAAAGTGATTAAACAAAAAGTTGGTAAAACTCAAATTAAACATTACGTCTCTAAATTTAATGATTCAGCCTCTCTTCTTCCTCCTCATAATTTAAAAATTAAATGTGGTTTGTTAAATATTAGGTCTCTAACTCCCAAGTCTCTACTAGTCCATGATCTATTAATTGATCATCAGATTGATTTAATGTCCCTTACAGAGACTTGGTTAGGGCAAGATGATTATGTTGCTTTAAATGAATCAACTCCCTCTGGTTATCTAAACTATCATAATCCTAGAAGTTCTGGTCGTCGAGGTGGAGTAGCGGCAATTTATCATTCTAAATTACTAGTTAATGTAAAGCAAAAAACCTGTTTCAATTACTTTGAGGGCCTGGTCCTCACTATGAGG
Source organism: Pholidichthys leucotaenia (assembly GCA_020510985.1). Lineage (NCBI taxonomy): Eukaryota > Metazoa > Chordata > Actinopteri > Cichliformes > Pholidichthyidae > Pholidichthys > Pholidichthys leucotaenia. The sequence continues at coordinate 257,762,330 of CM035848.1, read as the reverse complement.
CATGTTAGCAATCTTAGCTTAAACCCAATCTTCTTTGCCATAGTCTACCGTCCTCCCTCTGCCTACTCAGTGTTTTTATCCGATTTTGCCAAATTTTTAGCTGATTTAGTGCTGAAATCTGATAGAATAATTATAGTAGGGGATTTTAATATACATGTTGATGTAGATAGTGACAGTCTTAATAAGGCATTCAATTCAATATTAGACTCATTGGGGTTTTCCCAGAAAGTAGAAAATTCTACCAATTATCTCCACCATACATTGGACCTTGTTCTGACTTATGGTATAGAAATAGAAAATCTGGTAGTGTCTCCTCATAATCCTGTACTGTCAGACCATTGTCTGTTAACCTTTGATTTCACTATTTCTGATTATTTGACTCCTAAAGAAAAATATTACTACAGCAGATGTCTTTCAGATGATATTGTTTCCAAATTTTTGCAGATTATTTCCTCTATACCATGTGTCAACACAATGGAAATAATAGATGGAGAGCTTGCTCCTTCCGTAATTGATAGCATGGTAGTGTTACAGCCTATTCTATTTAGCATGGAGAAATCATCTCCTAATTTATAAAAAAAAATCTCTTAGAAAAGCTAGAACAAGTTACTACTCTGCATTAATAGAAGAGAATAAGAATAATCCCAGGTTTTTTTTCCAACACTGTAGCCAGGCTGACAAAGAGTCAGGACTCTGTCATTCCTCGCATCCCCCTAGAGCTTACTAGTCAAGACTTTTTGAACTTTTTCAATCATAAAATTTTATCTATTAGAGATAAAATCAATCAGATTATTCCCACCATAAACCTAAGTACAGCAACTACTACAATTCCTTCAACTGATATCTTTTTGGATAAGTTTACTCCAATTGACCTTTTAGAGTTAGATAAAATAATCTCCTCATCCAAGCCTTCAACTTGTCTTTTAGACCCTATTCCTACAAGCTTATTTAAAAAAGTCTTCCCATTTATTGGTAGCCGTATTCTTCAAATAATCAATTCTTCTTTAACCTTAGGTCATGTAGCCCTTACTGAAAAAGCCAACGCTCGATCCAGGAGTTTTAGCTAACTATCGACCGATCTCTAATCTGCCTTTCATTTCAAAAATCTTAGAAAGAGTTGTTGCTATGCAATTATTTGACCACTTACAGGGAAATGGTTTATTTGAAGAGCTTCAATCTGGGTTTAGAATTCATCATAGTACTGAAACAGCCTTAGTGAAGGTCACTAATGACCTCCTTATCGCATCTGATAATGGACTTGTTTCTGTACTTGTCCTTTTAGATCTTAGTGCAGCCTTTGATACTATCGATCATGATATTCTACTTGATAGATTACAACACTTTGTTGGACTAAATGGTACTTCACTGCAGTGGTTTAGATCTTATTTGTCCGATAGACTTCAGTTGGTTCATATCAATAATGAGTTTTCTTCCAACTCTAAGCCCAGTCATGGAGTTCCACAGGGATCTGTGTTAGGCCCTACTCTTTTAGTTTATATATGCTTCTGTTAGGTAACATCATTAGAAAGCACTGTATACATTTTCATTGTTACGCAGATGATACACAATTATACCTGTCAATGAAGCCTGATGATTGTAATCAATTAGCCAAGTTAGATGCCTGTCTTAAGGAAATCAAAGCTTGGATGACTTGTAATTTTCTGCTATTAAACCCAGATAAGACTGAAGTCATTCTGGTTGGTCCCAAAAGCCTTAGAAATACCTTCCCAATTCAAACTCTTAATTTGGATGCGGCTACTCTTACTCTGAATAGTTCTGTGAGGAAACTTAGAGTTATTTTTGATCAGGATCTGTGTTTTAATTCACATATTAAATTTGTTTCTAAGACTGCCTTCTATCACTTGCCAAGATTAGAAGCATCTTGTCTCTGAGTGATGCTGAGAAATTGATCCACACTTTTTGTTAGCTCTAGATTACATTATTGTAACTCTTTATTATCAGGTTGTCCTAAAATATCTTTAAAAAGTCTTCAGTTGATCCAAAATGCTGCAGCAAGAGTTTTAACAGGTACTAGAAAGAGAGATCATATCTCTCCGGTTCTGGCCTCCCTTCGTTGGCTTCCCATAGAGTTTAGAATTAAGTTTAAAATCCTTCTTCTCACTTACAAAGCTCTCAATAATCAGGCCCCCTCTTATATAAAAGATCTGATACTAACCTATCATCCTAACAGAGCACTACGCTCCCAAAATGCAGGATTGCTTGTAATACCTAGAATCTCCAAAAGTACAATGGGAGGCAGAGCCTTCTGCTATCAAGCTCCTTTCCTGTGGAACCAGTTACCAATTTGAGTTCAGGAGTCAGACTCGATCTCTGTTTTTAAGAATAGGGTAAAAACCTTCCTCTTCAATATAGCCTATGATTAGGGGATGATCTTGTGTCTCTTAACCCTCCCTTTGTTTTGCTGTTATTAGATTTAGACTGCCGGGTGACCTCCAATAATGTACTCGGCTTCTCTCTGTTAATGTTTGCTCTCTTACGTCTGTTCTTTTCATCTTCTCTATCCCCTCACCCCCCAGCCAGTCGCAGCAGAGGATTGCCCCTCCCTGAGCCTGGTTCTGCTAGAGGTTACTTCCTGGTAAAAGGGAGTTTTTCCTCTCTACCATCGCCTAGTGCTTGCTCAAAGGGGATCGCCTGATTGCTGAGGTCTTTCTGCAATTGTGGGGTTTCCCCTACATTTGAAAGTGCAATGAGATGACTTTTGTTGTGATATGGCGCTATATAAATAAAGTTGAATTGAAAATTGAATTAATAATGGATATGTTGCTATTTTCATTGACATTTGTAAAGCTTTTGATACGATGAATCATCCGGTTTTACATCAGAAGCTGAGTTCATTTTATCTTTCATCTTCTGTGGTAACAATGCTTTCTCCATGTTTATCAAACAGGTCTCAAGTAGATAAAATTGGTAAATCAAGTTCCTCTTTGGCAACATATTGTAACGTCGGGCCTGTGATAAGGGGGTGAGGATTCTCCCGGCATGCTTTGCACCGCGGAAGATTCAAACACTGTTTGCTGTGCTGTTATAACTGTGTAATAAGATCAGTTGTGATAGCGTTGTTTTCCGGGTATGTAATAGATCATGTGTCTGTGCCACCATGAGTGAGAGGAGCATCTGTGTGAATGACCTCCCCTCCGTTCTGTGTTGTGAGTGAGTGAAGAATAAAGCCTGTTGCATCACAATCATCTGTCCTTATTGTGTGACCACCATGAAACGTCACACTGGTGTCAGGAGTGGGATAATTGAGAGATGAAAGAGAAGATCAAGGCGGAGATTCGGTGGCTCGAGTGGCTCATCACCCAGGTAGAGACGGAGATGAACTATGGAGCAGACACGCCAGCCCCAAGAGATGCTCGCCGTGACAAATGGGGAAGCGGACCAGAAGGAGAGCCTGTACCCTGCTTCCTGCCCTTTTCAGGGCAGAGCGGATCAGAAAGAGCATGCGTGCCTCATTCTATGCCTTTTTCAAGGCAGGGCACCAACGGAGGAACTATGAGCCAGTGATCCCACTGCAACCAAGGGCAGCGATTGACAGGGAGGTGACCGTTCCACTGACCCGAAAACCAGCGAAACTTCCCCACTTTGGCGGCAAGACCCTGCTGGATGATTACCTGATCCAGGTTGAACTGGCCGCTGCGCTGAATGGCTGGACACCAGAAGAGACAGCTCTGCAGGTTGTGCTGGCTCTGGAGGGTGGAGCTCTCTGCACATTGTCTGATCCCCGGCCTGAGGAACGGCACAGCTGGCCAGCGGTACAAAGAACACTGCGGAGGTGGTTTGGGAGAGCGACCCATGCCGATCATGCCCAGTAACAGCTGGCCAGCTGCCGGCGGGACAACCGGGAGAGCCTGGGAGCCTATGCAGTGGACGTGCGGCTGCTGACACAGCATGACTACCGGCTTTAGAGCTGGAACCGGTGGAGAAGCTCGCTCTACAGAATTTCATCAATGGACTCCGCCCGGCCCGGCTCCAGGAACACTTCCGTATTCACACAGTGAGCAGCTGGGAGATGGCCGTGGCAGAAGCGCAGTTGGTGGAGACGATGATGCATTATGTGGCTGACGTGTCATTACCGAGGCAGAGAGCTTTTCAGGCCACAGCTGAGAGTGAGGACGAGAAGGAATGGGAATTACACCGGACCACAGCTGCGCGGTCGGCAAACGTAATGTAAAATGTAATGTAATGTGATGTACTTTATTTATATAGCCCTTTAAAACAACCCGTAGGTGACCAAAGTGCTTTACAGAAAATAAAACAGCATTAAAACACACACAGCATTAAAAACAAATAACATAAACAAAGAAATAAGAATAAATACCTAAAAATAAATATAAGAATAAAATAAAAACAAATGCTAAGACAAATATCACCACTACTGGGTATTAAAAGCCATCCTAAACAAATATGTTTTAAGTTTTGATTTAAAAAGGGCCAGTCAGAGATAGCACGTAGGTCAAGGGGGAGATTATTCCAGAGCAACAACAGAAAAGGCTTGGTCACCCCAATGTTTATACCTTGACCTGGGCACATCCAGCAAAAGCTGATTGGATGACCTCAAAGCCCTGCCTTGGTCATGGACAGTCAAAATCTCAGACAGATAAACTGGAGCAAGGCCATTAAGAGCTTTAAAAACAAAAAACAAAAGTTTAAAATTAATTCTAAAATGGACTGGAAGCCAATGAAATGAAAAAAGGATTGGAGTAATGTGCTCTCGCCTAGTCGTGTTGGTCAAAAGATGGGCCGCTGCATTTAGCACAAGTTGAAGGCGGTCGAGAAAAGACTGAGAGATGCTAACTTAAAGTGCATTGCAGCAATCAAGTCGAGAAGTGATTAAAGCATGGATGGCTATCTCAAGATCATGACAGCTCAGGAAAGGTTTGGCTTTGGATAACAGACGTAATTGATAAAAGCTCATCTTGACTACGTTGTCAATCTGTTTATCAAATTTTAAGTGGCTGTCAAAAATCACCCCCATATTTCTGACAGCTGAACTGAGCCTTAAAGAGAGGGTACCAAAGCCAGCCGTTACAGTACCTCCAAACATAATACATTCTGTTTTTTCTTCATTTAAGTGGAGAAAAAATTGGCTTAACCACAACTTAATGTCAGTGAAGCAGTCCAATAGAACACTTTGTGAGTTTGTTTGTTCTGGGTTCAAAGGTAAATAAAGCTGCAAATCGTCTGCATAATGGTGGAAAAACATGTTGTGCCTGGCTATTATTGACCCAAGTGGCAGCATATATAATGAAAAGAGAATAGGGCCAAGAATAGAGCCCTGTGGGACCCCACAGGAGAGAGAGGCACTAGAAGAAGACATGTCACCAATCATTACAGAAAAAGTTCTGTTAGATAGGTAGGATTCAAACCACTTAAGTGCAGTGTCATGGATGCCAACATGGTGATTCAGGTGTGACAAAAGGATACTATGGTCCACAGTGTCAAAGGCCGCTGTAAGATCTAGCAGCACTAATACCACGGGGCATTTGGCATCAACAGACATCATAATATCATTGTGCACCTTTAGCAGGGCAGACTCATTGCTGTGATGAGATCTAAACCCAGACTGAAACTTCTCAAAAATAGAGTTGTCTTCTAAAAAAGTGTAATGGTCTGCTTCAGTGCTCATTCCCTTCAGCTGCGCGCACACCTGTTCCTCATCACGACCTGGGCTATATTAACCACGCTGCCCTGGGTTCTGTGCGGAGTTGTCTGTCTACACTCCATACGACCTTCTCCTGCCTTCATCTTTGTTCCTGAGTTCCAGCCAAAGTCTACCTGAGTCCTTGCTCCAAGCCTCCAGTCCTTCTGCTTCGGGAAGAAGCCCCCTCGGTCCAAATAAGCCCCGCTCATTCCTCTAATCCTTCTCCTAGTCCCCTGTGCACAGGCGGACCTCCATGGCGGCCGACCTCTTCACCTCGCGGTGAAGAACTTTTAAATATCAGGACTTTGACCCCCACGGACCTCCTCCCAGTTTTTCTAGCCCCTGCCGCCGATCTGGTTTATTGTTTGGCTCGGAATGTGAGACGGCGGAAGAGAGGAAGACGAGCGGGCGCTCTCGTACGACTTCGCAGGAGAGGCTCGCGAACGGCGCTGCCTGGCATATTTCTGTCCAATACCAACTCTCTCTCTAACAAGGTGGATGAACTGAGACTGCTGATGCGTTTTAAGGACCTCGCCTCCTCAGCTGTCCTCTGCTTTACTGAGACCTGGCTCCGGGAAAATATACCGGACAGCGCGCCGCGCCTCGACGGCTTCCAGCTCTTCCGTGCTGATCGTGACACAGAGCTTTCCGGCAAGACCACAGGAGGCGGTGTCTGCTTCTACATCAACTGTAGCTGGTGCTCTGATGTAACGGTAATTTCCAAACACTGTTCTCCTGCCTTGGAATTTCTTGTTATCAATTGCAAGCCCTTCTATTCCCCGCAGGAGTTTGCTTCTTTCATAATGATCGCTGTGTACGCCCCTCCCGACGCGGACACGCGCGAAGCTCAGCGCGTGCTCGCGGATCACATTCAACACACAGAGCGGAGTTTCCCAGACTCGCTGATTATTGTGGCTGGCGACTTTAATCAGTGCAATCTGAGCCACGATCTCCCCCGCTACAAACAGTTTATTAAATGCCCCACCAGAGGATTAAACACACTGGATCACTGTTACACCACAGTGAAAGACGCATATCGCGCTGTCCCTCGAGCTGCGCTGGGATTATCTGATCACGTGATGGTTCACCTCATTCCCACATACAGACAGAGATTGAAGCTCACTAAACCTGTTGTGAGCACTACGAAGATACGGACCAGTGATGCTGAGGAGAAGCTGGAAACGTGCATGGAAATATCTGACTGGGGCATGCTTAAAGGAGCCACGCATGATCTGGATGAGTACACGGACACTGTGAACTCATATATCCACTTTTGTGAAGAGAACATTCTTCCATCACGCACCAGGGTGAGTTACTCTAATGACAAACCCTGGTTCACAGCTAAGCTCAGACAGATCAGGAAGGAGAAGGAAGCAGCGCTGAAAAGTGGAGACAGGGACTGCTACAGGGAGGTTAAATACCGGTTTAACAGAGAGCTGAAGAGGGCTAAATCTGTGTACTCAGAGAGACTCCAGCAGCAGTTCACTGCTAATGATTCGGCTTCCGTGTGGAGAGGACTGAGGCAGATCACCAACTATCGGCCTCAGGCTCCTAAAGGTCAGGATGACAAAGCCCTTTGTCAGAGACTGTCCCAACACTATGCCCGTTTTGACACCTCGTCATCTGTGTCCAACTCCCCCCCTCCCTCCAGCTCCACAGCCTCCACATTCCCTACTTCATTTAAGGCACCCCCCCCCCCACCTCCCCCCCTCCCCTTATCATCAGTGAGCAGGATGTGCTCAAACAGTTCTCCAGACTGAACCCGCGCAAGGCCCCCGGCCCAGACGGCGTGTCTCCCTCCACCCTGAGACTCTGTGCGAAACAGCTGGCTCCTGTATTCACAGACATTTTTAACACCTCCCTTAAGTTATGCCACGTGCCATCCTGCCTCAAATCCTCCACCATCATCCCTGTCCCCAAGAAGCCACGGATCACTGGACTTAATGACTACAGACCTGTAGCGCTCACCTCTGTAGTCATGAAGTCCTTTGAGCGCCTGGTCCTGTCCCACCTCAAGTCCATCACCACCCCTCTCCTGGACCCGCTGCAGTTTGCCTACCGAGCCAACAGGTCTGTAGACGATGCAGTCAACCTGGCCCTCCACTCCATCCTGCAGCACCTGGACTCCCCGGGAACCTACGCCAGGATCCTGTTTGTGGACTTCAGCTCCGCATTCAACACCATCCGCCCCGCTCTGCTCCGGGACAAGCTGTCCCTGCTCAACGTGCCTGACTCCCTCTGCAGGTGGATCATCGACTTCCTGACGGACCGGAGGCAGCATGTGCGGCTGGGAAAGACTGTCTCAGACTATACTAGCATCAGCACCGGATCACCCCAGGGCTGTGTACTTTCCCCCCTACTCTTCTCCCTTTACACCAACTCCTGCACCTCCAGCCACCAGTCTGTCAAGTTGATCAAGTTTGCGGACGACACCACCCTCATCGGGCTCATCTCCAACGGCGACGAGTCCGCCTACAGGAGAGAGGTGGCCCAGCTGGCGTCCTGGTGCAGCAATAACAACCTGCAGCTGAACGCTCTGAAGACAGTGGAGATGATTGTAGACTTCAGGAAAGTCACTACTCCTCTGCCCCCCCTCACCCTCTCAGGCTCTCCCATCACCACTGCTGATTCCTTCCGCTTCCTAGGCACTACCATCACCAGGGACCTCAAATGGGAGCTGACCATCAGCTCACTCATCAAAAAAGCCCAGCAGAGGATGTTCTTCCTGCGGCAGCTGAGGAAGCTCAAGCTACCCACCAAGATGTTAGTGCAGTTCTACACAGCCATCATCGAGTCCATCCTCACCACCTCCATAACCGTGTGGTACGCAGGAGCCACTGCCAGGGACAGACTAAGGCTGCAGCGCGTCGTGCGCACTGCTGAGAAGGTGATCGGCTGCAAGCTCCCATCTCTCCAGGATCTGTACATCTCCAGGACCCGGAGGCGTGCTGGCCGGATCATAGCCGATCCCTCACACCCTGGTCACGTACTGTTTGCCCCCCTCCCCTCTGGTAGAAGACTTCGGTCCATCCAGACTAAAACCTCCCGTCACATGAACAGCTTCTTCCCCTCTGCCATTAGACTGCTGAACACTAAGTGACTCTCGTGCACCATGTACAGCAGCTCAACCAGACTCATGTCAATCATCACTGTTTTCTTCCTGCATTACCGACTGCACTATATAGTTCTCCACAGTATCTGCTGCTGGCTAATATATATTTTAACTGTTGACCAGTATCACTTAATCTTATCCTACACTTTATTACATGTATAGTTTATTTCTCTTATCTTATCATGTTTAATGTTGCAGCATTGTACCGAGACAAATTCCTAGTTTGTGTACTACATGAACAATGGCAATAAACCTGATTCTGATTCTGATTCTGATTCTCTCCCTCTCTGTGGTGGCAGACCACCTTCCTTCCCTTCTTGGCGGCGGACTACGCCACACCTCTCATCCTACACACCTTCACCTCCAGCTGCCGCAACAAGAACGGAGAACACTATCGTCCTGGTCGTAGCCACCGAGCTGAACCTGAGCAGCACAACATCTCTACAAACAGTAAGCCTTGAACTTAACTGCTCATTTCCATTGGTGATAACCCCTAACTGTCCCTACTTCTGCGTGTTCCCAGGGTTGCCAGGTTGTACGGTGTTCTGCTCTCTCCCAGTGGCATCAGATTACACATTCACACATGCATACACTCACACTTTATTATTAATAAACTTAATTATATCTATACCTGAGTCTGTGTCTGGTCACTGGGTCTATACACCATGTCAAAAAGATTGCAACTGTATAAAAACAGCTTTTTCTAAAACCTTAGATAAAAAGGGCATTTTTTTTTTTTTTTAGATTTAGTATACTTTATTGATCCCCAGAGGGGAAATGGAGGGCATCCACCACCTGGATGGATGAAGCAGCCACGATACGACGCTATCCCTTAACCATTCACACACACGCTCACACCTAGGGCCACTTTAAAGTCTCCAATTAACCTAACCTGCATGTTTTTGGCATGTGGGAGGAAACCAGAGAAATCCCGGAGTAAACCCACGTAAACACGGGGAGAACATGCAAACTCCACACAGATCACTGTTGGTCGGGGGCTGGGATTGAACCCACGATCCCACGATCCCCACAATCCCCCTGCCAAGGGTAAACTGTGCTGCCGCAGTGCTAACCACTGCACCACCGTGCAGCCCAAATGAGAAATGGGTCTAAAATTAGATAAAACTGAAGGGACAAAATGAGTTTTTTTTTAAGAAGGGGTCTAACCAGAGCATGTTTAAAAGCAGGTGGGACAAATCCTGAACTAAGGCAGGAATTAATTAAAAAGTACAACAAAAGTACAACAACAGCAGCACGAGGAGGGATGTTTCCACTGCGGAGAACCAGGACACATCGCGTACTACTGCTCTGCACCCACCCCGCGGCAACCAGCCTCCTCACTGTCTTTAACCTGAGAGCGAGGGGGCACAGACATGGACCTGCCACCTCCCACAGACATTTTTCCTGATGGATGGCTGGGCTGACTTGGGCAATCACCAGGGCTGTATCTACAGTACAGCCTGGACGACACACCAATCAGGACCCTGATCGGCACCGGTTCCACTATCTCCCTGGTCCAACCTGGGGCACTGCCCGGTACAGATGGACTCGGACCGCAAGGGTGGGAACCTACCCAGCGCTGCGTCCTCGCTGCCACCGGTGAGCGGGCCAGGCTGGGGGGAGGGGGAGGGGGGACGGGTCCTCCGGATGGGAGTGGCCGGTCAGAACATGAACCATCCGTTCTGGCTGGCTGACATCCAGGACCCGTGCATCATTGGACTAGATCTGCTCACAGCATGGGGCGCGAAGATCGACACCACCAGCTCTTCTCTCCTGCTGGGGGCTCAGACCATCACGCTCTGTGGCAACAGCCAGACAAGGAACCAGGGGGTCTGCATGATCGGAGGGCCGTTGCCATCAGCGCAGGCCGAGGAGCATGATCCAGCAGTCTCTTTCTCCAGACCGAGACAACCCGTGATAGCACTGCGGGTCACAGCGCTTCTTCAGATCATCGGGCAGCTCTCCGCAGTGATGACGTCTCTGAGGCCCTTGGCACACAGCAGCTTCGGAGCGAGTAGGATAGCGATCCTGTCATCTCCCAGGTCTGGCAGTGACTGGACACGGACCAGTGGCTCGCCCAGAAGGCTGTGACTGCACTGGACCCAGAGACCAAGGCCCTGCATTCCCAGTGGTCCAACCTCTGCTGTCACGAGGGTGTTGTCTATCGGCGGTGTCAGTCCCCAGCTGGGCAGCGTCACATCTGGCAGCTGCTGGTCCCCCGACGGCTCACTTCAGAGCGAGGAAGACTCTGCAGCAGCTTCAGGCTCAGTTTTACTGGCCGGGGTGTCGTCGGGACGTGAAGCAGTATGTCCACCACTGTGTCATCTGCATGGCTCAGAGAGGACAGACGCAGCAATGCCACGACCCCCTGCAGCAGTATGAGATGGACGGCAAACTGGGGTTAGATTATTCGTTCTGCTTGAGAGGACACCTGCACATGGTACCCAAACTGGCTCAGGACACCCTGGTAGCGGTGAGTCGACAGAAACGAGCATACTACTCTCCTGCTGCCAATGGAAGGACTTTGCTGAACTTTTTTTGCCCAGAGAAGAAAGAGGGACTGTCACCAAGGCTGGCAAGCCACTGGTCGGGACTGTGCCTGCTGGTTGCCGACAACAGCGGTCACCCCAACACCTGGATGGATATGTATTGGACTTTTGAGTTGGACTTATTATTCTGGGGACAAAAACCAGTCCAAGGTGAACGGTGTAACATCAGGGGTGTGATAAGGTGGTGTGGATTCTCCTGCCATGCTTTGCGTCGCGGAGGATTCAAACACTGCTATTATCCGTGTGTTCTGTTATTGCTGTGCCATTATGACTGTGTAATAAGACCAGTGGTTAGCACTGTTGCCTTACAGCTAGAAGGTTCCAGGTTCAAATCCCCAGGCTGGCAGGGGATGGAACCTTTCTGTGTGGATTTTGCATGTTCCCCCTGTGCTGCGTGGGTTTACTCTGGGGGCTCCGGTTTCCTCCCACAATCCAAAGACATGCATGTTAGGTTAATTGGTTGTTCTAAATTGTCCCTAGATATCTGTCTCCTATAGGCCCTTGGAATAGAGGGTTAGTACTAGTGAAAGCGCTTTGAGTGGTCTTTGTGACTAGAAAAGTGCTATGTATGTGCGGGTTAGTTAGTTAGTTATGATAGTGTTGTTTTCCCATTATGTGATAGATCATGTCTCTGTGCCACAATGAGTGAGAGGAGCATCTGTGTGAATGACCTCCCCTCCGTTCTGTGTTGTGAGTGAGTGAAGAATGAAGCCTGTTGCGTCACAATCATCTCTCCTTATTGTGTCAACCCCACGAAACATTACATTATAATATGGGGGTACCACAAGGTAGTATTTTAGGCCCATTACATTATTCTGCTTTATATTCATGATCTTCTAAAAATATATAAACTTTCCACTTGTTTACTGTATGCTGATGATTCTGTTATATTTTTTTCTGATCCTAGTCAAAACCTTTTTATTTTATGTATTTTATGTGACTGTCTTAAATCTAATCAATTAACCATTAACGTTAAGAGAACAGAATGCATGTGTTTCCATTCTTCTAGGAATTCCTTATTTCTGATCCTATTCATCTTGTTTTTCACCCACTATTACAAAAACCTACAAATACCTTGGTGTACTCCTTGATTTCATCTTACTTAAAAGAATTCTATTCAAAAATTATCAATTAAGTTCCAACATAGATTATATGTCTAAAAGAAACGATCATATCTTACCCATGCTGCCTTATATACTTATTATTTACATGCAATTATTTTATCGACCATATCGTACTGTCTCCTCATTTGGTCACTCAACTTGAAAGAGACTGTTGAACCGATATTTATATTGAATCAACAGGCTGTACAATAGAGCCTATAAGATTCATAGTAGCTTTCCCTGTTAGACTCATCATTGCACCACCCTTACTAATTCAAATGTTTTAACCTTTGCAAATTATATAATGATCTTATCAATTAATCTGTATTTTCAGTTTCATGATAATGTTTCTCAATCACTTGCTGCTTTATTTCCAAAGCATATTTCTAGACAGGGCTGCCTCACTAGGTCAGTTTCTCAAGCACTTATGTCAGTTCCAGCCTATAAGAATAATTATGACAAATATCTTTTTTTAATATGAATACAAAAGTCTGAAATGAGATTCCATATCAAATTTAAGCGATATATTTCACATATTTGCAATTACTGATTTTTTTATTCTCACTTCTTGTTTTATTTAAGTTGAATCTTGTAAAAATATTTGCAAACTGTTTGAATGGTTTTGGATGTTGTTTGTATTTCTTTTCTGGTGACTGTGATTTTTTTCTTTATGTGCTGCAAAAAGGTACCTGGTGTAAACCAGCTTTTAACTGAGTGAGGTCAGTTGTCTGTAATTTTTGTTACTTTTATTTTTTCCTGTATAAATAACAATAGAGTAAAATAAAGTGAATTGCATCACATAGGCAATCTACTGTCTTTTCTTCATTCTGACTCAAGAAGCTAAATATTATTTGAAATAAACAGCACTCATTGTCACTTTCAATACCCAATAATGGTAGAAAATTAACAGGGGAAAAAGAACGCAAAAAACATCTGTTTTTGTGTTCATAATTTTCCTTATGCATAGCTTACTTTTATGATCACATTAAATACAATGAACTATGCGTATCCTGTTGTCACATTGTTGCAGGTGCTGTCAACCATTAGAATTGCTTACAGAATACTTCCGTTTGCCATGAAAATGTTAGCAGTGTCCTATTATGTATTTCAATAATAGAAGCAACAGCAAAAGCTGTAAAGCAGATGTAACCTTGCTGGCTTATGTTATACCCAAAGTACTTCACTAAAGTATAGTCTATTGCAGGGGTCACCAACCTTTTTGAAACAAAGAGCTACTCCATGGGTATCGAGTCATGTGAAGGGCACCAACTTGACACACTCCTCTAAAATAACAAATTATATATACACACACATAAATAAATAATTATCAATAACTTAGAGTGGGTAACAGACAAGATCAATATTCAACACTTTATTTTTATTAATCTCAGCAATTGTTCAGATGATCACTTCTACATTTCATTAAAAAAATGTCCAGTTTTCACCAGTCCCTTTTAACCATAAAAAACTAAACCCTTTTAATTCATGAACTATGTTGAACCATGTTTGAAAAAGTTATGCAACATTTAAGAAAAATCAACTTTCATATTAAATAAATCTTCTCACATTTTTAACTGAACAAATCTGCTGCAATTCTGCTCAAAATCTGTTACATTTAATAAACACACTTTTGTGTGTTCTTCTTCACTGGAATTATATCCATACAGTTCTTGCCAAGAATCATGCTGAGTAATAACCAGCACCGCGGCAGCAGTTTACCCTCGGCCACGGGATCGCGGGGATCGTGGGTTCGATCCCTGCCCCCGGCCAACAGTGATCTGTGTGGAGTTTGCATGTTCTCCCTGTGTTTGCGTGGGTTTCCTCCCACATGCCAAAAACATTGAGGTTAGGGAGTTAAAGAAGTCCCAGAAGTTGGCCCTCTTGTGGGTTTTCTAGGTAAAAAGGCCAAATGGCCCCTCTCTGGGACTTCTAGTTTAAGGGGCGCTTGTGCACGCAGCAACCGACAGCTGGTGGCTTGTCACCGGACTGCAGAACAAATCTACCTACGGGTACAAAAAAAAAAAAAAAAAAAAAGAGTGGGCAGCAGTTTCATGACGCATATTGAAGTTTGTTTTTTTGTTTTTTTTTCAAAACTTTATTGAGAACAAGGTCCACATAGTGGCGCTTCGCCGTCGCCCCGCAAATGAAACACACGCAGCTTCCTTTCACGGTAGTAAAAAAGAACTCTTCCTCCTGCTCACTTTGAAAATGATAAATTTTCTGTCTTTTTTTTTTGTCATGTTTTTGGGCTAGGAAACTGCACTCCGCCCACCATCTTCACTGGCCGCTAGCTTACTCTCCACAAGCGCGAAGGTTTTGTCATGCGCACAATACTGACCTTTGAACTAGGTCAGAGTTCACCTTAACTTTACGTATAATAAACATATTTTCATTTTTTTTAAATTTTTAAGACATTGTCATTTTAAAATCTATATAAATGCAAGTGTGATTTTAAAAAATAGCTGCAGAAAAAATTACATCTTAGACGCAGCTCACTTGTGAGTTGTGCTATTTTTAGAACAGGCCTGCGGGCGACTCATGTGGTCCTTGCGGGCAACATGGTGCCCGCGGGCACCGCGTTGGTGACCCCTGGTCTATTGGGCATTATCAGAGACAAACCATACTCACTAAGTGAATTTTTATTTTGCTCAGGGACAAGCTGTAGTCACCCAGTGAATTTTCATTCTTCTTGCTTCCTCTAGTCTTAACTGCTTTAACTGTCCTAATTGCTTTTAATGTGCATTTATTAGTATTTACTAGTATTAGTTTTAAGGTGTGTTTATTACCTTTATTAGTATTAGTATTGATGTGTATTTATTACCTTGGCATTTGTTGCGGACAGCAGAGTAAGAATTTCATTGCTCAGGAAATGTTGCATTTCTTAACTGTGCACATGATAATAAAGCCTTTGAATCCTTGAATGCTAAAGCTCTGTGCATATAACTAATTGATGACCCTCACACACATCCCTTATCACTGCTGTTTTTTAAAAAATATTGCATTAATTTTTCAAGTGCTTCATTAAACATACAGCTTTGCTGACTGAAGACAGCTACTTTTAACAAAAATATTGTAGTCTTCTGGGTGAATGCAGCTGCAAGGGCTGATGGGAAATGTTAAATGTTTGAAGTTCTTCTAAGGAAAAAGGCTTTGAAACCATCAGTTCACCATCTTTGTCACCATCAGTGTAAATGCTATGGTGAGGAGAGACACCCCTTCATTGTACCACTGTTTGAGATGAATGTTGTGACTTATTAAAGACAAATAATACTCTAAGTTAAGAAATATTAAGTTAAGTTAATGTTTCCTATTACAGTGATCAAAAACACACGTTTCCAACACACTTCCCATTTTACACTAGTGGATTTGTAGGTTTATGCCAGCACATTATCTGTTTTTCCCGCTTTGGCATCACACCATCTAAGTACCTGTGCACTGTGTACCCACTTTGCACTGTAAGGAGGAGACTCATTTAATTAAGAAAGCTCTGGCATTGGTGCAATCTCAGCACATTCATATTTTTGTGCATTTTATGATAATGTGCTTTTGATCAGAAAAAAGGAGGCCTATCATCAGAAGTGCATTATTTGTCTGCTATTTCAGCAGCGTGTTTTGAAATCACCCAGCTCCCACTGACAGGAGCCCATGAGGAAACACAGCATGCATTGGGATTTTAAGTTATTTTAATAGAGTGGTAATTAATATAATCTAATCACTCATCATTTTAATTATTATACGGTGGGGAAAATAAGTGTTGAACACATCAACATTTTCTCATTGAACATATTTCTGAAGGAGCCATTGACCTGAGATTTTCACCAGATATCAGTCACAACTCAAGTAATACATACATACAAAGAAATCAAGGCAACTGTGTTCACAAAACAAGTTATACAGTGGGGAAAATAAGTATTGAACACATTGTAGAGGATGCCTTTCACAGATGAGACTGAGTTTATTTCTCAGGATAGGTTTATTGAAGGGTTACATCCTCTATCAATCACAGAATCTCGAAAAGAGACAGAACAATCGTCCTTCACAGCTCTTATACTCTCCCCAAGTCACACACCCCCAACCTACAGTCCTTTAGCAAACATACAGCCCCCGAGACTCCTTGGCGTCCCCATTGTCTCTTATCCTTCTAGTCTCCGGGGCTCCTGCTGGGACATTCTCTCCAACTTCCCATCTCCTGCCAGACCAACTTCACACCTCCCGTAGGTCTCTGCAGGGTCAGGTTCTCTTTGTCCATTAAGACGTGAAGCCTCCAAAATATGCACCGTCATGCCTACTAGGTATATGTGGGAAATATGGATACAACATATGTGCCCTAAACATGCGCCATATAACCCCCCCCCAAACGTCTAAATAAGGACAAAGTACACCCCAATATGCATAGAATCATCTCATATCACACAGAACAGAAAATGGCACAACATATCACATTTCTGACTGCTTGGGCTTCAACCTCCTGCCATATCTGCTGTAAGCAGGTTTCGATCTGACTGTAGCCATTTCTTGCATCTGTGGATTAGAGTCGTTAGTACATCCTTGTGAAGGCTTAGAACAGTGTCTCCCCGGCGGCCTGCCGCGACGGGGGGCCCTGGCTAACTGCACTTGTTCATCAGCCAACACAAAAGCGGGTTTGAGTCTGTTAATGCAGACTAATTCCCTCCTGTCACCCAAATCGAGTAAAAAATGTTTTTCCCCAGTTTCCAACACTCTGAACGGTCCATCATAAGGCGGTCTTAAACCTGGCCTCTGAGCGTCGTGTCTGACAAAGACAAATTCTGCGTTCTTTAAGGTCTTAGGCACAAAAACGCGTGGGAAACTGTGATGAACTGGGCCAGGGAGGGTGTTTGATCCCGTGTCGCTCTGCAGCAGCTGAGCGGGTGGGCGGTTTGGTGCGGGGTTCTCTGGAAGGAATTCGCCCGGTAACTGGAGGGGTTGGGCAAAAACTAGCTCAGCCGGAGAGGCTTGCAAATCTTCCTTAGGTGCTGAACGCAACCCTAATAAAACCCATGGAAGTTTATCAACCCAATTTGTGTCTGTGAGAGCCGCTCTGAGGGCTGCTTTCAATGACCAGTGAAAGCGTTCGCACAAACCGTTGGCCTGGGGGTTATAAGCGGTAGTGTGGTGAATTTTCACCCCCAGACTGAGTGCCATGGATGACCAGAGCTCGGAAATGAATTGGGGACCCCTGTCAGACGTTATGTCTGACGGGACTCCAAAACACGCGACCCAAGCCGTTAAAAACGCGCGCGCAATGTCTGCTGCTGCAGCTGACGCCAGGGGGACGGCTTCTGGCCAGCGCGTGGTGCGGTCCACCATGGTTAGAAGGTGTGTGGACCCCTGCGACAGCGGGAGGGGTCCCACCAAGTCGATATGCACGTGGTCGAAGCGTTTGGCTGGGATGTGAAAAGGTTCTAAGGGGGCCCGCGTGTGCTTGTGTATCTTTGCTCTTTGACACGCTGCGCAGGCTGCGGCCCATTCTTTGACCTGTTTACGCAGCCCCGGCCAAACAAATTTTTCTCCCACCATTTTGATTGATGCGCGAACCCCCGGATGTGCCAGCGAATGGATTAAATCAAAAACGCGGCGGCGCCAAGCAGCTGGGACCACGGGGCGGGGGCGCCCCGTGGAGACATCGCAAATTAGAGGGGGCACACCTATCTGCTGCACCCTGTGCTCCAACCTTAGCCCTGTTGGCCCAGACTGGAACGCGACTTGACCTGGGAGAAAGCACGCTCCCGTTCCGGGGACCACTCGACCTTATTTGCAGGTTTTTGCTTCTTTAGTGCCGCGTACAGTGGGTGCATGAGCTGTGCCGCGCTGGGGAGGAAACAGTTATAAAAACTGACCATCCCCAAAAATTCTTGCAATGCTTTAACTGTCTGTGGTTGGGGAAACTCCGTTATCGCGCGTACTTTATCGGGCAGCGGGACTGCTCCTTCTGGAGAAACGCAGTGTCCCAAAAAATCGATTTGCACTACCCCGAACTGGCATTTCGCTGGGTTAATTATTAACCCATGCTCTGTCAGCCTCTGAAAAACCGCTGTGAGGTGGCGTTCGTGTTCGTCTTCAGATGTACTGGCTACTAAAATATCATCCAAATAGACGAACACAAAAGGGAGGCCGAGCAACACCGCATCCATCATACGTTGGAACGTCTGTGAGGCGCCCTTGAGGCCAAAAGGCATGCGCAAAAATTCGAAAAGCCCAAAGGGGGTTATTACTGCCGTTTTGGGTATGTCTTGAGCGCGGACTGGGACTTGGTGATAACCGCGCACCAAATCTATTTTGGAAAAGATGCGCGCCCCCGGCAAATGTGCCGAAAAATCCTGGATGTGCGGAATTGGGTAGCGGTCGTGTGCTGAAGCATTATTTAACCTGCGGAAATCACCGCAAGGCCGGCACGAGCCGTCGGCCTTAGGAACCATGTGCAGCGGTGAAGACCAAGGGCTGTTAGAGCGCCTAATGATGCCCAGTTTTTCCAAGTTGGCGAATTCCTCACACGCGATGGCCAGTTTAGCTGGGTCCAAGTGCCGAGCTTTTGCAAAAACAGGGGGGCCAGAGGTAGTTATGAAGTGCTCGACCCCATGTTTGGCTACGGACGCTGAAAATGTTGGGACCATGAGTGCTGGGAACTGATTGAGTAGTGCATGAAACTTACCACCCGCAGCTGTGACATTGGGATGTGCAGAAGGCGGGGCCACCCGAGCTGTACAGGAGATAGAGTGGAAAGACAGTGCATTTACCATACGTCTATTAGTAAGATCAACTAATAAACCATTTGAGCACAAAAAATCAGCACCTAGCATGTTATTGCTAACTGCAGCTACGACGAAAGTCCACTCGAAGGTGCGACCGTGGAAGGACTGGAGGAGCGTCTTCTCCCCATAGGTTTTGATCGTCGAGCTGTTTGCTGCTAGCACCAGGGGTCCGCTGGAAGGCGCCAGCAGGTCCGCGTAGGAAGGCTTGACGAAACTCAGCTGGGAGCCTGTGTCCACCAGGAAATCCTTCCCTGAATTCGCATCCGTCA
This sequence comes from Pholidichthys leucotaenia, assembly GCA_020510985.1. Lineage (NCBI taxonomy): Eukaryota > Metazoa > Chordata > Actinopteri > Cichliformes > Pholidichthyidae > Pholidichthys > Pholidichthys leucotaenia. The sequence continues at coordinate 257,742,865 of CM035848.1, read as the reverse complement.
CGAAAAGCAGCTTGTTCTTCGCGCCGAGAGCAGCAGCTGTTACCGACTCTCGGTCTTGGCGTTTCCCTGGCGCTTGTATCGGCACGGTGGGATGCATCTGCCCTCTCGGCAAAACGTCGATGGTAAAAGCAGAGGGTGCCGTCCGCTCCGCTTCTCCTGGTCTCTGCCGCTGCTGACGTCAGTGGGTCCGGTGCTGCGGCCTCTGGTCTCCCCTCATCTCGCGGGGATGCGTTCAGCTCCGTTGCCACCGTCGTGGCTGCGTGTCGTCTATGGGCGTCGACGAGCCGCTGTACTTCCTGGCCCAGCCCGTGGTAGTCACGGTTGTTGAGCAGCTGTGAGCTGGCCAGGGTGACTCTCACTGCTGGCAGTAGTGTTCTGAGGAAGAGGTGGGCGAAGATAAAATTGTCATCGTCTTCGCCTCTCAGGTTCATCATCCTCGCCATCAGATCTGCTGGCCTGTCTGCTTCACCTTCCGTTAGCGCCAAAAGCTTCTCTGCTCACTCTCCCTTCGAGGGGGTGAAAGCACAAATGAGGGCGGCTTTCAGTGCACCATACTTGTCGTCCTGGGGCGGGTGGTTGGTCAGGCTCTCCACCCGCTGCACTGTGAGGCTGTCCAGCTTTGCGACGACATGGTAGAACCTCGTTGCGTCCGCTGAAATTCCCCGAAGGTGGAACTGCGCCTCCACAGTGGTAAACCAGGAGCGCGGGTTATGTTGCCAGAAATTGGGCAGCTGTAGTGTGGTAGCTGCGTTAACCCGGTTGGCTCCTGAAGAGTCCGGTGTGGGAAGATCGTCGCTGTCACGCGCGGCTCTAGGGAGCCACGCAATAAGAGCCGAGGGCGAGCCAGTGAGTCGTGATGTTTTATTAAAGGTAAGGGGTGAGGGATGAGGAAAGCACAGATACTCGTACAGAGGTTCACTCACAAGTTGCACAGCGCAGGAGCAGGGAGCTCGTACCGGACGTAGGGGTAACAAGGCATACATACTCTCAGCGGGTTACAATCACAGGAATGCTGTAAGGGGAGTAGAGGCTGACACCGGACGAAGGGGCTTCAGCCTAGCGGTGCTTATGTCGCAGCCCCGAGTCATCGAGGCTGCTCCTATTTATTCTTATTGGCAGCGCCCCAGCTGATGAGGACTAATTGGCCCCAGCCGTCCGTAATGCTGCCAGCTGGGAGCCTGCTGAGACGCTGCTCAATGAGAAGCAGGGATGAAGGGAAACATGGGCTGAGCGCTGAGACGGCATCTCATCCCATGGCGACAGACGCCACCGGCCATAATTTGTCGTAGGTCACCAGTGTAGAGGATGCCTTTCACAGATGAGACTGAGTTTATTTCTCAGGATAGGTTTATTGAAGGGTTACATCCTCTATCAATCACAGAATCTCGAAAAGAGACAGAACAATCGTCCTTCACAGCTCTTATACTCTCCCCAAGTCACACACCCCCAACCTACAGTCCTTTAGCAAACATATAGCCCCCGAGACTCCTTGGCGTCCCCATTGTCTCTTATCCTTCTAGCCTCCGGGGCTCCTGCTGGGACATTCTCTCCAACTTCCCATCTCCTGCCAGACCAACTTCACACCTCCCGTAGGTCTCTGCAGGGTCAGGTCCTCTTTGACCATTAAGACGTGAAGCCTCCAAAATATGCACCGTCATGCCTACTAGGTATATGTGGGAAATATGGATACAATATATGCGCCCTAAACATGCGCCATAACGTCAACATTTTTCTCATTAAATATATTTCTGATGGAGTCCAGTCAGTCACCTGACCGGAATCCAATGGAAAATCTCTGGAACAAACTGAAGATCAGAGTTCATAAAAGACACCCAAGGAACCTTCAAGATTTGAAGACAGTTGTGTGGAAGAATGGGCTGAGCAATGCCTGCACCTAGCTTCTCCATACAGGAGACATCTGGAAGCTGTTATTACCAACAAAGGCTTTTCTACTAAATATTAAATGAATTTGTTGTGGGATGAATGATGACTAAGAGTGATATTGTAATTTGTTGTAATTTGTTGGGTATGGAAAAGGGGTGGGACTATATAAGTGTTGGCTCCTTTTGAACATTTTATTTTTGGCTTGATTTTTGTTTTGTTTTAAATTCTTTTTTTTTTTTTTGTCGGAATGTTCAAATAAATAAAATCAATCCATCAATCAATCAATTTCACCAAGCGTGTTCAATACTTATTCTCTGTGTCACCATGGGGTGAGACGCCGGCTCGGCGCTCAGCCCATGCTCCTTTTATCCCTGCCTCTCATTGGGCAGTGCCTCAGCTGGTTCCCAGCTGTCAGTGTCACGGGACGGCTGGGGCCAATTAATCCTCATCAGCTGGGGCGCTGTTAATGAGTATAAAGAGGAGCAGCTTCGATCATTCGGGGCTGCGACATAAGCACTGCTAGGCTGAAGCCCCTTCGTCTGGTGTCAGCCTCAACTCCCCTTGCAGCATTCCGGTGTTTGTATCCCGCTGTGAGTATGCACGTCTTGTTACCCCCACGTCCGGTACAAGCTACCTACCCCTGCGCTGTGCAGCCTGAGAATGTACGTCTGTATGAGTGTCTGTGCTCTCCTCATCCCTTATCCCTTACCCAGAATAAAACATCTCGACTCACTGGCTTGTCCCTGGCTCTGATTGCCCGGCTCCCTAGAGCCGGATATGACAGTATGTCGCAGCCAGAAGAGTTGCCGGCGGCCGTGAGTCGCCGTGGAAATGTACCTTTCTGTCCGGGTGTCAGCGCTGCTAGCATGCCGTTTCCCAGGAGTCACTTCCGTCGCCAGGGCGACGAGCTGAGGTCCATCTCGGAGGCTGTCGACGGGACGTTCTTCACCCTGCACGACGCCTCCAACGCGAGACGCTGGCATCCGGGCCGTGCTGAGGAACTCCTGGACTGTCACCCTCACTCTCTGTACCATCTGGAGGACAGTGCCAGGATAGATGCTGCAGGTACACAGCGAGAGAAGCTCCACGGGGTGGATGGAAGTCCCGGCAGGGAGTCGAAGTGGGCGACGTCTTTCCCCGCTTCGGAGTCCCGTTCCTGCCGCCATTCCAGTCCGGGAGATCGCGCCAACCAGAGGACTTCCCCCGACCTGCGCCACGTCACTCGGGATTCCCTTCAAGGAGCCGCAGCTGACAGCAGTTATGTCCGGGGTCGAGTGGCTGTCGCGAGCTCTACTGTGTTTCCTGTCACCACCTTCAGGCATGTGGCGGCGGCAGTGAGATTGATGGTGAGGACTTCAGGGCTACGAAGCTTTCCCGTGCTCGACGCCTTCCTCGTCTCGATCTCCGATCTGGAGCGGCGAATCCTGGGTTTCCCCCTCGCTTCGCCCCCTGGGTGTAGTCGTCATCACATCGCCGAGTCACCTCTGCACGAACCTCGTCCGGATCCAGTTCTGGGTCATCGTCAGGACCGTTCCTCCCACGCAGCTGTCATCCCTTCGCCTCGTCAGTGTGGAGATTCTACAGCCTCGTCCCCTGAGCCTCGTTCCCCCGCTGTCATTCCTGGACATTCGGGCTGGCTCACCCCGGCTGTTTCCCCCTCCTCCTCGACGCGCTTCCTGACCGCTGTGTGTGTCTGGAATCCCGGCCTGGTGAGCTCTCTGCTGGAGACAACGCGAGCGATCCTCAGACGAATTCCCGGGGGGTCCTCCGTTATCGCCGGGCGGGGAGAGGAAGAAGCAGATTCCACTACAGCAGGCGATACTCAACCTCCAGGGGGCAGGCAAGTCATTGTTTTTTCACACCTGCTTAATGATTTGCTCTGTCACATCCCTGGAGGAGAAGTTCAGGGTTCGCAGCTCCCTGAACTCTCCCCACCTGCTGTAACCTGTATTCCTAATCCCGCATCCTCTGTGTCTCTCTCCGCCGAGCGGTCCCCGGCTCCGGGTCAACGTGGTGGGATATGGAGAGGGCCTGTGGTTCCGCAGCTACATTGCGGACGGAGGAGGGGGACTGACTGCTGCGTGGAGTCTACGCTGACGACTGAGCGTCCCTGGGTCTCCACGGAGGAGCGGTTCGGTCCAGCGGGACGAGATTCTTCTGGCTTCACGCCGAGTGGGTCGTCGGCGGGGTTACCTGAGCTGGAGGGATCTCAAGCTGCGCTGACCATCGTGCTGGCTGCGGGGCCCGACGCGGCTAGATGGGAGCCTGACAACGACCTCCTGACGACGGATCCTGGATCTTCGCAGTCCTGGACGGCGTCAGAACCCGAGATCAGGCGAGTGCTCTCCTTTCTTTTCTTTCTTTTTATCTTTGAGCACTTCAGCCTATCTCCAGGGGAGACGAGCAGGGTGCAGCCGCCCGCTGTGTCTGAGCTCGTCTCGCCAGGTTCTGGCGCTGCCGGTGATCCTGATCCCGGTTCTGTTTTCTCTTCTGAGCCTTCTTCCAGGGTCACCGGCGAGGAGTTGCTGTTCCTCGTGGTGCTGGAGGGTCCGGGTTCAACGTTGGAGGTCGGTTCTGGTGCAGTGTCCAACGTGGGTTCGCCCGAGACCCAATCGGGGTCCAACGTGGGTTCGCCCGAGACCCAATCGGGGTCCAACGTGGGTTCGCCTGAGGCCCGATCGGGGTCCAACGTGGGTTCGCCTGAGGCCCGATCGGGGTCCGACGTGGGTGCTGCCCCAGTGTTGTCCAGGTCCGGTGAGGAGGTGGCCGTTTCCCTGAGGCCCGCCGCCCTCGTCATCGGCTCTCCCCTGAGCCTCTTCCACCGGGATCCGCTCTGACCCTTCGTCCGTCTCAACGGTCCTGGTGGTTGAGTGATGCGGGTCGACGACCCGACCCGCAAAACTTTAGGTTCGGCGATCTGGTTTCCCCCCCACTGGTCTGTGTTTGCCTTTGGGCGGCCTGGTTCGGCAGCCGTTGGACTGGATTCCTGGGATCTGGGCCCAGAGTTCGCCGTCCGAACATTTCTCTTCCCCGGGTTGCCAACTGGACAATGGGCGGGGAGATTACCAGAACAATTCCGGCCGTTTTGGACTCTGCCTGCCGTCTCCTCGGGTGTCCTTTACTTCTTTTATTATTGAGGTCACTCGGGTGTAGTTTATTTGTCCATTAGGGGAATATATGTTTTTGTGCTGTGTGTTGTTTTTTTTATTAACCATACTCAGCATTTTTTATCGTATTGTTATCCTGTTACCCTGTCACCTTTTTTTCCTCTTGGTGACTCACCTTATGTATCGCGCTGTGTATTGCATTTTCTTATCTTTACTCAGCGTTTTCATTCATCCTTACCTTAGCCTTGGCCTCGTCGGTGCATCATGGAGTATGCGTGTGGTTTCCTGTTCAACCATACTCTGTGATCACCCCATTCTGTCTTATTATCCTCGTGGGGGGCCTTCCCTAGCCCCGACTTTAACATTGACTGTGTTTGTTATTGTTTGAAGTAATGTGTTTCATTCCCACTTAACCGTACTTCATTATTACCCATTTGTCCTTGTCACCTCTGTTTCTTTAGGTGATCTTTTATATATTCAGTGCTGTGTGTTTTGTTTTCTTTAGTATCCATGCACAGCGTTTTTCATCATTTTTTGTCCTGACCTTTGTCTTGTTGGTGCATTATGGAGTAGTGTGTTTTGTTCCCCTTAACTATACTCTGTGATTGCTTTATTCATTCCTGCCACCTTTTTGGTGGGTTTTTGGTTTTCTTTTTTTTGCCCCGATCTATACGTTATTTGTATGCTGTCTGTAGTCATATTTGATATTTTCCCTACCTGTGTCCTAACTCAGTTTTCTCCCTAACTGTGCTCTGGGTTAATCCTTTTCCCTGTGTTGTAGGGTATTGTATTTGGGGTTTTTTTTCTCTGCCCTGCTGCCCTACATTGGTCTATTGTTTTTTTTTTTTTTTGTCCTTCCCTTTGCATCTTCCCCTCCGGTCCTGCCTCCCTTCCGCCCGCCCTAGGTGGGGAGGGGGGGGGGGGGCTGGGATGTTCCTGGTCGTTCGGGAGCCCGACCGTGAGGGGGAGGCTCTGTCACCATGGGGTGAGACGCCGACTCGGCGCTCAGCCCATGCTCCTTTTATCCCTGCCTCTCATTGGGCAGTGCCTCAGCTGGTTCCCAGCTGTCAGTGTCACGGGACGGCTGGGGCCAATTAATCCTCATCAGCTGGGGCGCTGTTAATGAGTATAAAGAGGAGCAGCTTCGATCATTCGGGGCTGCGACATAAGCACTGCTAGGCTGAAGCCCCTTCGTCTGGTGTCAGCCTCAACTCCCCTTGCAGCATTCCGGTGTTTGTATCCCGCTGTGAGTATGCACGTCTTGTTACCCCCACGTCCGGTACAAGCTACCTACCCCTGCGCTGTGCAGCCTGAGAATGTACGTCTGTATGAGTGTCTGTGCTCTCCTTATCCCTTACCCAGAATAAAACATCTCGACTCACTGGCTTGTCCCTGGCTCTGATTGCCCGGCTCCCTAGAGCCGGATATGACACTCTGCGTCATTCCACTTTATTAAATATAACTTGTTTTGTGAACACAGTTGTGTTGATTTATTTGTATATATGGATTACTTGTTACTAATATCTGGTGAAAATTTCAGGTCAATGGCTCCATCAGAAGCATGTTTAATGAGAAAAATGCTAATGTGTTCAATACTTATTTTCCCTGCTGTATTTAATAAAGTGGAATGACCAAATGCACCCTGTGAATTTTGCACATTTATTAACCAAAAGATGAACATGATGCAAAAACACCACACTTACATATAACAGGTATGCAGGTGCGCTGGAGGAGGACGGGGCTCACAATTACAGGAGGAGAAAACAGCCTGGGGAAAAACAGGCCGAGGCATACGGAGATGCCAAAGAAAAGAGATAAACTTAGTCGGACTCCCACCCGAATGGAAATGGGGCTCATGACTAAGAAAAAAAGGAAAGGGAAAATACCTGCACTCCTGTCCACCTCCGTGGAAAACCAACTTCACTCAGAGCAAGACTGGAACTACTGAGGAAGCAAACAGTAGGACATGGCAACGGGAGACGTTGTTGTGTCCTTAAAAAGGTGAATGGGATAGATGATAAATGGATGATAGGTATGGGTACATGAGAAAGGAAGTACACAGAATCAGTGACAGCTGTGCAACCCATGAAGCAGAGTTTGACAGCGGGAAGCTGCACAGCACTGTCAAAATAAAAGCACAAACCCGGAAACTAAATAAATACAAGAATTAGACAACACAACCCCAAGATGTAAATGATACTGTAAATACAAAATGACACAATAACTAGACAGGACAATAACAATGAGACTAAAGGTGCATTCAGACCAAACGTGAACGGGTGGCGTGAATCCATACAAAGTGAATGGAAAGAGGCGAGTACACACGAAATTGCTCATTTGTGCATTCGCGTCTGATTTAATATGCTAGCTTTGAGATTCTGCCATCACCGGAGTAAAAATATTGCTATTGCAGAGTAAACTAGTTTGAAAATGAGACTGCCACTCACCTGGAAACAGGAGGCCCGGGGTTCTTCAGCTGAATCGGGATGTTGGAGTTATTTACCCATGGATTCCTGCCACGGACATGCTAAACAAAGCTAGCAAGCTAACAACGGAAACACCCATCATCTTGTGAAGTTTTGGAGGCAGGGACAACTTTTTCAGGTGAGCCTTCCATCGAATAATGTAAACCTAAGCATGATGTTATTTTGGGAATTTCCACAGCAGGTTGAACACAGCTGCAAAAGTTATAAAGGCAACTTCGCCTGTCTGCATCTCACTCAGAAGGGGAATTCATGTCTGTCTGCGTATTTACATTGAGTTATAATGGGACAGCGCAGGCTGTTCCTACTGAGGAGACTCAGGTCTTTTGGTGTACAAGGGGCACTGCTGAAGACATTCTATGACACGGTGGTGGCATCAGCCATCACTTTTGGAGTGGTCTGCTGGGGCAGTGGCATTACAGCAGCCGATAGGAAGAGACTGAACAGAACAAACTGATCAAGAAAGCTAGCTCTGTCCTGAAGCAGCGCCTTGACCCAGTGGAGGAGATGGGAGAGAGAAGGATGGCAGCTAAACTGTCATCTCTGCTGGAGTCCGAGTTCCACCCTATGCAGGACGTACTGAATGCACTGAGGAGCTCATTTAGCAGCAGACTACATCATCCTAGGTGCACAACCGAGAGGTTTCTCAGGTCCTTCCTACCTACTGCTGTCAGACTGTACAACCTAAGCAGGGCTGCTCGCACAGATAGCAAAAAGACGTGACAACCTAATAGTTTTGAATGCAAAAGATGCAATAGACTTACACAATGGTCCCCTCCGGTATACAACTAGGAAAATACCTGTCGCTATGGAGGGTGAGAATATGTATGGGTACATAATCATACCATGTAGGATAACTAAGTAGACGGTTGTGCTGTTTCATTCCATCTAGCTACAATGCTCCGCACTGTATGTGTTTATATATCTACATATTTATTCCATCTAGCTACAATGCTCCACACTGTGTGTTTATATATTCACATATTCATTCCATCTAGCTACAATACTCCGCACTGTGTGTTTATATACTCATATATTTATTCCATCCAGCTACAATGCTCCGCACTGTTTATGTATTTATATATCTATCCCATCTAGCTACAATGCTCCGCACTGTGTGTCTATATATATATATATATTTATATTTATATGTACATATGTACACTTGCTGCTCTTGTTTTTTCTCTTGCCTTCTGATTGTTGCTCTGAGTGTTGCTATCCCTATGCTGGCGCCAGTCATTCCACCTTACACCAGCCTGAATCGAAGCCCAGCTGCGAGGCCCAGCGGAGATACTACCAGGCAAGCGGCTATTTGTTGACGGGGCTCAGCAGAGATTTCACCCAGGCAGACGACGGTAGGTGGCGGTGCCTAGCGGAGGATTTACCGTGACCTCAGCGGAGCTCGGTGGCAGCGGCGGTGTGTGACGAGACTCGGTTGGAGGAGCGGGACGGGAGACCAGTTACGGCGACTATGAGCAACGAGACCAGCAACGGAAGGGGCTAGTTGGCTAGCTGAGGCCCAGCTGGATTCGAGGACGATCGGATCAGATTCTGGCGATATAAGCAGAATTTATTTTACTATCCACAGATTTTCCTTTTCCTTCTTTCCAAGAAGGACTGAAGATGGCTGCCACCGGATTAAAAAGTGGGCTGATGGGCACCACTAATAAGCCTTCTCTACTTCTCTACTTCCTCTTCGTTTTGTCTTTGTGTGTCTGGACCTGCAACAAGAAGGATTTTCCGACAAACTCAACCAAAGGTGAAGTTAAAAAGTTTTATCTGTATGGATTTGGGCTTGGACATCTCACCCTACACTCTATGTGGTCTTTAAAAGCCCTGAGCAAAAACTTCCAAATTAAGGCAAACATGGCTGTTAAGCAAAAATCACAATATGGCAGAGGATATACAGTTAAAGTTCTGTTAGTTCTGCTACTTCTGGCAGGAGATATTCACCTTAACCCTGGACCTGCCACTATTAAACAGCAGACCACTGGGTTAGCACAAAACCGAGCTGTACAAAAGCAAAAACAACATTTATTTTTCCAAACTGTTAATCATGCACGAGTTCTTTGGGACACCAAGGCTAAACCAAAGGGGATCCTCGGCGGTCATTTAAACATACGGAGCATAATCCCCAAAAGAGATGAGATTTCGGTGTTGCTGTTGGACTCAAATCTGGACTACCTTTGTCTCTCAGAAAGCTGGCTACACAGTAACATAGACACTAATATGATCGATATTGTGGGCTACCAGTGTTTTAGAAAAGACAGGCAGGTAGGGAGGGGAGGAGGTGTTTTAATTTACATCAAAGAGAAATATAAATGTCAACTGGTTGATTTGAATACTTCACTTGAATGTTTAGCTGTTAATGTATGTCTCTCTCCGGTAATGAATTTCAACATTGCAGTAGTGTACAACCCACCTTCACACAACTCTTCCTTTTATAATGAATTAAGTGATCTGGTTAAACAACTTGAGAAGAACAGAGAAACAATAATTCATGGTGACTTTAATATCAACTGGTCTGATAAAAAAGACAAACAAAAACTGAAAAGCCTCATGACTAAATTTAATTACCAGCAAATCATCAAAGGACCCACCAGGATAACCAAACAATCCAGAACACTTATTGACATGGTATTTACTAATAAACCAGAACGAATAACCAGAACCTATAATCTTGTAACTGGTCTCTCAGATCATAACATGGTTCTTGCTGTCAGGAAACTTACTAAAAAGCGACTACAGTATTTTGGGGGAGTCGATATTGACAAATCAAATTTTATTATCCCCAAATCAAAAAATGAGGAGTTTGAACATTACTTAGAGAATCAAAATTGGGAGCAGCTCATGGCAACATGTGAAGTAGATGATTGTTGTAATTTTATAACTGCAACAATCACAAAGTCTATAGAAAAATTTTCAAAGCAAATTAAAAGTAGACAACAGAAGATTAGCCTACCATGGTTAAATAATGAAATAAGAAAACTTATGAAGAGGCGAGACTATGCACTGAAAACATCACTAACCTCCAAACTACAAAATGATCACCTTGTGTACAAAAGTTTAAGAAATAAAGTGGTACATGAGCTGCGAAAATCAAAAATATCTTATTACAATAAACTGATAGATCATGCAAAGGGTAACAACAGTTCCCTATGGAGGCATTTAAATAACTTAACTAATAAAAAAAACGATCAGAAGGGGGTAAAGGAACTTAGAATCAATGGCAAGACCGTCAGTGACAAGGCTACTTTGGCAAATGAATTTAATTCACACTTTGTGGGCTCTGTGGAAGACTTAACAAAAATTTTTGTGCTGCCAAATGTGCTCAACAACACAAATTCCATACTCCCAACAGATACTTTTCACATCGATGAGGTAAATGAGAAGTTAATTGCTGGTATTGTTAAAACACTGTCAAACTCAAAAACTAGTGATATCTACAATATGAGCACCTCCTTTCTCAAAATGCACAGCAAAATATTAATCAAACCACTGACTCATCTCATTAATCTCTCCATTAGGTCTAGTACATTTCCATCTGGCTGGAAAAAAGCTGTCGTCATACCAGTTCATAAATCAGGCAGTAAAGACGATATATGCAATTACCGCCCAATCTCTATCTTACCAGTCCTATCTAAGGTTCTTGAAAAAGTTGTAGCTACACAGCTGATAGACTACTTACAAGACAGTCAACTTCTTCATCCACATCAATTTGGTTTTAGACCAGGATACTCAACAGAAACAGCAAATTGTTGCCTTATTGAAAACGTCAAACAGTCCTTGGACAGGGGTAATGTGGTAGGAGCTGTTTTTCTAGATCTCAAAAGGCTTTCGATACTGTAAACCACAGTTTGCTTTTATCCAAAATGGTATCTTTTAACTTCTCCCCAAATACATTAGAATGGTTTGCATCTTATCTCCAGAATAGAGAACAGTGTGTAAAAGTTCACCAGGATAAATCCTCATTTTTAAACAACCGCATGGGTATCCCACAAGGGTCCATTCTTGGTCCTTTACTTTTCAGCATTTTTATTAATGACTTGCCGTTACACTGCTCAGCTGCAACATGCCAACTTTATGCAGATGATGCAGTTATTTACACAGCTGCCAAGACTCCAGCACAGGCTGCAGATGTACTGTCTACAAGTATGGTTGATGTCCAAGAGTGGCTCCTCAAGAACCATCTATTGCTGAACCTTCAGAAAACAGTCTCAATGTGCTTTTCAATCAAAAAATGTAACCTGCAACATTTTAAAGTTAATATACATGATCATGACATCAGTTTAGCTACAGAATTCAAATACCTTGGCATTGTACTAGATCCTCAACTCAAATTTAATCTTCATATAAAGAAAATTTCAAAAACAGTAAAAAAAAATCTGAACTGCTTTAAATTAATTAGATATTACATACCTTACGAAGCAGCTGCACTGTATATGCATTCTATGGTTTTTTCTCATATATCATACTGTTTGACAGTCTGGGCTCAAGCAGCCCCTTCCACAATAAGACTTATAGGTTCATTATATAATCAAACCCTAAAAATCTTGGACAAAAAGCCCATTAGGTGGCATCACTGTAATGTTTTAAAAAAATACAACCTATTGAGTTTTGAGAGCTTCATTGACCTCTGTCTTCTGAAATTAACGTTCAAATGTTTCCATAAATCAGCACCCGAGCCACTTGCTGGTTTCGTCCAAAGACAGGACAGCAGCAGAGCCACCAGGAGTTCTGTTAACAATAACTGTAAAATATTCCACCACAGAACCACATTTGGACAAACAGCTTTCTCTATAAAGGGCAGTCACATCTGGAACACAATGCCAAATGAAATTAAAATAATAACGGACTTTAAAACATTCACTAAAAATGTTAAAAACTGGCTGAAAAATAAACAAGAATGTACTCATGTATGAATTATTTGTCTGCAAAGTGAGAGTGAATGAAGGGAAGGAATAAATGTGTTTGTTTATAGTGAGTGACGGAGGGAGGAAGGCCTGAAATAGGCAAATGTGAGTTATGTTATATGTGTTAAATGTGAGTCAGGCTGTTATATTTGTGTATTTATAATATTTATGTTAAAGGTGAGTCAGGCTGTTATATTTGTGTATTTATAATATTTATAATATTTATAATTGTGTATTTATAATTTTTCTGCATTGATGTATGTGGTTATTGTGTATATTTTTATCTTGATTCTTTTTTCTAAAGCCCATCCAGGGACAAGAGTTGCAAATTAGCTAATAGCTATACACTCTATGTGCAACACATCAGATTGATTGTCTTTGATTAATTGTCTATGTTTATTGCACTGTCCCTGTCAAATAAACTAATCTACTACTACTATCCTAGAATTTCCCCATTGTGGGACTAATAAAGGCTTATCTTATCTTATCTTATCTTAATCGTGCTGCATGAAAAATTCACCCATTTGTGTTTGATATGAACGCAGCTTAAGAATACAGACAGCTCATAACTATGCAGGAACCAAATACAGCAGGCCATAATAAACAAAGAAACAAAGAAACAGAAAGAGACTAAACTTGAACTGAGGCTGAACATGGCACTCAGCCGTGCTCAGGATCATGACAGTTGCATTTCAAACTTTACGCATGTGTTTATTGACATACGTAACTACTATACACACAGAGACAATTGGGGGCTTGGTAGAATGCTGTGAAACTGTAGTTTAATCAGCAAAAAAGTAAGTCACTTACTCAAACCACGGAGCTGCAATGAAGCCTTGTAGACAGAGTGATATTTGTTGGCGCACAGGCACGTTGCAGATGAGGTGGGTTATTATTAGGACAATTACATGAATTTACTCACCAAGAAGCCACCCATCCACACAATGCCAGCTTGTAGTTTGTTCCCAACAATGCTGTTCATTAGAATCATTAGGAAAACCAGCTCTCGCTGCAAATCGTGTCTTGATGTTGGTCTGTTCAGCTGCATTGTATGGGAATATGGTGTACCTGGGTGACAGCTGGATAATACCATCCCACATAGCTGGCATAGCTTGACATAACGTTCGGCTCAGGAGACGCACACACACAGGCTCAGAGTAGTTCAAACTGTTTATTAACAACAGGGATGTTTGGGTGCGTGTCTGCGGAATGTTAATGTGTTGGTGGTGGCGTCTGCTTCGGACCCAGAGGCAGGAGACCGTTCAGCCGGCAACCCTATGGGAGAAATCAGACACAGGGTGATGAGCACACACCAACACGGGAGGAGAATAGGCGAGGGAGAGAAGCTTACTTGTTTGGGCAGATGACTGGCGCTTCAAGGATGGAAGCCCGGGAGACAGCCACCTGCAGGGCTCGGTGCAGCAGCGAGGAGAGACGAGGGACGGGATTGTCCGCCGCCGAGGAATCCACCTGTGCACAGGGGAGCAGACTGGAGAGATGAGGTAAGTGAACTTCTTACCGGAGATGAGGATGCTGAAGAGAATGTGGTAGAAGTCCATACAAAGGGAATGAAGTCTACGGCTTCAGGCCGACGCTCAGGGCGAGGCGGCTTTTATCCTTCGCCGCTGACGAGTAGCAGGTGCGTGAGCAGGTGGCGCCGCTGATGAATGGCGCGGCGTGACATAGCTTGGCTCAGGGTGGACTGGGAAATACCCAATGGGTCTGCCAGCTCCCTCTGGAATGTCTGTTTCCGGAAACCCCAGAGTTGTCAGCACCTGCACTGGGACGGGCAGCACACGGCTTCTTGCCATGTCATGCTCCAAGAGCGGCCGTAGCTCTGTTCAGCTCTGTTCTACAGGGACTGCCCATGGAAACCTAAACCGGCTGACAAACTAGTTATCATCCTGAGCCAGAAAATCTTCTGTCTCTAAATATCCTTTCTCTTGTCACTGCACGGTTTGCAATATCATCTAATCCTCTGTTGTTAGAGGCATTTTCTGCACTTCTTTGTGCTTGCTTTTGTACCCATTCATCTAGTTGTGCACACTTGGATGTTTGTTTATCATGTGTTCTGGTGTGTACAATAATTTTCACGTCAATATCAGTCTCCCAACATCACCTCTAAGTGTCACCAACGGACCAATAACAGTAGAAACGTACGTATGCCAGCCATGAAGTTGGCGTGGGGCTGCACATATTTCCACAGTCATTTCATTTTTGATACACCTGAAAGTTTCCATGGAAAAGGACGTATGCCATATTCTTGTGCGTAAGGACCCTTTGTACATGAGGCCCCAGGTCTTTCTGGAGCTCTCTACAAGTGGTCTTTGGTTCTTGGATAACTCTTCTGATAATTCTTTTGACTCCTCTGTCAAGAAATCTTGTGAGGGGCTTCTTGTCATGACTGGTTTATAGCAAAATGATGTTCTTTCCACTTCGGAATGATGGCTCCAACAGTGCTCATTGGGAACATTCAGCAGTTTAGAAATGCACCTGTAACCAATGCCATCATATTTTGCAACAATAAGGTTGCAAAGGTCTAGAGAGAGCACTTTGCTTCTACCCATCATGAGTTCTTTATGGTGTGACGATCTGATATTCACAGACCTTTTTAAAGGCTATCAGTCAGGACTTAATGAGCTGAAATTAATTTGCACTGATTGGGGATGGGATGGCTTCCTAAATTCTGATTGATTTCAGCTGGTCACTTGGCATTCTGTGGCTTTTTGCACCTCTTTTCCTTCATGTGTTCAATACTTATTCCCTGTGTCATTCCACTTTATTAAGTATAACTTATTTTGAGGACATGGTTGCCTTGATTTCTTTGCATGTGTGGAGTACTTGGGTTGTTACTGATATCTGGTGAAAATCTCAGGTCAATGGCTCCATCAGAAATATGTTTAAAGAGAAAAATGTTGACGTGTTTGTGATGATCAGGTGAGCATGCTCCTGTGTTTTTTTTCCCCTCTGTCTGCTTCCCGGCTCTGGAGTTGATTATGCTCACCTGTGTGACTGGGCGCACCTACTGCTTCCTCATCTGCCAACCTTAAAAGAGCCAGTTTGCAAGTGCTTCTTCGCTGGACTGTTGGGTATTGCCACCTCAACCTAAGGCCAAGTAAATTTTGTGCTTAATCTTACCTGTTGATTGACCATTGTTCTCCTGTCCTTCCCAGGTTGCTGCCATCACAGCGGTGTGTCTCTCCGGGGCTGTGCACGCTCCCCTGACCTTCCACCATCCCGTCTGGACTACTCCTGTTCCACCTGGTCAACCTACAGCTCCACTCCTTCCCTTCGCCACTCCACATACCTGCTGGTCCCGCAGATCTTACTTCTGCCAGTGTCCATTCCACTGCATGCTGGGTTTCACAGCCAGGCTCTCTGCTCACTATCATAAGTCTCCTCTCTTCTCTCTCTTTGTCATTTCTCCTCCCCTATTATTCCTCATTAATCACCTCTGTTTTTCTCTTTACAGGCTGTGTGCTGCCTCCAGCGTGCATCCCGACTTGTTTTTGCTTTTTCAACAAATTGTGTTGCACATTTTTACCCAAGTCTGTTTGTTCCTCTGGTGTCTCCACTCTGCATTTGAGTCTCTGGCTAGTTAATCATGACAGTGTTCAATACTTACGGTACTTTCCCAACTGTAATATGATAATACACATTATAGTTTTTTACTCCATCCCAATTTTCATTTTAACAGGAGGAGTATAGCCTATAAAATATACATTAATGTATTCATTTTTAGGGGAATGAATGAATGAAGAGGGGGTGTGTTTGTTTTACTTTTCAGCACAGACTGTATGTTCAGGAGAGATGCTAACGTAGGAGATGCCTCGGCTGGTGCGATTTCGGATATAGCCCATCCCAAATCATTGAGGAAATAGTAGGCAGAGTTTCTCATTGCACAGAGAAAAAAAAACAAAAAACAAGTGAAGCGTAATGAGGCATGTATTCGTACACACTACATTAAACCGAAATTAATTTAAATTCTGCTCGATTGTTCAGCCCATTTGTCCAATCATATCCAACTCTTCCTTCTAAAATAACTGCCAGCACTATTAACTGTAATTAATGCCCGGTTTAATGTCAAACAGCGTTACTTTCACACACATTTTCATTCACGTGTGCACCCTTTGGCAGTGCAAAGCCTGTCTTCTAAACAAGCCATCACGGTCAGTGTTCACCTTAGATTATGTGCCTCTGTACATTAAAGGGATGGGCAGGAGTGCTTTGACTTGGATTACCCAAACACACCCCTGAATAATTAGACCAGCATCTTTGCACTTTTTGCTTGGTGCACAGACCAGTTTCCCGCTACTGTGATAACAAAATGGACTTGGACACACCTATAAATGCACTCTGCACCTCAGGTAATAGACTTCTGACTAACATGTCAAAATAGCACCCAGTGACTACAATACTTAACACTATGATACTGAGACTGACCTTGTAGCTTTGGGGCCCCCTCATTTGCTGGGGGGCCCATAGCATTTGCATACTTTGCCCTGTGGAGGAAACAGCTATGCTTACAGGAAATGCTCAGATCCAGAACAGTTGCAGAAATTCTGAAGGGAAAATTGTAGAAAGAGAGGGGAAACCCAAAAGACTGACGCATATGAACTTGAAATAAAAAAAAATGTGGGTTTTACATTATGAGGGTATAAATTTACCAAGGTGTGGACTACTGGCAGGAATAGCTTTGCCATCTTTCTATAATACCTTCACTGGGATGGTAAAGTATGACTGGAAACTTGAATCAGTGGGCAGGACTGCAATTCATCAATCCCCCATCACACCTTAGCTCTACCACAGTGGAAAACCCCTCCATCGATAACACTTTTCTGTGCACACCCCATTTCCAGTTTCAGAAGCCAAAGGGAGGCTTTCCTAAGTGTTCTGGCAGCTTTGTTCATTTTTTTCTCTGTTCATCCAAAAGGTGCAATGTATGTTAACTCAGATTTTAACCACTTTACACTTCATGGACACAGCTATTCAGTCTTTGCCAGTCATTTATCAAGAATATAAAAATACAAAATGCTACAATGTATGACCATCTAGTTGATTTTAAATAGAACTGTTAGAGGATGTGTTTATATAGTTCAATGTTCATGCTTGCTGCCAAAACACTATTATTTAAAGAAATCTGAATAAGAACAAACAGGTTAATCTTTTATTCTAGCGCAGCATAGCATCTACTTGACATCCCAGTGTGTTCTCCCTTGAGTGTGTAGTATGTTGCTGTTGGGTCAGGGCCTTTCTGCATCAGAGGATTTATTCACTGACTGCCCTTTTACATTGGACCCCTGCTGCTTATGGACTATACTGTATGTTATGGGGAGCATAATCACAGATCATGCCTCACTTTCTGAGTGTTCTGCTTACTTGGACTTGTGGATGTTGATACTTGCTCTTGTGTAGTCCCAGGTTTATGTTGAATGTATTTCCTGTTACTCTAGTTTGCCTTGATCTAAGTTTCACTCCAAAAGTTTCTCCTTTATCATTCTTGTTTAGTTTAGTTAACTTGAACCTTGTTATAGTGTGAAAGTGCTTCCTGTTCTTAATGCCCTTTTTTTACGATTTAAGCATGTATCTCACGGAGCAGTGAGTGCTGACAAGCATTGTGATTTTTGAGGTTTCGTCAGGGTTCGTAAAAGATTGCACAGCGGTTTTTACAATTGCAGTTTTTCTTCTTGCAAATAAATTTTGAACGACCATAAAAACTATTGGCGAACCATTGTGCAGTCTTTTATGAGCTCTGATGAAACCCCAAAATCACAACGTTCGTCAATGTTCATCCACAAGACATACACGCTTTACAGTTCACTTTCAGGTGTAATTCTGGTGATTCTCCTTGGTTACATTTCTTCCTGATTTTATGTTTCTTCTTGTACTTACGCCTTGGTCCTGTTTTTGTTGCTTAGGTTCTATTCCCTAGTGTTTGTCTTCATCTGTGTTGGTGTTCCCTTTCAATTGTTTTGTCTGATCATTTCCCAAGCTACGTTCCGATCCACAGCGTACTTCAACTGCATTCCATACTCCCTGCTTCATTCTCAGGAAATATCAGTTAACTACCCTTCACAAAATTTCTCCATTTGAAACACCACAGAACCATCGCCCCCTTCCTCTGTACGTTACCACGGTAGCCATGCACACATACTGATAATACAGTCGATAAATTATATTTCTTAAATAAAATATTAATAGAAATATATTTTCATTACTATCAGTTGATATAAACAATAACCAACATCAGTTTCACTTATTAATAATGTTAGCAACAATAGCTTGGTTTACTCATGGGGGGGGGGGGGGGGGGTTTCATCGGTGAACCATGATGCAGTGGTCGAATTTGACCAAATGTGGTTTATTTTTCAACACAGTGTCGCCTTCGGTCCACACACTTCTTCCATCAGTGTTGCAGTGCTTGGATCCCTGCAGTTGAAAAATAAACCACATTTGCTCAAATTTGACCACTGCATCATGGTCAGCCTATGAACTTTTCAGCCCACCCTCGTATTTGAGGTGCAATGGCTTATGGGTAATCTTCTTGTCAACTTCTGGTGAAGTGATGTATGGTTGTTCACTTCTTCCCTGCTCAGTTCTCAGTACCCTTTGAACGGAACACTCGCTCCCTTCGGTTTGGAATCTCACTTAATATTGCGGAATACCCTGTGCAGTCCACTTCGGAGTACACTACTGGGTGATCGGAAGGCACCTTCAGTCTCTGTCTCTCTGATTAATGTGAGTCTCTGCACTTGCTCAATTGTTCTTAGTTGTTTCCCATACCCTGATTGTCTCTCTACAAATGTTTGTCTTGTTCCTTCCAGTGATGCAGCATCATTACATGTTGTGGTGGGCATATACAGTATATATATATACTGCTCAAAAAGATAAAGGGAACACTTTGAAAACACATCAGATTTTAATGGGAAACAATACGCTGGATATCAAAATTGTGGCAGGCTAGTCCGGCTTAATCTGAGTAAGCTGCTTACTCAGATTACTCTGAGTAAGCAGATTACTTATTAATCAGTTTATTAATCTTACTTATTAATCAGATTATACTCAGTTTACTTATTAATCAGCTTACTCAGATTAATCTGAGTAAAGTGAGTACAATCTGAGTATATATATATATATATATATATATATATATATATATATATATGTGTGTGTGTGTGTGTGTGTGTGTGTGTGTGTGATAACTAGATAGGACATGGCTTTCCACCAGGCTAATCACTCAGCCAAGCACAGCCACCATATTGACAAGGTAAAGAAACAATAACAAGCTATTGTGCCACATAGACATTTCTTCTTCTTTTGGCAACTCCCTTTTGGGGTCGCCACAGCAGATCATCTGCCTCCATCTCACCCTATCCCTTGCATCCTCTTCTGTAACACCAACCCTCTCCATGTCCTCCTTCACTACCTCCATTAATCTTTTCTGTGGTCATAATCGTTTCCTCCTGCCTGTCAGCTCCATCTTTAACATCCTCTGTCCAGTCTATCCACTATTCCTCCTCTGCACATGTCCAAACCATCTCAGCCTTGACTCTCTTACTTTGTCTCCAAGCCATTCAACCTGAACTGTCCCTCTGATATACTTATTTCTAATCCTGTCCCTTCTAGTCACTCGCAATGGGAATCTTAGCATATTCAACTCTGTCACCTCCAGCTCCACCTCCTGTCTTTTTGTCAGTGCCACTGTCTCCAAACCATACATCAAAACAGATTCTTCATTCTGGCTCAAGAATTTAAATTACAAAACATATGTTTTAAATAAAATTTGCAAGTTGTTTTGTGCAGATTTGGAACACTTTCATATAAAAATGAAATTTTTTGTCACAATTTTGTGTTTTTGGAAATTGACTGATGTAATGTTCTAGAATCTAGACTCACTCAATTTGTACAACTGCAAAAAAGTGATCATCACACATCGATGAATGTATTTAGGGGAAAAAACTCCTCTATTGAGACTGATATTTTCTACCCACTTCATTTACAAATGTCTGCTTACTTAACTTCCATATAACCTCTAAAAAAAAAGGAAAACAGACAGGCTTACATTCATGTGACACCTGATAAAATGCTACATACTTCCACCATCTCCCTGTCTTTTCCAACTTTTGTATTTTCTTTGGCAATAAGCTTCATTTCTGCAGCCTTCTCCCATAAAACCCCTGCATGCATTAATTAAGACCTGCAATGATGTTTGACGCCCCCAGAATGATGGCTGATCCCCTCCTGGAGAGTGGGAAAGCTGAACCATTCTG
The DNA here is from genome assembly GCA_020510985.1 of Pholidichthys leucotaenia. Lineage (NCBI taxonomy): Eukaryota > Metazoa > Chordata > Actinopteri > Cichliformes > Pholidichthyidae > Pholidichthys > Pholidichthys leucotaenia. The sequence continues at coordinate 257,722,208 of CM035848.1, read as the reverse complement.
ACAAGCCAAGGAAATTGGGAATAGAAGCAGAGAGAGAGAGAAAGAGAGAGACTTATAATGTAATTTTCAAAAGGAGTTTGATTTCATCCTGCAGGTATTTGGAAAGGAGAGTGAGGCAGATTTCAGGGATAAAGGCTCTCCTTTGTGTATACTTTCCACCATATAAAAAAGGACTGCTTTAATTTCAGCTTCGAGAAGGTGCAGCAGTGGAAAAGTCAGGGGCAAACGCTGGGCATGGTTTTCATTAAGCATTATGAGGTACAGCAGGGAGGCCTGCCAGAGTGTTTGCACTTTCGTAATTCCGGCCGTCAGTCAGCACTCACTCAGCTCGTAGCTCAGAGGGGGAAAGGCGAAGAAAGGCACTGAATGAGAAAAGCAGATCTGATTTTTAGTGATAAAATGATTACTCACACACTGAATTAATCCCATAGGTGAATTCAAACCAATAGAAATGTACATCTGGAAAAAATGCATGTGCTTATATAAAAATGATTGCTGAAGTACAAAGTGCTGACAAGCTAAGCTGGATAATTAAATTCTAATGGCGCAAAAATAGACTGTTGGGGATAGGTCATTTTTTAATGTACCAGTGATAGTTTTTATATTTCTCTTATGAATATACAGATGACTGTTATGAAAAGAAGATATGACTTCTTGCAAAACATGCATATAAATGTTCTTCTGGAGCTAAAAGGTTATTTAGAAAATGATGTCAGCTACCTTCCAGCATTCCTGGAAGCAGGTAATCTTCATTTCCACTCCACACTCCCTCAGATGGTCTCAGAGGAAAATATTAACACACAACATGCAATAATTTCCAAGCAATTTCAAAAGGTAAAGATTTATTTTATTTAAATGTTAGAAGTCTTGTCCCAAAGATGAATATGATCAGGATTTGGGAAAAAAAACAACAAATGTTGACATTTCTGACTATGACACTTGACTTGAAAAATCTGTAACTGATTACTCCGTTATCCAAAATCCTAGAGAAAGTAGAAGCCGAGCAATTAACTACATTTATAGAGAAGAATAAAATTTTAGATACCTTTCAGTCTGGTTTCCACAAAATGCACTCCACTGAGACAGCAATAATTAAAGTCTCCAGTGACATCATGATGGCAGCAGATTCTGGTCAGTACTCGGCCCTGGTGTTGCTGGAGCTCACCGCTGCTTTTGACATGGTGGACCACAATACATTGATTAATAGGATGAAGGACACTTTTGGTATTTCTGGATCAGTTCTGAACTGGTTCTCATCTTATTTGACTGACAGAGGGTTTAGTGTTTTATTTAACGAGAAGATGTCAGAGTTCAAAGGACTCTCGTGTGGGGTCCCTCAAGGCTCAGTTCTGGGCCCTATTCTGTTTTTATTGTATTTGTCACAAGAGCCCCTTCGGGGCGAAGAAGAGGACCCAATTGCAAGGCAAATTTGGTAAGCCATTATTTATTGCTTGACTGAACAGAACAGAAAACAAAGCAACACATGGGCTGAACAAAAACTAAGACCGACACAGCAAGGACTTTACTAAGGGCTAAATGATTCTCTGTTGGTTATCATTTGTCATGGTTGTGTATTCCCTGGTTCTGTGTTCATATCTCATGGTTACCCCTTTGTCTCAGTCCCTTATGTTTTCCGTGCTTACAGCCACTTCCTACCATCTCTGATTACCCCTAATGGTATCCACCTGTTCCTTGTTGTCTGCTAATTATCCCCCTGTCTATATATGTGTGTGTCATTCTCTGTCAGTTGTGGTGTCCTTGTATTGTGTTGGCGTGATTACACACTTCCGTCTTGTCTTGCCATACTAAACTGACTTCAACCCCCAGACCAAAATAGAGAACATAGCATGACTATGATAATGAATAATAATAAATACAGAGAATTAAAAAAAAAAACTGAACTGAGGCAGGGGAAACACAGAATATCAAAAACAAACTTAAAGTGGGAGCATGGTCCCCAAACCATGCTCAGACCCTGACAGTATTTAACCTCGCTTAGCCAGATTATAAGATGAGATGAGATAAGGTAAGCCTTTATTAGTCCCACAATGGGGAAATTCCAGGATTACAGCAGCAAAGGGACAGCAGCACTCAGAGCAATAGTTAATAAGATAATAAGAACTGGTTAGCCAAAGCAGTAAATGAATATACATATGTACACAAATATATACACAGTGCAGGGGCATTGCAGCTAGATGGAATAAACAGCATTACAGTTTGTTAAGTTACCCTGCAGAATAAGATAAGATAAGATAAGATAAGATAAGCCTTTATTAGTCCCACAACGGGGAAATTCCAGGATTGCAACAGCACAGGGATAGCAACACTCAGAGCAACAATCAGAAGGCAAGAAAAAAAAAACAAAAAAAAAAACAAAAAAAAAAACAAGCAAGCAAGAGCAGCTAATATACATATGTACGTATTACTATAAAATATATATATATACACACACACACAGACACACAGTGCAGAGCATTGTAGCTGGATGGAATAAATATATGAATATATGAACACAGTGCAGAGCATTGTAGCTAGATGGAATAAATATGTAAATATATAAACACCCACAGTACGGAGCATTGCAGCTAGGTGGAATAAATATGCAAGTATATAAACACACACAGTGCGGAGCAATGTAGCTAGATGGAATAATATGTAGATATATAAATATATAAACACACCCAGTGCTGAGCATTGTAGCTAGATGGAATAAATATGTAAATATATAAACACACACAGTGCAGAGCATTGTTGCTAGATGGAATGAAACAGCATAACCGTCTACTTAGTTATCCTACATGGTATGATTATGTGCCCATACATATTCTCACCCTCCATAGCGACCGGTAAGTTCCTAGTTGTATGCCGGAGGGGACCATTGTGTAAGTCTATTGCATCTTTTGCATTCAAAAAACTATTAGTTTGTTACGTCTTTTTGCTATCTCTGCGAGCAGCCCTGCTTAGGTTGTACAGTCTGACAGCCGTTGGTAGGAAGGACCTACGAAACCTCTCGGTTGAATATGAATATGTACGCAGACAGTTTATCTGCTAGTTTAAGGGTATCTCCTACCACTTCTACGCAGATGACATTCAGCTTTACTGTTCCTTTAAAGAAAATGAGCTGAACATTCTATCAAACCGAATATCTTGTTTGTCTGCGATCAATAAATGGTTAAACAATAACTTGCTACAACTAAATCTTCTTCTTCTTCTTCTTCTTCTTCTTCTTCTTCTTCTTCTTCTTCTTCTCTTGTGCATCACATTCAGATGTTCATCTTGGTGTTGTAAAGCCACGTCCTTGTCTCAGGGTACACTTGAAAGAGGCTGGCCTCCGAAGGGGGTCTGTACAGCCTGCATGTGGCAATGATGTGGTCAGCAGTCTGCTCAGGGTCCCCATACTCACATGCTGCACTGTTTGCCAGGCCCCACTTCTTCATGGTTGACTTGGAGCAGCCGATACTCATACATAGGCGGTTCAGCAGAGTCCATTGACAGTGAGGAAGACCCATTCCTTCTCAGCCATCCCCCGGGTCCTAGATGTAGTGGTGAATACATGAGGGCCCAGATGACTCCCACTGCTGCTTCCAGGATGTTGCTGGCCAGTCACTTGTTGATTGGTCCTCAGGGATGGAGCAGAGCAGCTCTTGTGTTGCCTTGTAGTAGGGGTGGTGAGACTTGAGTCTGCTTGGGGGCACAGCTGTTGTTGTGGTATTGTGCAGGATAAGCCAGTCATGTTTCTCGGCTTTCTTTACTAGGGCAAGGGTAGCAGCCTTTCGTCTGAGGCCAGGTGGGGTGATTCCTGAGAGGACTGGCAAGAAGGAGAAAGGGGTGGATCTTAGACAGCTTGTTATGGTCTTGAGTGCATTGTTGATGGCAGCATCTACCTTTTTAACATGTGGGCTTCTACACCATGCTGGAGCACAGTATTCAGCTGCTGAGAAGATGAGAACTTATGTGGAGATTTGTAGAGTCCCGGCTGATGATCCCCAGGAAGTACCAGCTAGGCATTGGATAAGTGCAACGCATTTCCCCAGAAATAGAGGATATTCTAAGTGTGGATCAAGCAGGTTTCCGCAAGGACCGCAGTACAGGAGAACAAGTACTGGCCCTAACCACCTTCATTGAAAATGGCTTCGAGAGCAGACTGAAGACAGGGGCTGTGTTTCTCGATCTTACAGCCGCCTATGATACGGTCTGGCACAAAGGCCTCCTCCTGAAACTTATAAAGGCGATCCCTGCTTGGGCAACAGCAATTATAAAAACCCTGCTGACCAACCGAAGGTTCAGAGTCCACCTCAGTCAGAACACAAGTGCATGGAGAATGCAGAAAAACGGACTCCCACAAGGCTCAGTTCTAGCTCCAACTCTGTTCAACCTCTACATAAACAACCTGCCTACTACAAAATCCCATAAATTCATCTATGCAGACGACATCTGTTTGGCATTCCAAGCACCAGACTTTGAACCACTGGAACGGGTGCTCACGGAAGATCTTGCTAAACTGGACCAGTTCTGCAAAATCTGGCGCCTAAAACCAAGCCCAGCAAAAACCGTCTCCAGTGTATTTCATCTCCACAATGCAAAAGCTGCCAGAGAACTAAACATCCACCTGAGCGGACTCAAGCTTAAGCATGCCCCAAATCCAACTTATCTTGGAGTGACCCTTGATAGGACCTTATCCTTCAAGGAACATCTAAAGGGGACGGCTGCTAAGGTGAAAGTACGAAACAACCTGCTCTGCAAGCTCGCTGGTGCAAAATGGGGGGCGGCAGTCTCCACCCTGCGCACCTCAGCACTGGCCCTTTCATACTCTGTAGCAGAATATTGTGCCCCTGTCTGGTCCAGGTCATCTTACACACACCATGTAGACACCCAGCTCAACTCAACCATGAGAACTATAACTGGAACAATCCGCTCAACACCACTCCCCTGGCTCTCTGTACTGTCAAACATAGCCCCTCCACACATCCGGCGAGCAGCATTAACTCAAAGGATGCTCCAAAAAGTTAAAGATTTTCCTCACTTACCAATCCATGCAGATATCTACACCCCACCCACTGCCCGACTTTCATCCAGACGGCCGATTTGGAAAAACCCTCCCCCAGCTGACTTTACCATCCAGACAGCTTGGCAAGAGGAATGGGAAACCAAGGAGGTCCCAAACAAACAGCTGGTGATAAACCCCAACCAACAGGTCCCGGGCACCAACCTCCCAAGGAGACAGTGGTCTACACTCAATCGCTTCAGGACTGGACATGGCCCCTGCTTGGCCAGCCTTCACAGATGGGGCAGTAGCCCTAGCCCACTGTGCGCATGTGGAGAGGAGCAAACTATGGAACACATCATAGAGGCTTGCCCGCTCCAAAGACTGGAAGGAGGATTACACACCCTCCATACAGCAAACCAGGAGGCAACTGCTTGGCTTAAGGACTTTGCATTCGCTAAATAAATAATATTGGATAAGTGAGACTCTTGATGTCACCTTGGCCCTCAATTCTTCAAGGTGTTGTTTGAAGGACAGTGTCCTGTCCAGGTGTACGTTAAGGTACTTTGAGGCTTGCTGTAACTCCAGGCACTTATTGTCTACAAATATGTCTAGCTCCTTCTTGGCTTCTCTGTTGTTTAGGTGGAATGCTGTCATTACAGTCTTGCCAGTACTGAGCTGGAGGCACCACTTGCTGAGGTAAACTGCCAGAATGCCCATATCCTGGTTGAAGCCTTCTTTCAGCACCTTCTATGATGGTTGGTGCAGCATGATGGCCAGATCATCCGCATAGCCATATTTTCTGGATGTTGTTGCTGGAATGTCATGGATATAGATGTTAAAAAGCATTGAAGCAAGCACAGACCCCTGAGGGACCCTGTTTCTCAGTCTTCTGAGTCTGCTTCGCTGGCCATCACTGGTCTGAAGAGTGAAACTATGGGTTGACAGCATTTCCATGTGCCAATCAGATATTGTCTTCAATAGTTTCAGGTGTAGGCCACGGTGCCAAATGCTGTCATAGGCAGCTGTCAGGTCTAACAGTACAACCCCAACTTTCTCTTTATCCTGGAAGTTGTCTTCAATGTCTTGGATTAGCAGTGCAACCTTGTCCACTGCTGATCTGTCCCACCGGAAGTCAGCCTGGTCCCTTGGGAGTTGTGAGTCCACCATTGGCTCTATGTGTTTGTGGATCATCCTCTCAAGTATTTTAAAAGGGATACAAAGCAGTGAGATGGTCTATATGCTTTGGGGTCTCCCACAGGTTTACTTGGCTTCAGCAGGGCTATAACAGAATCTCAGCACCAGATCTTTGGGAACTTGGAACTCTGGTAGCAAGATGTGCCGAATGAGCAGAGTTAGACAGATATTATTGCGCTTTGATGGATAACAAACTCTGTGTGGATTTTGTCCTGACCTGGTGCCTTGCTTTGCTTTTCTGATGGCTGCGAAGAGCTCAGATATTACAAAGTCTCCCGATAGGTTGGAGTCAGCACTGGCCATCCTAGAAAGAGAGGATACCTCATGCAGAATCAAGCATGAGAAGGTCTTATCAGCACCTGGGAAGCAACCAATCATGAGGAGCTGGGAAGCGATGGTGTCTACTGTCACCTTGCAACTGGGGGGGGGCATTGTTTTCCTCCCTGTCAACTGGTTGATTGTTTGCCAAGCCTTATGGCTAGAATGGGTGAAGTCGATTGACTCAATGACCTCAGTCCATCTAGCCTTGCGGATGGCGTCCAGATTTTGGAGCACTGCCAGTGCCGTCTTGTCCACTTCTTCCCTGGAGCTGGCCTGCTGGTGGTCACATAGGAGGTGTGTGCACTCTTCGTCCCAACCTGGAATGTAGCTGTGATTGAAGCCTCATGGGATGGTTTTCTTGGCTGCCCCTAGAAGCACTTCACAGTAGGCATCATACACAGCATTTACATCATCAGAGTCTGGGTCTGGGAGACACGCTGACCTACGTATGTTCTGCTTCTGTTGTGAATGTCTGCCAGTTGGCCTTCCGAAAGTTCCATCTCCTCACAGGCTTACCTGAAACCGGCTCCACCTGTGATGGCGCTTTAATGATGGACAGTCAGTGTTGTGAATGGGGGAACCTGTCGATGACACGTCTCTCTGGTGTTGGGTCAGTAGTGCTGCATAAAGCGAAGGCCAGGTCCAGGTTGGTGTAAGTGTTCCACTGGGAAGAATAGAAACTTGGGGGTTCTTTTGGGTCAAAGAGGAACGCAGCATCCTTACTGGAGGCCCACTCAACAAATGTCTCACCATCTGCTGTGGTGTGGTTATAACCCCAGCTTGTATGTTGACTGTTTAAGTCCCCTGCAAAGATGGCAGGTGCCAGGACAGATGGGAGGGCTGTTAGGGTCAATGTTGATTGTGGAGGCTTGTAGACATGGACCACTGATGTATTCTGAATCATGGTAGCCTGCCATTCAACACAGGAACCAGGTGGAGATTAACCCATATGTGTCCAGTTTAGCTTACATCTAACAAAGGTTGTCAGTCCCTGTTGTCTACTGTGGGTGGAACCAGCAAGGTGGAACCCAGGAAGACTGGGGATGCTGGTGTCTTTACAGTGGGATTCCTGGAGGAGGATGGCTGCTACTCTGCTGGAGTCAGCAAGATAAACGTATGAGTTTAACATTAACATTTAACATTCAACATTGAGCTGAAACAGTGACAGACCTCGGCACTCAATGGTAGTGATGACCACCCGTCCTGATGTGGATCTGTGTTCCCCCCCACCCGGTGTCTTGCACCTTGGTCTGTCAGCTGAGCAATTTGGCAACATTAGTTTCATAAGTAGGTCTTGCACCTTTTCTTGTTGCTCATGGGGAAGACCACGAGAAGGCTGTCATCTTTCCCTCCAACTAAATCTTAACAAGACAGAAACACTGATCATTGCTCCAGACTATAAAATTCATCTGATAAAACAACACTTAGGTCACCTAGGCTCTTCTGTCCAGTCCAGTCTGTGTAACCTGGGTGTTGTTTATGACAATGCCATGTCACTAGTGTGCCATGGTAGGCAACTAGTCAAAAACTGTTTTGTTTTTGTTTTTTCATCTGAGGATCATAGCAAAACTTAGACCTATGGTATCAACACCTGAACTAGAAATAATCATTCATGCTTTTATCTTGTTTCGTTCAAATGATTGTAATGCCCTTTTTATGTGTTTTAAGTCCTGTTGCCTGTCTTCAGACTATACAAAATGCAGCAGCTCGGCTTTTAACCAGGACTAAGAAAAGGGAACACATGTCCCCGGTTTTATCTTCCTTTCACTGGCTGCCAGATGCTTTTATAATTCATTTTAAGATTTTAGTTTTGACTTTTAGAGCTCTTAATGGCCAAGCTCCTTTATACATCTCAGCCCTCTTGACTCCATATGCAACAACACAATCATTGAAATCCTCAGAGCAGAGACTCCTGGTGGTCCCTTGGACCAAATTTAAAACCCATGGTGTCATGAATGGCTCTCGCGAGCCATAAAGGAGACGCTATAGGCGACCAGTGAGTTTGCGTAACTTTATTAACAAAGGAACAATACACACAAATGGCAAAGTAAAGAGCCACGAGGGGCAAAAATACGCACATACACAAGGTAGACTTCAACTAGGGTGAGAGGCTAAGGAGTGCACCGAGGAAGAAACCCACGCTGAGCAGTAACACTTACAGGTGGGTGAGGAACAGCAGAAACACCGAGGAAACTGGAGTTGGACGTAGGAACTCCAGTCGCGGAAACACGATGTACGTCTTTCCTCTGTTTAGGTCGCAGCGAGGAGTGATTCTCAGCTGCTCCCTTAAATGAGGGACAGAACCCAATCAGGAGCGGGGAAGGTAATTGATAATAATAACAGACAGCTGTCCCGGAGCAGTTGGGCTTGACAGTCGGAAGTCTGAGATGCTGTCAAAGCTACGAGCCTCGGAGGAGGCCGTAAGACCAGGCCCGGAATGGGATGGAGCTGGAGCGAAACTGGACAACCTGAGCGCAGATAGCAATCAGCGCTCAGGCGTGACAGTACTCCCCCCCGAGCCGCGCCTCCTGGCGCGGGCCTACCCCCTCCCTCAAACAGAAGGCCACCAGGGCCGACCCAGGGAGGGTGGTGGGGGAACTGGCCAGGGGGGAGAGAAATGAGAAAGGGGAAGAGAAGAAGGAAAAAAAAAAACATAGGAAGAAACCCAGGTACAATGGAATAAACGACATGATAAACACGCTGCCCGACAGGCCACAAAATACAGACATACTCAAGACCATACAACACTGGGAAAAGGGAAAAAGAAAAAATTCAGTATTACAGAGCAGGCAGACAGATCCTTCCAATCAGCAGAGAAAAAAAAAGGCGAACCTGGAGGCCTAATTCAGAACATAGTAACGTATGCCACATAGACAGTCTTAAACAAAAATAACCATCACCCCCTCTTCTGCAATGACCAAACGGTTGATACAAATAACCACAGAAGGCAGGGCAAAAGGGAAAAACCACAATGAACTCAGGGTGAGGACAAGACAAAATTCATGTCCCGAAGGTCATAGAAAACAAATTAATTCTGTAAACATGAGGTTAAAGTAGGTTCCCACTCATGCAAACCCGGCCAAGACAGATTAGTACACTGAGAAAACAATCTGGGAGTAACTCCAAGAAACTGAGCCTGGTATTGCAAATTGACATACTGATACAAAAAAAAATCAGTTCCTCAATCACATCATATCGGCACTACAGACGTCATAAATCAGTCTGGAGGAGGGTATGAATGCAGATAAGTTAAATTACTCAGAATGAGGCCAGGCAACATGAAGCAAAAATACTACTTTAAGGGCCAACATAAATTAGAATAAATACTGTATGTCCTATGGGCAAAATAGGACATAGGAAACAGTTCTTCCAAAGAAAATTTAGCTGGACTGATACCACAGCAAAAATGCTTGCAAAAAAAAACTTCAGTGTTCCGAATAGAAACAAATAAAGGAGGACAATCCAAACACAAAACTACTAACAGTCAGTCCTTCCCGGGATGCCAGCAGGTGGAGAGGGGCAAGAGAAGACAGTTCATCCGGCGGGCGACCCAGACCCAGATTCCACCTGGCCAGGAGCGACATCCACAGTTCGGACGGCCTACCCGAGTCCCAGGCTTGGGAGCACAGTATCTCAGGAGACCCACCCAGATCACCGAACCAACCAGACGGTTTCACAGGCGGTCGTCCCGCGTCCTCAGACCACCGAGAGCAGAGGGAGAAGCTTATGTGCGGCTTCCTCACCGAGGGGGAAAAGGCAGATCTGCGGGACAGGAGGAAAGTGACCCGGATGAGGGGAACCCCAACAGCACCCGGAGGAGAGAAGATGGAGGCAAGGGACGGAATCAGCCCGATGTCCGGGGAAAACGATCCTCCAGTTCCCTCACCGGCCTTTAACCGGACCAGCACGGCACTGCCGGTGGGCCCCGATTGGACCGGTGCAGCACTTCCGGTGGGCCCCGATTGGACCGGTGCAGCATCAGAGGCGAACTTTGTGCACAGAACCGGAACCTCCGTGGCGACAACCAGAATCAGAATCAGAATCAGAATCAGGTTTATTGCCATTGTTCATGTAGTACACAAACTAGGAATTTGTCTCGGTACAATGCTGCAACATTAAACATGATAAGATAAGAGAAATAAACTATACATGTAATAAAGTGTAGGATAAGATTAAGTGATACTGGTCAACAGTTAAAATATATATTAGCCAGCAGCAGATACTGTGGAGAACTATATAGTGCAGTCGGTAATGCAGGAAGAAAACAGTGATGATTGACATGAGTCTGGTTGAGCTGCTGTACATGGTGCACGAGAGTCACTTAGTGTTCAGCAGTCTAATGGCAGAGGGGAAGAAGCTGTTCATGTGACGGGAGGTTTTAGTCTGGATGGACCGAAGTCTTCTACCAGAGGGGAGGGGGGCAAACAGTACGTGACCAGGGTGTGAGGGATCGGCTATGATCCGGCCAGCACGCCTCCGGGTCCTGGAGATGTACAGATCCTGGAGAGATGGGAGCTTGCAGCCGATCACCTTCTCAGCAGTGAGCACGACGCGCTGCAGCCTTAGTCTGTCCCTGGCAGTGGCTCCTGCGTACCACACGGTTATGGAGGTGGTGAGGATGGACTCGATGATGGCTGTGTAGAACTGCACTAACATCTTGGTGGGTAGCTTGAGCTTCCTCAGCTGCCGCAGGAAGAACATCCTCTGCTGGGCTTTTTTGATGAGTGAGCTGATGGTCAGCTCCCATTTGAGGTCCCTGGTGATGGTAGTGCCTAGGAAGCGGAAGGAATCAGCAGTGGTGATGGGAGAGCCTGAGAGGGTGAGGGGGGGCAGAGGAGTAGTGACTTTCCTGAAGTCTACAATCATCTCCACTGTCTTCAGAGCGTTCAGCTGCAGGTTGTTATTGCTGCACCAGGACGCCAGCTGGGCCACCTCTCTCCTGTAGGCGGACTCGTCGCCGTTGGAGATGAGCCCGATGAGGGTGGTGTCGTCCGCAAACTTGATCAACTTGACAGACTGGTGGCTGGAGGTGCAGGAGTTGGTGTAAAGGGAGAAGAGTAGGGGGGAAAGTACACAGCCCTGGGGTGATCCGGTGCTGATACTAGTATAGTCTGAGACAGTCTTTCCCAGCCGCACATGCTGCCTCCAGTCCGTCAGGAAGTCGATGATCCACCTGCAGAGGGAGTCAGGCACGTTGAGCAGGGACAGCTTGTCCCGGAGCAGAGCGGGGCGGATGGTGTTGAATGCGGAGCTGAAGTCCACAAACAGGATCCTGGCGTAGGTTCCCGGGGAGTCCAGGTGCTGCAGGATGGAGTGGAGGGCCAGGTTGACTGCATCGTCTACAGACCTGTTGGCTCGGTAGGCAAACTGCAGCGGGTCCAGGAGAGGGGTGGTGATGGACTTGAGGTGGGACAGGACCAGGCGCTCAAAGGACTTCATGACTACAGAGGTGAGCGCTACAGGTCTGTAGTCATTAAGTCCAGTGATCCGTGGCTTCTTGGGGACAGGGATGATGGTGGAGGATTTGAGGCAGGATGGCACGTGGCATAACTTAAGGGAGGTGTTAAAAATGTCTGTGAATACAGGAGCCAGCTGTTTCGCACAGAGTCTCAGGGTGGAGGGAGACACGCCGTCTGGGCTGGGGGCCTTGCGCGGGTTCAGTCTGGAGAACTGTTTGAGCACATCCTGCTCACTGATGATAAGGGGAGGGGGGAGGAGGGGGGGGGTGCCTTAAATGAAGTAGGGAATGTGGAGGCTGTGGAGCTGGAGGGAGGGGGGGAGTTGGACACAGATGACGAGGTGTCAAAACGGGCATAGTGTTGGGACCAGAACCAGAACCAGAGTGGATTCGTCTCCGGTGACCCTGGGGAAAGGCTCAGAGGAACAAAAGGAACCGGGATCAGGATCACCGGGAGCGCCAGAACCTGGCGAGACAAGCTCGGATGCAGTGGACGGCTGCACCCGGCTCGCCCCCCCAAGAGACAGGCAAAAGTGCTCAATCATGGAAAAGACAAAGACAATACTGAGCACTTGCCTGATCTCGGGTTCCGATGCCGTCCAGGACTTCGACGATCCAGGTTCAGTAAGCAGGAGTTTGTCTTCCGGCTCCCACTCAACTGCGACGGGCTCCGCAGCCGGCATGATGGTTAATTCAATTCAATTCAATTCAACTTTATTTATATAGCGCCATTTCACAACAACAGTCATCTCATAGCACTATCAACTGTAGGGGGAACCCCCACAGTTGCAGAAAGACCCCAGCAATCAGGCGATCCCCTGTGAGCAAGCACTTGGCGACGGTGGAGAGGAAACCACAGTCTGAAGGTCACAGGTTACCACAGTCTGAAGGTCACCTGGCGCCGAAGTCCCCGTCGAAGGCCCGTACGGCGTGGTGGCAGGGGATCTGGGCTCTGCTGGGCCGAACCATTCCTCCGTGGAGACCCGGGGACGCTTTGTCGTCGGCGCAGGTTCCAAGTGGCAGTCCGACCTCCTCCTCTGCCCACGACATGGCTGCGGGGCTGGAATCAGGCTTCCCAGGCCGCAGGCTCCCTCCTCGTCCGGTGGTGTAGTCCCAGAACCGGGGAGCGCTCAAGGGGGAGAGACACAGAAGGCGCAGGTTCATATCTTATGTCTGCAGCAGGTGGAGAGAGCTCAGGGGACTGTGAACCCCGAACTCCACCTCCAGGAATCAAACAAGGCAATTCATCAATTAGAGGAAGAGAATGAAAAGGCCCTTGCCTGATTCCCAGAGAACCGGTGGAACCCACCGCAGTGGACTTGAGTCTTCCCTTCCCTCGCTGGATGGAAGTGGAGGACCCCCTGGGAAGACGAGGAGGAGCCTCTCACACTGGATCAGAACTGGGGGCATCCGGAGACGGACTCATGCTCCTCACAGCAGCTGGAGTGAGCATCGAAGAGGGGGGAGAAACGGCCGAGGTGAACCGGGAACCCGAAGCTGACGGGACAGCGGGGAGAGATGACCCGGAAACGGCTGATTTACCTCTTCAGCGAGACACGGAGGCAACAGCTGGCAGGGAGATTGAGTTTGTGCGACTACCCGGAGCTGGATCCGGACGGGGTTCTCGCTGAGGTGTCTGAGAGGGTTGGGAGCGACGTCTTCTGGCCGAGGGTGAGGCGAATGTGAGATTAGGGAAACGCCGCTCCTGCGCAGTTTCTGCGCTCCTGTGCAGAAACTGAAGCGAGCAGGTCAGCGTATTCCGGATAATCATGCAGCTCTGGGTTCTTCTCTACCAGCCTGACCGCCGCCATCACGTGCTTCATGATTGCAGTGGGATGGGCGGCGGAGCGAGCAGCAGCCACTCGGTCCTGAATGCAGATTGCTGTCACCTGTATTCTCTCCGAGGGAAACCCGGGTGACATCACTGCTTCATGAGGGTAACCCTGGGGTGGTGCGAACTCCTGGGCTGGATCGGAGGCTGGAGCGGCATCCCAAAGCGAGGAATCAATGGTGCCTTGTCTTCGGCTTCCTGCCGGAGTTTTCCTCAAGCCCACAGAGTTTCTCCCGGAGCGCAGAGATGTCTGCCCTCCTCTCCTTAACTTCGGGATGTTGGAAGTAGCGAGGAAGGCCGTTAATAATATCCTCAGCGAGGTCCAGGTGCCGGCGTACATCGCTGAGAGTGTCATAGAGGCCCGCGGTGAAAAGTGTCCCATCCACGTAGTCCAGGGCTTCTGTGAGATCGTAGCCTGGGCGCCGCATGCGCCTCCTGAAGGACGACATAACTCCAGCTCACCAGTACCCAGAAGAAGGGTAAGACAACAAGTCCAAATTAGCTAAACTCACGGTCTCCGGCGTCTCAGTCTGGCTGCGACCTACTGTCATGAATGGCTCTCGCGAGCCATAAAGGAGACGCTATAGGCGACCAGTGAGTTTGTGTAACTTTATTAACAAAGGAACAATACACACAAATGGCAAAGTAAAGAGCCACGAGGGGCAAAAATACGCACATACACAAGGTAGACTCCAACTAGGGTGAGAGGCTAAGGAGTGCAGCGAGGAAGAAACCCACGCTGAGCAGTAACACTTACAGGTGGGTGAGGAACAGCAGAAACACCAAGGAAACTGGAGTTGGACGTAGGAACTCCAGTCGCGGAAACACGATGTACGTCTTTCCTCTGTTTAGGTCGCAGCGAGGAGTGATTCTCAGCTGCTCCCTTAAATGAGGGACAGAACCCAATTAGGAGCGGGGAAGGTAATTGATAATAATAACAGACAGCTGTCCCGGAGCAGCTGGGCTTGACAGCCGGAAGTCTGAGATGCTGTCAAAGCTACGAGCCTCGGAGGAGGCCGTAAGACCAGGCCCAGAATGGGATGGAGCTGGAGCGAAACTGGACAACCTGAGCGCGGATAGCAATCAGCGCTCAGGCATGACACAAGGAGATCAGTCCTTCCAGGCCACTGCACCACGGCTTTGGAATGCACTTCCCCTGTCTTTGCGCTGCCTCAAATCTGTTGACTCCTTTAAGGAGTTAAAAACTCATTTGTTTAGACAAGCTTTTAGCTCTTGTTGAATGGCTTCTATTCTCTCACCGTTTGCTCTTCTTCTTCTTCTTCTTCTTCTTCTTCTTCTTCTTCTTCTTCTTCTTCTTCTTCTTCTTCTTCTTCTTTCAGCTGCTCCCTTTAGGGGTCGCCACAGCAGATCATCTGTCTCCATTTCACCCTGTCCCTTGCATCTTCCTCTGTAACACCAACCCTCTCCATGTCCTCCTTCACTACATTCATGAATCTTCTCTGTGGTCTTATTCTTTTCCTCCTGCCTGGCAGCTCCATCTTCAACATCATTTGTCCAGTATTTCTACTATCCCTCCTTTGCACATGTCCAAACCATCACAGCCTTGCCTCTCATACTTTGTCTGTCATGATTCAACTCAAGAGAGAGGCTCAAATGCTGAACAACCACACCAGAAGAATATTCAGACTCAGATAGTAAAAGGATTCACAACTTTAATGAAAACACAAAAACTAAAAATACACAAACCTACATAAAAGTGCACAACTAAGGAAAAGCGCAAAAAAGACACACTTAAATTGACACACAAAACCCGGAGCATGCTGGAATGCACGCAGCCTGGAGGAAGAGAGTAGAGAGGGAATGTTAGGGGCAAGAATCTCCACAAGAGGAGAATAAGAAGGGAGGACACTCTTAGTGCAGAGAGCAAAGGAGCCCAGTGGGTAACTCCTGAGTGGATCCAGGGGAAGTCAGAGGGAAGGCGGATGACCTCGGTGGAACATTCGGTGTGTTCAAGTAGAGGGTCAGGTGAGCATGATCAGCCCCGGAATACACACCACTGAGGTGGCAGCAAACCTGAGGAGAAGGAGAAGACACGGGGAATGAGAACACAGGTCAACCAAAATGTAAAACAACCTGTGAGCTTGATGGGCAGCAATACCCAAAGGTCCAGCGGCGCTGTATCCACACACTAGACCTTAAAGGCCAGATGTCACGTAACAGGGTCCTTAAAATGTCTTGAAACTAGATATAAAAGGGAACCGATCCATTCGGGTCTTGGTGCATATGCTTCAGTAACGCCGGAATATTCGTTAATTTAAAACTGCCGTGCTTGGCCTGACGTTCCTACTCACGGCCCCCGGAATCGCCTGGGGAAGAAGGCGGAAGTGACAAAATTGATTGTACCTTAGTTTGATGCTTGGGGTATCCCGATTGATTGTTTATATGGAGACTGGAAGATTGAAGTGAGCAACAAGAAAGAAAAAATTGGATATTTCACCCATACCTTAAAACGGGGCTATAAGGGACAGCTGGGTAATAAGGGACACTTTTCTGGGAAATGTTTTCATACCTGTCAAGTGATACGTTTTCGCCGTATTTTAATACCGTAAAATGCGGCTATAAGGGACGGCGGGGTAATAAGGGACACTTTTCTGGGAAATGTTTTCATACCTGTCAAGTGATACGTTTTCGCCGTATTTTAATACCGTAAAACGGGGCTATAAGGGACGGCGGGGTAATAAGGGACACTTTTCTGGGAAATGTTTTAAATGTAATTCGTGTTGTTATTGTCAAATATTTTAAGGATTCATAGATATTTGACAATAACAACACAACTCAGCGTCCGGCTCAAAATAAAAAAAGCAGAATTCTGGATTTGGAAGGCGATTCCTTTCTGTTCCGCAGCCGCAGGACAGCTGAAAGTGTGAGGCCATCATCCTAATGACTTCTAACAGTAGTGAGAATAGCTCCCGCTGAGCGATCTGCCCGCCCCGGCCATCAGCCTAATGATTGAGTCCACACTTCTAACAGTAGTGAAAATAGCTCAGGCTGAGCGATCTGCCCGCCCCGGCCATCAGCCTAATGATTGAGTCCACACTTCTAACAGTAGTGAGAATAGCTCCCGCTGAGCGATCTGCCCGGGGCGGCCATCAGCTTAATGATTGAGTCCACACTTCTCAATGTAGTGAGAATAGCTCCCGCTGAGCCATCTGCCAGCACCCTAGCTGTTGGGGTCTCACACACACGACGTGTTCCTCAACACACTCAATAATTTTTTTTCCCGTATATTTTTCTTTTGGGCGTACAGAAATGGCAATACGCCCGTATTTGCTAAAATTGCATTTTCCCCGTATTAAAATACGGTGAAAACGTCTCTCTTGACATGTATGCGCCTCCATTCTCATATTCATCTGGTCAATTTCTTGACAGCAGCGGCTCTCCTCCACTGTAATAATAATGGCTTCCGAAAAATCAATATTTATGGGGCGCCCTCGACAGACCCCCTTCGGCTTCCCAATTCTGGAGGCGATTAATGTCCAATTCAATGACATTTTTCACTGGTTCTGCTCTCTGGTCATCGTCGGAACTGTTGTCATCAGACAAAGCATCTGATTCCATCTCGGACGACTCGAACCTGTAAGGTTCTATGCCTCTGTCACTGTCTGAACCACTGACAAAAAAAAGACAAAAAGAAAAGACAAAAAAAAGACAAAACAAAAAGACAAAACTAAACTAATTTGTTCACAATCGCTGTCACTTTCCGTCATGATTGTCCAATGTTGATAAGTGTGAATGTGGATAGGCAGGGCAGCCAGGGTGAAATTTGTGACGTCAAAATCATGGCCGCGGTCTGGATTGGCTGTCACAAGCCAGTGAGCAAGGCGGGGCCTTCGCCTGGTGTATTTTGTGCAATTATGTAAATACGGGTGGGTGATATGGTCTCTGGTATGAATATTTGGTTTATGTTATGTGTATTTTATCAAAATTCGTTGTCATTTAGAAAAAAAAATTACGTGACATTTGGCCTTTAAATACACTGAGGTGCTGGAGGGCAACAGGTGCAGCGAATCACGCAGGTGTGATGATTACTCCGGAGCCGGGAAGACAGGAACAGGAGGGGGAGCATGTTCACCTGATCATTACAGTGCCCTCCCCTCATGAGGCGTCTCCTGGCATCCCACTGGGCTTCCCCGGGTGTACCCGATGGAATGCCCACATCATCCGCTTGTCCAAGATGTAGGAGCCAGGGATCCAGGACCTCTCCTCCGGATCGTACCCTTTCCAGTGTACCAGGTACTGGCAGCCATGACCCCGTCGACGGACATCCAGAATCTTCTGTACCGTATATGTGACCATCGATGACCTGGGGAGGAGGTGGGGGATCTGGAGGAGGGCAGAGAGGGCTAGCGGAGAGGGGTTTGATGCAGGAGACGTGGGAGGTGGGATGGATCTGCATCGAAGGCGGCAGGTCCAGCCAGACAGTTTCATTGTTTATGATGCGCTTGATGGGGAACGGGCCCAGATAGAGCGCTGATAGCTTCCGGATCTCTGTCTTCAGCGGAATTTGCTCGGTGGACAGCCAGACCTTCTGTCCCACTGTGTACTTCAGCGCCGGCACCCATCTGCGGTTCGCGTAATGCTGGATCCACTCCGCAGAACAGAGGAGGGCAGCTTGCGTGGCCCTCCACAGACGGCAGCACCGGCTCACATGGACTTCCACAGATGGGACGACGAGACCCCTCTCCACCATGGGAAGCAGAGGCGGAGTGTATCCCATGGAGGCCTTGAACCGTGTCAGCCCAGTGGCAGAGGAGACAGCAGTGTTGTGGGAATATTCCACCCAGGTCAGTTGGGAGCTCCAGGTGGTTGGGCTGCAGGATGCTACGCACCTCAGGGTGGCCTCCAAGGATGGATTAGCACGCTTGGCCTGACCGTTGCTCTGTGGGTGGTATCCGGACGTCAGACTGGCTATAGCACCCAGGAACCGACAGAACACCTTCCACACCTGTGAAGTAAACTGGGGACCCCGATGTGAGACAATGTCCACGGGGATCCCCATGCAGGTGGATAACATGTTGAGTCAATAGGCTGGCTGTTTCCGCAGCCGATGGCAGTTTATGGAGAGGGACAAGGTGGATAGCCTTGGAGAAACGGTCAGTGATGGTGAGTATGGCTGTGTTGCCATGGGATGGAGGGAGGCCCGTAACAAAGTCCAGAGCGATGTGGGACCACGGACGACTTGGCACTGAGAGGGGATGGAGGAGGCCGGCTGGATGGGAAGAGTCTGTCTTGCTAGCAGCGCAGGTGTGACAGGCCTTGACGTACTCTCACACATCCCTCCCAAGTGTGGGCCACCAAAACACTCTCCTCAGCAACTCAGTGGTCCGGGAAATGCTGGGATGGCAGGTGAAGAAGCTGGTGTGCCCCCACTTAATCACCTCACTGTGCAGCGTGGAGGGCACATACAGCAGGTCAGCCGGACCTCCCTCTGGGATGGGTCCAGTGGACTGGGCCCGCCAGACCCTCTGCTCAATCTCCCACAAGAGCGCCCTGAAAAAGCAGGAGGAGGAGAGAATGGTCTCCGGGGGAGAGACGGCAGCTGCAGAGGTAGAGGTGGAGGAGGAGGAGTTGGAAGAGACCTGGCGCAAGAGGGCATCAGCCTTGGCATTGTGGGACCCTGGACGGTATGAGATGGAAAGATTGAACCTATTAAAGAACAGGGCCCATCATGCCTGCCGTGAATTCAACCGTCTGGCAGATTGAAGATATTCTAAGTTTTTATCATCTACCCAGACAATGACCAGTTGGCTAGCCCCCTCAAGCCAGTGTCTCCACTCCTCCAACACCAGCTTAAAGGCCAACAGTTTGTGGTCCCCAACATCGTAATTCTTCTCGGCTGACATCAGCCGCCAAGAGAAATACGCGCACGGATGGAGCTACATCTCCCATTTCTTCCTCCTCCCCATCCCTCCTTTCCCCATTACTCCCCTGTCAGGTCCTTTATGGGTAACTCAATTTAAATAAAGTATTAAAAAGTTATTGCAAGAGAAGTTTATAAATAATATACAGTACATATGTAGATTATGGTAATGCAGATGTACTGTATATCCCAGAGTAAATAATGGTGTTGATAATGCTGATGTAAATGTGGAAAATGTACCAGACAAAAGTGATGTTTCTGAAGACTTTACCTGAACAGACTGAATGCGCACAGCCAGGCAAAGAGACTGTGATCTGAAAGAACCCACCATGGACCGGGAGGAAATCAATTCATTTGCAGAAGTTTGAGACAGAGGGTACAGAAGATGAAATGCAAATGTGTGTAGATTTTTTTTACAGAGCAGTGTGTGATATCCCACAAATCTACAAGGATGCACAATCATTAGTGAATTCAGGACAGTGGAAAGAAGCCTTGAATGAGGCGATGACATCACCGGAGAAGGATGAAACCTACAGACTTACCTAGTTACCACCAGGTAAAAAAGGTAGTGGGGGGAAAATTGGTCTAAACTCTTAAGAGCAACATTGATGTATCAGAAAAATATGAGGCCAGACTTGTAGCAAAAGGTTGCAATCAGAAATCCGACACTGATTATGAAGACACTTTTTCACCCACAGCTGATATGACAGGTCTAATTGTACGTGTCCATTGTTTTTCCACTTCCCATTCATTGTGTACTGGATTGCAACAGAAAGCATTTGGGTCTGGATGAATGAAAACCAGACAGGGGTGTACAGAATCCCCCGTGGGTTCCCCTACAGCTTATTTGCATAGTCATTACGATCGATCATATTTTCCGTACAGTCATGCAACGGAGGCAGCACTCTCATCCTGAACTTTTAAACCAGAGGTTTTTGATGTCAAATAACAACAGATTCAATAACTGAACCTACTGTTTCTCACACAAAGTGATGTTAGAAATACTTTTTGCTGGTTTGTTTTAAAGAAATGAAGACCAGGGACGCCATACTATCTGGTAGCAGCCAAGAGCTGAAGACCACCCATGGATGGACCAGTCGACCAATCCATTGAACCAGCCAGCTGGAGGAGAAGACGAGAGAGGATGTGTGTGTGTGGGGGTGGGGGCTGATCTGTATGTTACCTGTTGTTGTGACGACATGAAGGACAAATTAACAACCACTGTTTCAGGCAACCCGTCACTATATGACCAGTCCTTGCTGTCATATAGAAACAATATACAAAGGAACGAGGCATGGAGAGCAGTGGAACATGGGCTCATCCAGCCAAAGCTTACAAACCAGGCGATCAAATTTGCCATGCATTGTGCGGGTCTGTAGGATTGGGTGAACTCAAAACCGGCGGCAATGACAGCAAAGTCGCCTTTTGTACCGCAAATGTAACAGCACTATTAAAAACAGACTTATCAGTCTGCTCACGGTTAATAATGACTATTCCAGTGTTTCCTCCAGCATTGCTTTTACTCCATCTATCCAAGAACTCTACTGGCCCCATGCCCACACCCCTTTCCTGCATCTCACCAGTACCGGTGACCAATTCCTTTCCGAAAAATCCGGACCAGTGGACACGTAGCCTTAGAGGGGTCATGCAAGATTGCACACACAGAAAAAATAAGGTATCATTTGTGTAGTTCACAAGGACTTTTCAGAAAAGTACCTCACAATACCCTGTGAGAAATGGTCCTTAAGGTCGCAACTATAGACCTTTCTTTGTATTTACAGTACACTTTTGTCACTGGGGCTCCAGATATGTTCTTTAAAGTACAGTTCTCATACCTTTTAGGGTACTGCTGGAGAACAAGTGTTTGTACCTTTTAGGTCCATTTCTGTACTTTGATTATTTAGTGTGCAGGTCTAGAGAAACCCCATGTGAGTCAAAACCTGAGTACACTGAAAATACTGAGGAAATGGTTGCTGATGTAATGACAAAGCCAGCTACAAAACTAAAACTGAAGATTTACAGATGATTTGTTTGCCACTTAAAAGTGTCAGGTTCAGGTTCAGGTTCAGGTTACTTTATTTGTACCCGTAGGTAGATTTGTTTTGCAGTTGGTGACATCCATATTTACAAGCCACAATTACATTCAACATAGACACAAACACAGGCACACATCTTACAAAATAGGTAAATATAAAATATGTACAATATAATTTTTATAGCTTGTTCAACTCTTTGACAGCAGCAGGGACAAAGCTGTTTTTGTAGCGCTGGGTTCTACTTTTTGGGACAGCAAACCTCCGTCTGGAGGGAAGAAGCTGAAAGTTGCAGTGCAAAGGGTGGGAGTCATCATTTAAAATCGAGTCGGCCATCCTCTGTACTTGTCTGGTGTACAGGGATGTCAGGCTCAGCTGTGACTCACCAAGCAAACGACTGGACCATCTGACTACCTGATCCAAGGATTTCCTCTGTTTCAGTTTTATCTGACCAAACCATGACATTAAAGAAAAGGATAAAACAGATTCAATAAAAGCCCGATAGAACATAGTCATTATGGTTCGGTCAATTTGGAAGCGTGCAAGTTTCCTCAAACAATGCAAATTTTGCTGACCCTTTTTGCACACCCTTTCACAGTTCACCTCAAAGTTCAATCCACTATCAATAATCGTCCCAAGATATTTGTACGATTGTACACATTCGGTGGTCTGGCCTTTTAGTATGGTGACTTTGTGCCTGGGAGTTTTCCTCCTAAAGTCAATAATCATATCTTTCGTTTTTGTTGTATTCAGCTGCAGGTAGGAATCCTCACACCAGTGAACAAAGTCATCAACTACTGGGCCATGGCCACTCTCACCATCCTGGAGGAGACTGACAATGACTGAGTCATCAGCATACTTTATAATGTGTCTGTTGTCATGTCTGCTCCGACACATGTTTGTGTACAGGATGAAGAGTAGTGGTGACAACACACACCCCTGAGGAGAGCCAGTAGAAGAGCACTTTAGGTCAGACAATGTACCATTGACCCTTACTCTCTGCGTCCTGTTGGTTAAGAAATCCAGAATCCAACCCACCAGATTATTGCTTAAATCAAATTGTTGCAGGAGCCTTTCAACTAAAATATGAGGTTGGATTGTATTAAAGGCAGAAGAAAAGTCCACAAATAAAAGCCTGGCGTGTGTCCCATTAAAATCCAGATGTTTAAAAAGCATGTTAAACAGAGTGACAGTGGCATCCTCCACTCCTCTGTGAGGCCTATAGGCAAACTGCAGAGGATCCAATGCATGTTCAGTCTGCTTTAGGACCTCACATCTGACCAGTTTTTCAAAAATTTTCATTAAAATTGAAGTCAAAGCAACTGGTCTAAAGTCATTTACCGTTTTAGGACAGCTGGATTTTGGAACGGGAACAACCACGGCATCTTTCCAGATCTTAGGCACATGTTGTGTCTGTAAGGACTTATTGAAAATGTAGTGAAATATAGGACTCAGTTCATGTGCACAGGACTTTACCAGGCGTCCACATATATTATCAGGGCCCTGACTTTTGTTCACTTTTACAGCGCGGAACTCCCTTTCAACATCCTGCATCTCAATATTAAAGTGCTGATTGTCTTTGAGTTTCTGTTTCAAATCTTGGATTTCTGTGCTAAAATCAAAGGAGTCAAAACGACCATAAAAACAATTAAGAGCATTAGCCAGCTCTGTGTCTGAACTAAAACCATCTAAAAACACACGATTACTGCGCTCTGTGCTCTGAAGGCCTGCAATTTTTTTCATACTGGCCCAGGCCGAACCAAGTTTATTTGCTGCCATCTTGCTTTCCAATTCTGATTTATAATTCTGTTTTGCTCTTAAAATTTCGGCCTTTAGCTCCTTAGTGGCAACCTGTAGCGCAGAAACAGACCCCTGTTTAAAGGCAAGTGCTTTCCTCTGTAAGCAGGATTTAACTGATTTAGTAACCCATGGTTTGTTGTTGGGATATATTTTGACACGTTTACGTGGAACAAACTTATTTTGACAGTGAGCCATGTATGAGCATGTGAGCTCAGCCAGAGAGTCCAAATCATCCCCGCAGGCCATTATGAACATCTTCCAGTCTGTACAGTCAAAGCATTCCTGGAGGCTGTGCTCTGAATCTTCTGTCCACACATCAATGTCTCTCATCTCCACCTTGCCTCTTCTGAGAGCAGTTTTATATGTGGGCAGCAAATGAACACAGTTGTGATCTGATGATCCTAAAGGAGGAAGGGGGAGTGATTTATAGGCCCTCTCTATGGATCCATAGCACAGGTCCAATGTCTTTTTTCGCCTGGTTGGGCAGGAGACATACTGATGAAAGTTTTTAAGTGTCTTCTTTAAAGAAACATGGTTAAAATCCCCAAGAATGAAGTTTGGCGCCTCTGGAGAAATTGACTGCAGCCGCTGGATCACATCAGAGATGGTGCTGGAGGCGGAGTCAGCGTCTGCCCTCGGATGAATGTACACAACTGTGATGAAAAGTTGGGGAAACTCTCGAGGCAAATAAAAGGGGCGAAGCGACACAGACAGCAGCTCCACATGGGGTGTACAGATGCGCTCTCTGACCGTGACAGATGTGCAGTACTGCTTATTAATGTATAAACATACTCCGCCCCCCTGACGTTTCCCCGTTACCTCTTCCTGCCGATCCGAGCGCAGCGGAGCTCCAAAGCCGTCAATCCACAGGTCTGCGTCTCGATCATGCGCAGTAAGCCAAGATTCAGTGAAAGCCATGACGCAGCAGTTCTTAAAATCCTTCTGGTAACGTACGTTGCCTTGAATTTCCTCCACCTTGTTTCTCACAGACTGTGCATTCCCAAAAATGATCGAAGGAAGAGGAATGTTACCAAACTGACGTCTCCTAAGGCGCAATTTCACACCTCCACGTCTTCCACGCTTCCTCCTGCCGCTTCTCTTTTCACCGCTGTGTCCGTCTCTCAAAATAAAGTCCGGCAGCTGAAATCTGGGCGCAATCAGAGACTCTGCACCAGCTGTGTTAAAGCGCAGCAACATGTCCCTGGAATATTGTATTCTGCCCGCTATTCTGCTCGCCATGGAGCCGAACGCGTTTACCTCAGAGACAAAGAGCCACAGCACAGAAAGCAGTAGTGCGAGATATGACAGGAAATCCATGTTGCAGATACCAGGGAGCTGTTCGCCATATATTCCACCAACGCTCCAGGGCAGAAACGACACAGAGGATTTTCTAAAAACGTAAAAAAGTACAAAAAACACACACACGCACACACGCACTATATCACCAAGCTGCTGGTCGCTGCGTGCGCATGCGCCCAATGTGCCATGTGTCAGAGGGTTTGTTTATAAAAGCAAAAGTAAAAGAGAAACCTAATCTGTTGTTGTGTTTTCCATGTAGCCCATTGAGCCAAGGTTGAGCGGGGGTGTTTAGTGTTATTCATTTACTCTATTACTCATTGTGCTACAGTATCAGTCATATTGGTGTGACCAAGGTTATGCAGTCCCTCTGGGATTTTGCAATGTTGTGATTGCACCAATTCCCATGAATTCAGTAGGTCCTGCATAATTTGAATTTTGTCCAGTCACTGCAACTTTCCTGCAATTTTGGCCAATTGTCATCAACTTTGCCAGTCAAATTTGTCCCCAAGTAGTGTGCAAACATGTATGTCATGAGTCTGACCAATCAAATGCGGTGCTACACTGTGCTCACTTCTGTGTTTACAGTGAATATATACTGTATAGAACACATTGTTCCTTTCTCCTTCTCCCCCGGCCCGCCGTTGAACGTCTCCTCGAGTGTCCGTAATGACCGCGTGTATGAAGTGCTAGGTTTGTGTTGAAAAATGTACGCCTGCCTGAAAGCACCCCTGTCTCGGGAGCGCGCGTGAGGAGAGACGTGGTAAAACCAGAAACAAACGGGCAAATCTAACACTACAGCTAATGTTGTAACATTCTTCTTTACAGGTAAAAGTCACTACTCTATCTTGCCAATGAGTTTTAAAGCTGTGAATCTCCAGTGTGGACATGGGCTAACTCACGATTCAGGCAAATCCCCAAGGAGATCACTGCAACTTACTGTAACAATCCAAAAAAAAAAAAAAAAAAAATGCCCCAAAATCCTGGAGGGACTGGTTATGGCACGTTGGGATGTAACAATGACTCTGTTTACAAGGTCACGAGTAAACAGATTACTGGAGTAAACCGATAAAGGTAATAAACAGTTTATGGTGTTTACATGCACCGAGTAAACAGTTTATTGGGCAAATAAACTAGGTGTGTTAATCCGTTTTCTCATAAACTGATAATGGCCTTTAACTGATAAAGATAATTGGATTACTCTGTTTACAGGACAGTTTAAGTAATCAGGTAACTCCAGAAAGCTGATAATAATCAGTTTACTCATGGCCATGTAAACAGGGTCATTATCACATACTCTGTTTTCTGGGGTTCCATGTCTGAGGCTATGCCAGTGTGTTTAGCTGCAGTGAGGAGCACATGTGAGAGTAACAGGAGATATCGCTCTATGCAGCTGATATGATCTGTTCTATGGTTCAGTAAATATGCCTGATGTCTAAACAGAGCGATCTGAGTTAAGCTTTCCTTATCCTCTTGACGCTAGAAGAAGATGATACAGCTTTCAGCGTTTAACAGCTCAGTCGGGCTCGGTGGAGCAGTGGTTAGCACTGGGGCAGCACAATAAGAAGGTCAGGGGATCAGTTTCACCCTGACCCTTCTGTGGGGAATTTGCATGTTCTCCTTGTGTTTGCATGGGGGTACTCCGGTTTCCTCCCATAGGCCAAAAACATGCAAGTTAGGTTAAGTGGAGACTGTAAAGTGGCCCTAGGTGTGAATGCTTGATAGAAATCTCTTTTATTTTTGTCTTTTCCAAACCAGAAAAGAAAAGGACAGAACAAGACAGAAGTGAAACATCATAAGACAAAAATAAAGAACGCCAATGTAACCAGCTGGTTAACTGTATCTCATTCACTAATAACAATACACAGAGCTTTCTGCCATGTGAGATTACGCATTAATAGTAGAGCAGCCCATTTTCTCAAGTAAATGATGAAATCCTTCTATTCATAATATTGTAGAGGGTAAAAGGGAAAGGATGTGGAGGCGAGGCACAAGCGTAGGTCAACACAGATTCTTTATTGAATCCTCTATCATATGTACAGCCTGGGACCCCAGGATGGGCGCTGGGGCTGTGAAGAGTCTGGAAAAGCTTTTTGCCTCAGTTCCTCTGCGCTCTCTTATATAGCTTTATTGACCTGCACGTAGGAACTGAGGCTGGCGCATATTCATTAGGTCTGACAAAGGCCGTGAGTGGCAAGATTATTATAACACATGTTATTTACAATTTAGAATCCCCAGTTTGATGCCAATTAACCTAACGTGCATGTTTTTGGCATGTGGGAGGAAACCGGAGAAATCCCAGAGTAAACCCATGCAGACATGGGGAGAACATGCAAACTCCATACAGATCACTGTTGGTCGGGGGCTGGGATTGAACCCAGGATCCCCCGGCCAAGGGTGAGTTGCTGTGCTGCCGCAGTGCTAACCACTCCGCCACCGCGCTGCCCACTAAATTGTCCTTAGGTATGACTGTGAGAGTGAATGGCTGTCTGTCTCTCTGTGTTGGCCCTGCGATGGACTGGCGATCTGTCCAGGGTGTACCTTGCCTCTCGCCCAGAGTTGCTGGGATAGGCTCCAGCCCCCCCGTGACCCGAAAAGGATTAAGCGGAAGAAGATGGATGGATGGATGGATGTTATATACAAAAGCAATGTGTGGCACTATTAACATAACACGTTACCTTCCTACCATACATTCACCTCCCTGTGCTGTAGTTTAAAGCAGCAGGAGGTGGAGGCATCTTAGAGTCTGTTGTAATTACCCCTGTGGGGTGCTATCTCCCACAGTACATTATTCAGCCCCTCTGTCTGCTTCAGGGTGAGAGATAATGTCCGTCTGCAGTGTGCTGTGCCGCCACACAGCCCCTCCAAACACCCAGAAGGGGCTGTGACCCCCCCCCCCCCCGGTCGTTTGGGCTCCTGTCGATGCCCATGGAGGCTGCAGAGGGGGGTTGCTGTTCCAGTGGAAGTGTCCTGCTTGTGAGGAGTGTTGGAGGGCATGTTAGTCCGTGGGGTGAAAGGGGAAGGGGTGAAAAACACAGTCTGCTCCACTCCGAGTTCCAACACGTTGAACGGCTGTGGATCGTGGACGCACGGGGCCAGTGCGCGTTGTGCATAATGGAACAAACCAGCAATCGGCAGGCTTTAGGGAGGGAGGTGCGGGAAGAACAATGTAGAGGACAATGGGGAGGTGGATGGGAATAAGTGAGTGTCAGCCTGGGACGTCAAAAGTGTCTGGGCCGCTCAAAAATTGTGTGCGGATCAGCCATGGGTGAGGGACTTTCCCTGTAAACCTGACGGTGATCCGCAGCGGCTGTGAAAAAAATTAAGTCTCTGACTCCTCTTGCGGCCCAGTCCTGCGAGGATGTGGGGAAGGCGAACGGCCAAATTCCCCAAGGATTCGTAGCAGCTGTGAAAAAACTGAAGCTGTGTGAGGGACTTGGCAGTTTTGATTTAGGTGCGGGAGCAGCCCTAAAGGTTCCCAGGATGGCGATCGGCCATGTTCCCCGGGCATGTGCAGCTGCGGAGGCTGATGTGTGAGTCTGTGGAGCCGGTTTGTCCCTGGTGCATGGCGCACGCTGTGGCCACGTAGCTTCCAGTTGCACTGTCCTCATAATCCTGCGGTGTGCGCACGGGACTTCTGTGCGCTGAATTCCGCTGTCGGGTGGTGAGTCAGGGTCGGGGAGCTTGATGGAGATCAACGCAGTCAGCGCCGATCTTCCCCGTTCAGGCTGTTTCTGTGCGTAACTCGTGTCGCTGACCCTCGTGCGTCTTGGTCCCTGCGCCGCGCTTTCTGTCCGGCCCTGGAGGTCGCCATGGTGGAGAGAGGTACGGTCACACGTGCTCCAGTGTGGATGAGAAGGATGCAGGCGATCCCCAGTCTCTGGAATCCACAGCGCGGTGAAAGGGAGCAGACGGTCATCCCACGTCAGGTCATCAATGTGGTGTGCGGTGTAAAGGAGAGACAGCTCCTCTCTGTCAGGTCACCAATGTGGGGTAAAAGGAGTCCACAGCACGGCAGAAGGGAGAGACAGTCCATTCACGTCAGGTCGCCAATGTAGAGGGTAAAAGGGAAAGGATGTGGAGGCAAGACACAAGCGTAGGTCGGCACAGATTCTTTATTGAACCCTCTATCATATGTACAGCCTGGGACCTGGGCATGGGCGCTGGGGCCGTGAAGAGCCTAGTCTGGAAAAGCTTTTTGCCTCAGTTCCTCTGCGCAATCTTATATAGCTTTATTGACCTGCACGTAGGAACTGAGGCTGGCGCATATTCATTAGGTCTGACAAAGGCTGTGAGTGGCAAGATTATTATAACACATGTTATATACAAAAGCACTGTGTGGCACTATTAACATAACACATGTTACCTTCCTACCATACATTTGCCTCACTGTGCTGTAGTTTAAAGCAGCAGGAGGCAGAGGCGTCTTAGAGTCTGGTGTAATTACCCCTGTGGGGTGCTATCCCCCCCAGTCCATTATTCAGCCCCTCTGTCTGCTTCTGGGTGAGAGGTAATGTCCGTCCACAGTGTGCTGGCGTCGCCACAATGCCAAATCCAAATGTCATTAAATTATTGCACAACACTTTTTAATGAATATATAACATTTCCAAACCAATATGGCCCAGACAGAACAGTGAAATAGATGCATTTTCCCCCCACTGGCTGGATTTACTTTTTGGAAGAACAGTGGTAGTCCATGCAGATTGTAAAAATGTTCTTTACTCCATCTTTTTGAGGAAAATTGTCATAATTCAGGACAAGAGAGAGGCTCAAACACAGAGCTGCCACACCAAATGAACACTCAGACTCAGA
Organism: Pholidichthys leucotaenia; assembly: GCA_020510985.1. NCBI lineage: Eukaryota > Metazoa > Chordata > Actinopteri > Cichliformes > Pholidichthyidae > Pholidichthys > Pholidichthys leucotaenia. Next base: position 257,692,595 of record CM035848.1, on the reverse strand, counting down.
GATAAAAGTTCACCAGTTTATTGCAAAAATAAAACATAACACACAAATCTAAACAAAGGTGTGAGACTAAAGAAAAAAGCAAAACAAAAACACACTCTTAAATTTGCACACAAAAACTGGTGCCACTGGAGCGCACGCAGCCTACTTGAAAAGAGCAGAAAGAGGTGATTAGGGACAGAATCTCCACAAGAGGAGATTAAAATTAGGAGAATACTCTTACTGCTGAGAGCAGAGGAGCAAGGCGGGGAACTCCTGCATGGATCCAGGGAAACGGGGGGGGGGGGGGGGTGATGGTTGACCTCCGTGGACGTCCGATATCTTCTGGTCAGGCGAGTGTGATCAGCCCCGGAGTACACACTGCTATGGTGACAGCAAACCTGAGGAGATGGAAAGATATGGAGAGTGAAATACAGATCAAATGAGGAAAAATAATACAAGGTGGCTCCGACTCTTGTATAGCAAACCTAACGATCCAGCAGTTAAATATGCTGAACAATAAGGAAGCGGCAGGTGCGTAATCACGCAGGTGTAAGTAATACTCTGGAGCCGGGAAGACAGGAACAGGAGGGGAGAGGGAGCATGCTCGCCTGATCATCACACTGTGCCCCCCCCACCCAAGGGGCGCCTCCTGGTGTCCCACTGGGCTTACACAGGTGTGTCCGATGGAATGCCCACACCACCCGCTTGTCCAAGATGTAGGAACCCGTAATCCAGGACCTCTCCTCCAGACTGTACCCTGTCCAGTCGACCAGGTATTGGCACCTACGACCCCGCTGACGGACGTCCAGGATCCTCTCCACATTTTATGTGGTCTGACCGTCGATGACCCGGGGGGGAGGTGGGGGATCTGGCGAAGGGCTGAGAGAGCTGGTGGAGAGGGGCTTGATGCAGGAGACGTGGAAGGTGGGATAGATCAGCATCGAAGGTGGCAGGTCCAACCAAACAGTGACATCATTGATGATTCGCTTGATGGAGAACGGGCCCAGATAGTGCAGGGAGACCTTCTAGGACTCCATCTTGAGTGGGATCTGTTCGGCAGACAGCCAGACCTTCTGTCCCACCGTGTATTTCGGCACCGCCGCACGTCTATGGCTAGTGCAGTGTTGATTCTGCTTCGCAGAGCAGAGAAGGGCAGCTCTTGTGGCCCTCCACAGATGATGATAACGGTGCGTGTGGGCCTCCACAGATGGGACAGCGAGGACCCTCTCCGCCATGGGCAGCAGAGGTGGTGTATAGCCCATCAAGGCCTCAAACGGAGTAAGCCCAGAAGAGGAGGAGACAGCAGAGTTGTGAGAATACTCCACCCAGGTCAGGGTGGTGCTACGCACCTTAGGGTGGCCTCCAAAGACTGATTGGCATGCTCGGCCTGACTGTTACTTTGCGGATGGTATCCGGATGTCAGGCTGGCAGTAGCACCCAAAAAACAGCAGAACGCCTTCCACACCTGGGATGTGACTTGTGGACCCCAGTCCGAGACAATGTCTATGGGAATCCCATGTAGCCAGATCACATGCTGTGTCACCAGATCAGCCAACTCCATGACAGATGGTAACTTGCGGAGAGGGGCCAGGTGGATGGCCTTGGAGTACCGGTCGACGATGGTGAGGATCACGGTGTTGCCTTGGGACAGAGGGAGGCCCGTGACAAAGTCTAATGGGATGTGGGACCATGGACGACTTGGCACTGGGAGGGGATGGACGAGGCGAGCTGGTGAGGAAGAGTCAGACATGTTTGTGGCACAGGTGTGACAGGCCTTGACATAGTCACGCACATCCCTCCCAAGTGCGGGCCACCAAAACACTCTCCTGAGCATCTCAATTGTCCGAGAGATGCCGGGATGGCAGGCGAAGAAGCTGGTGTGCCCCCACCAAATCACCTCACCATGTAGCATGGAAGGCACATAAAGCCAGTCAGGCGGACCTCCCTCCGGGATGGGTTCTTATGACTGGGCCTGCTGGACCTTCTGCTCAATCTCCCACGAGAGTGTCCCGAGAAAGCAAGAGGAGGGGAGAATAGTCTCTGGAGGAGATGCAGCAGCTGCGGAGGAGGAGGTGGAGGAGGAGGAATCAGAGGAAAACTGGCATGAGAGAACGTCAGCCTTGGGATTACAGGACCCTGGTCGGTACGAGATGGAAAGATTGAACCTATTGAAGAACAGGGCCTACCGAACCTGCCGTGAATTTAACCGTCTGGCCGATCGAAGATATTCTAAATTTTTATGATCGGTCCAGACAATGACCGGTTGGCTAGCTCCCTCAAGCCAATGTCTCCACTCCTCCAACGCCAGCTTAACGGCCAAAAGTTCGCGTTCCCCAACATTGTAATTCCTCTTGACTGGCATTAACCACCGGGAGAAATACACACACGGATGGAGCTTCTGGTCGGAGCTGGAGCGCTGGGAGAGGACAGCGCCCACCCCTGAATCAGACGCATCCACCTCAACCACGAACTGTGCCGAAGGATCCACCTGCGCCAGGATGCGCGCATTGGTGAAGAGGACTTTCAGGGTCACAAAAGCTCGTTCACCGGCCTCGGACCACTTGAACGGGCTTTTGGTCGACGTCAACTGCGTAAGTGGTTGCACCACCTTATTATAGTCATGGATGAACCAGCGGTAGAAGTTGGCAAAGCCCAGGAAGCGTTGGAGGTCCTGGAATGGGGGTTGGCCAGTCTACTATTGCCTTGATTTTTGCTGGATCGGCCTTTAACGCACCCTTGGCGATGATGAACCCCAGGAATGAGTAGAAAATTCACACTTCTTCTCTTTCATGAAAAGCTGATTCTCCAGCAGCAGCTGTAGGATGGACCAAACGTGAACTACATGCCCCTCCAGCGTGTGGGAAAAAAACTAAATATCGTCCAAATACACAAAAACAAACTGGTTCACCATGTCCCGTAAGACGTCATTAATTAACCGTTGGAAGACGATGGGGCATTGGTCAGCCCGAATGGCATAACCAAATATTTAAAATTACCCAGCGGTGTTAATTGCCATCTTTCACTCGTCTCCCTCACGAATGCAACCAAGTGGTATGCATTACGGAGGTTGAGCTTGGTGAAGTAACGTGCCCATTGGAGTAGCTCAAACGTTGAGTTGAGAAGGGGCAGCGGATACTTATCCTTATGGGTAATCGCGTTAAGCTCACAGTAATCAATGCACAGCCACAATGTCCCGTCCTTTTTCCCTACAAAAAAACCCCTAGTGCTGAGATGGGCAGATGACAGATGAATAATGCCAGTGCTGAAGGAGTCTTTTAAGTATGTAGGTCTCCATCGCCTCTCTCTCTGGCCCTGATAAAATGTAGAGCCGGCTGGATGGCAGCCACGCGCCCGGAAGGAGGTCAATAGTACAGTCGTAGGCCCGATGAGGTGGTAAAGATAGGACCCTGGATTTGCTAAAGACCTCCCCTAAGTCATGATAGACCTTGTGCACGGAGTTGAGATCTGCTGGTTCAGCCAGATGGGAGGAGATTAGGAGAGAGGGCGAGTATGCGGCCGATCGGAGACATGATGAGAGACAAAAAGGACTCCAGGACGAAATGGAGCCCTGACTCCAGTTTATAATCGGATTGTGAATGCGGAGCCACGGACACCCCAGAATCATCGAGGTGATCGAATGAGACAGGACATAAAACTGAACAGTCTTGTGGTGATTATCGGACAGAGTAACCGAAATGGGCTCAGTCTGTTCAGTAACCACCGCAATGCTGCTGCTTTAGATCGCCGAGGCACTCAAGGGTGTCGGGACACTCCTGGTGGGTATCTGAAATTTCCGGACCATGGCCTGTTGAATAGATTTTGTTCCGTTCCTGAGTCAATCAGGGCGGAGGTTTTGAACTTGGCCCCTGGAAACTGGATGTGGGCCTGGAGTTAAAAACAGTTGGGTGAATTTTGCGAAGGTCCTCCAGCCAGACCCCCGATGGTGACTGGCGGGCCGGGCCTTTCGGGCTGAATTGGGCATTTTGATATTGCGTGGCCAAGGACCCCACAATATATACACATCCCCGCCCTCTTGCAACGTCGGTGTTCCCTCGGAGTCAGACGGACCCTACCGAGGTCCATCAGCTCCAGTAACGATGCCGGCAGAGCAGCATCAGAGACCGGGAGGCTGGCCGTGGAACAAACAGGGAAGCAGCAGCCTTCTGCTCCCTCACACGCTCCCTAAATCGGTTATCTAGGGCTACCGCCTGCGCAATAATCTCATCCAGAGAGGAGGGGAACACGCAGATAGCCAGCTCATTGTGGAGGTGTGTATCCAGGCCCCAGAGGAAGGCGCTTCGCAGGGCAGCGGGCGTCATTCCACCCAGAATCTGCCGCGGCGACCTGGAACTCGAGAGAGAAATGGGCTACAGACCAGGGTCCCTGTCGGAGTCCCATCAGCTGGCTAACAATGTTCCCCTCACTCTCCGTACGGTTGAAAGCCTTGGAGAATTCCTGCATAAACCGCTCGTATGTGTATTGGGCCCGACCAGGCTGCTCAAGACGGACTGTGCCCCCTTAAGCGCCCGGTCTTGCAGCAACAAGGTCATGAAATGGACTTTAGCTGAATCATCCCTATACTCCCTTTTTACCCGCTGAAAATAAACCAGGCAGTGGAGCAGGAACCCTTTGTATCCCCCACCTCCTCCCCATAGGGGGCAGGCAAAGGAACAGAAATGTTCCTGCGGATGGCAGAAACTGCCAGAACAGCAGATGCAGGGGGATATGCTGCACCAGGAAGCCGACACAATTGCTTGGTGATGGTGGCCAATTGCTGGGTGACGGTTTCTAATTGTTCATATAGAAACATGACCCGCCGTTCCGTGGCCTCCAAGCACCAGAGTGCTGACTCTTTGCCTGGCGAAGTGCCCACTGAACCTTGATCTTGGCCGGATTGTTCATCATAATTCAGGACAAGAGAGAGGCTTAAACGCAGAGCTGCCACATCGAACGCACACTCAGAATTAGAGATACAGTGGGGCAAAAAAGTATTTAGTCAGCCACCAATTGTGAAGTTCTCCCACTTAAAAGATGAGAGAGGTCTCCAATTTTCATCATAGGTATACCTCAACTATGAGAGACAAAATGGGAAAAAAAATCCAGAAAATCACATTGAAGGATTTTTAATGAATTAATTGGTAAATTCCTTGGTAAAATAAGTATTTGGTCACCTACAAACAAGCAAGATTTCTGGCTCTCACAGACCTGTAACTTCTTCTTTAAGAGGCTCCTCTGTCCTCCACTCGTTACCTGTATTAATGGCACCTGTTTGAACTTGTTATCAGTATAAAAGACACCTGTCCACAACCTCAAACAGTCAGACTCCAAACTCCACTATGGCCAAGACCAAAGAGCTGTCAAAAGGACACCAGAAACAAAATTGTAGACCTGCAGCAGGCTAGGAAGACTGAATCTGCAATAGGTAAGCAGCTTGGTGTGAAGAAATCAACTGTGGGAGCAATTATTAGAAAATGGAAGACATACAAGACCACTGATGATCTCCCTCGATCTGGGGCTCCATGCAAGAGCTCACCCTGTGGGGTCAAAATGATCACGAGAACAGTGAGCAAAAATCCCACAACCACACAGGGGGACCTAGTGAATGACCTGCAGAGAGCTGGGACCAAAATAACAAAGGCTACCGTCAGTAACACACTACGCCGCCAGGGACTCAAATCCTGCAGTACCAGACGTGTCCCCCTGCTTAAGCCAGTACACGTCCAGGCCCGTCTGAAGTTTGCTAGAGAGCATTTGGATGATCCAGAAGAGGATTGGGAGAATGTCATATGGTCAGATGAAACCAAAATGGAACTTTATTGTAAAAACTTAACTTGTCGTGTTTGGAGGAGAAAGAACACCATACCTACTGTGAAGCATGGGGGTGGAAACATCATGCTTTGGGGCTGTTTTTCTGGAAAGGGACCAGGACAACTGATCCGTGTAAAGGAAAGAATGAATGGGGCCATGTATCGTGAGATTTTGAGTGAAAACCTCCTTCCATCAGCAAGGGCATTGAAGATGAAACGTGGCTGGGTCTTTCAGCATGACAATGATCCCAAACACACTGCCCGGGCAACGAAGGAGTGGCTTTCTAAGAAGCATTTCAAGGTCCTGGAGTGGCCTAGCCAGTCTCCAGATCTCAACCCCATAGAAAATCTTTGGAAGGAGTTGAAAGTCCATGTTGCCCAGCGACAGCCCCAAAACATCACTGCTCTAGAGGAGATCTGCATGGAGGAATGGGCCAGAATACCAGCAACAGTGTGTGAAAACCTTGTGAAGACTTATAGAAAACGTTTGACCTCTGTCATTGCCAACAAAGGGTATATAACAAAGTATTGAGAAGAACTTTTGTTATTGACCAAATACTTATTTTACCGAGGAATTTACCAATTAATTCATTAAAAATCCTTCAATGTGATTTACTGGATTTTTTTTTCTCATTTTGTCTCTCATTGTTGAGGTATACCTATGATGAAAATTGGAGACCTCTCTCATCTTTTAAGTGGGAGAACTTGCACAATTGGTGGCTGACTAAATACTTTTTTGCCCCACTGTAAAAGTTCACCAGTTTACTGTAAAAATAAAACATAACACACAAATTTAAACAAAGGTGCAAGATTAAAGAAAAGAGCAAAACAAAAACACACTTAAATTTGCACACAAAAACCGGTGCTGCTGGAGCGCATGCAGCCTACGGGAAAAGAGCAGAAAGAGGTGATTAGGGACAGAATCTCCACAAGAGGAGAGTAAGATTAGAATACTCTTACTGCTAAGAGAAGACGAACTCCTGCGTTGATCCATGGACACAGGGGGGAAGACAGTTGACCTGGGTTGACGTCCAATGTCTTCTGGTCAGGCGAGCGTGATCAGCCCCGGAGTACACACCACTAAGGTGGCAGCAAACCTGAGGAGACAGAAAGACATGGAGAGTAAAACACAGATCAAACGAGGAAAAATAATACAAGGTGGCTCAGACTCTTGGGTAGCAAATCTAACGATCCAGCGGTGAGCTCTTCACATGTTGGTTCTTAAATACACTGAACAATTAGGAAGCAGCAGGTGTGTAATCACGCAGGTGTAGGTAATATTCCAGAGCCAGGAAGACAGGAACAGGAGGAGAGGGGGAGCACACTTGCCTGATCATCACAAAAATATGTAAACATGTTTTCTACCTTAAAGGGGACTCTAACTTGGTGATTTCAGATGAAGAAAAAAGTTTTTTTTTCTGTTTTACAAACTTATTTTCACATTAAGTTTCAAAAGAGTGCACCAGCAATAAACAGAAAGAAATATCTTTACCCTTTGCTCCAGCATGAAGTGTTTTTAGAATCTTGACCAAATTATTTTAAATAATTTGATAATAATTAGACAATTAAAAAAGGGAGTTTAAAAAAAGATATGTGTTTTGCAGGTCTTCATGCTCACAGCATATCTTGTGTTGAAGTCTGTTTAACAGGGTGACTCTTGAAGAAGAGGCAGTAGATTTCCACAGAGCTTTGTCAAAAGCCTTGAGATTAAGTTGTCAACATACTAGTGGCTTTAGTGCCCGGTTGTTGGAACACTCTTCTGTATTTCCTGTTTGACTGCTTTGGCTCCTTCTACTGTTTGACTTAAGCAAGTTTAACTTGTGAAATGGCAGGATTAAGAGCAGTGGAAGTTTTTCCTTTAGATCAGGGGTACTCAGACTTTTTTATGAAAGGTCTGCATTTATTTTTTTTCCAGTGGGCCAGAGGTCTGGAATAATGCCAATAAGCTGAAAAAAACACAAGTCACCAAGCCGTCCATATCATAAGATAAACTGAGTGAATACAGCAGCTTTTTTTTTTTTACAAAACCTAATTACTCATTCATCAACAACCCAGCAGGTGGTTTGAGTTAATGAGCAAAATAGGCACTGTAGCTTATAACCAATGCAAAAACCTGAGAACAAAGGATGTGATGAGATGTTTTTGAGTTCTCACCTCAGTATACTGTGGCTAGTGCTCTTCAAAATAGCCATGCTCGGTCTCAAAGTGACATTTTACGTTACCACTTGTTATGAAGGCAGCTGTATCACTGCAAATCAGGCACATCAGTTGGTGCTGGACTTTGGCAGAATGAATGCCGATTTTTTTTGTTTATTCCTCTTAGAACTCTGGAGACTGGAGTGGTAGCCTAGTTGGTAGAGCATCTGCCCCAAAACTGGGAGGTTGTGGGTTCAAATCAGGCCTGGGTCATACTAAAGACCATATAAAAATGGTACTTTCCGCCTTCTAGCTTAGTGCTCAGCATAATAGAATGGGGAAAGGAAAGTTAACGCACAGAGCTACCAGAAGGGCCGACACCCCACTGTAGCTTTCACTGCTTACAGTAGCTGTGTGGCCTAGGGTCAGTGAAATGGAGATAGGCGCTGCCACATACACCACATGTTGTGGAAAGGGATTAATTTGAATTCTTGGTTTTCTTCATCAAACAGATCCCTTTTTTGCTTGCGCTAACTTTGAAAGCAACATCTCATGGCTAGTATTAGCTTACAGTGACAGCTAACATTAGTGCATGTAATTAAACCGTGACGGGAACATGGAGCGAACACGCTCACACACGTGACTCTCCCCAGCTGTGCAGTATTGGCAGCAGCGGTAAACAGAGAAGCCCTTTTAACTTAATGTGACACACATTCCTCGTCTGGACTGATTTGTCATTGTTAAAATAGTTAAGATAGAAAACATTTAAAACTAATAATGCAAAATGGTCTATTTCTCCTTTAAACTATATAAGACTTAAAGTATTTTGAGTACGCTAACACATATTTAGTGAATTCTGGCTCACGCCGCTCCCTTCTAAAACATGTCCCTGTGTTACTGCTCTGTTTAAGCTGTTTAAACACACATTGTTAGACATCAGTGGTCGTTTCTTGGTGTAATACTCGCACATCTCGTGTCAGTGGGTCCACAGCACTCTGCTGAGTTTTAATATTCAGTCTCCCTGTGAGTTTTTGCTGTTCACGCAGCTCACTGTTGATCCTTTCCAGTAATAACCTCCCTGTGAGTGAGGGAAGGGAAAGTGATTTTCTCCAGGAAAGAACTGAGCATGTAGGTGTGTGAGCATTTAGACAGTGAAATTAACAGATTGTTTTTTTTTAATGAAGTCTCTCCCCACCTTATTTTAATCAGCTTTGTTTTTTCTTTGAATCCCAGTCAGTGGTGTTTGAAATGATCAGATCGTTGGATTGCTTTTGTAAGCCACAACCCAGTTCATCACAATGAAATTCAGTTTCTACATTCCTAAGTGTATTGGTACTACAAGGCCTGTTATAATAAGGCTTTTCACAATGAAATACTTAAGAATTCTTGGTGTCTAATTAAATGTAACTGTGTTTTGTATATTTGGAAAGTCCCCTCCATGGATTGCCACCTTATCTTGGTGGAGGGGTTTGAGTGCCCTAATGATCCCAGGAGCTATGTTGTCGGGGCAACTTGCCCCTGGTAGGATCTCCCAAGGCAAATCAGTCCTGGCAGAAGAGCCAGACAAAGAGTCGTCTAAACAGTTACAGCAAGGATCCAATGTACTGAAAGGGTTATGAAAGGTTAGAGTGCCAAAATAATAATTCTGTAGGTAATCTCCCATTACGCACTATACATATTCTATACATATTCTGTTTGCATTCTTATGAACAAATATGTTGTGTTAAACTCTGGTAAACAGGAAGTAGGCAGAGCTATAGAGCTCTCTCTCTCTCTCTCTCTCACTCTCTGGCTACTGAGGAGAATGTCCACGCTCTGGTTGCGAGCGGTATTGTAATCGGGGACATGTCTGTACAGGTGTCCCCCTTATCAGTTCCATCAACGCTTATCACCGTCTCGGGTGTTCCACCTTTCATTACTGACGAGCAGTTGGCGACGGAGCTCCGCAGATTCGGGAAGTTTGCGGGCCCGTTTAGACATGTGAGTTTGGGAATCAGGGAAGCCGAGTTTAAACATGTGAGATCACTCGTGCGATAGGTGTTCATGTTTCTAGACTCGCCCACACAAACTCTGCAAGTGTCCTTCCGGGTCAAACACGGGGACGGCTACTATATGGTGTATGCGAGCTCGGGACAGATGAAGTGTTTTGAATGTGGCGACGTGGGCCATAAACGTTTCGCCTGCCCGCACAGGCGCTTGGCGGGGGGCTCTGGTGGAGCCGCGACTGAGGCTGCCGGTGCGGCTTTCGCTCGCGATGCTGCTGCGGACGGCGTTGTGGGGGCTTCTGCCGCGGCGGAGCCCGGTGGGGCCGCACAGCCTGCCAGCGAGGCCACCGCACCCGCCGCGACTGCGGATGGCGTTGCGGGGCCTTCCGCCACTCCTGCTCCGGAGCCTGCTGCTGTGTCTGTGGACAGTCTGCCTGTGGCGCCCGCAGCGCGGCCTGCAGCTAGGGGCGTGACTGGTGATGGCGCCCAAGCAGTCAATGACGTTGACTCAGCATCGCGCTGTGTGACATCAGCGGCTGTGCTTCCGCAGCCTGCTGCCACTTCAGAGCAGCAGGCACAACAACGCCGGTCGCCTGATATAGGCGCCGCCCTGGAACACGTGGCTGATGAAGGATCAGCTGCACCAGCTGACGTGCCAGCTGAATCTAACAGTCAGCAGAGTTGTGCTGACGAGGGAATGGAGTGTGAAACTGACGCTGTGTCTGCTAAAAATGAGTCTATTGGGCAACTGGCAATGCCAGTGCGGATTTGTATTCACTAGAAGAAATAAATGCTTTCCTGGATGGAACCTATAATAATAGGGCCGTTAACGTCGCTGATTACTTCAGTGACACTGACAAATTCATTCGGTCTGTTACTGTACTGAAGAAGCAGGTTGGTGTTGACCTCCTGGATGAAAGAAAACACTTCCGCCTGAAGAAGCACATCACAGCCCTGCGTAAATCAGCAGGGGGACAAAAGGCCAAGCGCGCAAAGATGGAATGATTTCCATGGCAACAGCACGGTGCTCCTCACATCGATCGCCTAATGCAGAAAATAAAATTAGGGTCCTTAAACATCAATGGTGGGAGGGGTAATCATAAGAGGGGATTCATTAGTGACCTGTTCAAACAGAAAGGTCTCAACGTTTTGTTTTTGCAGGAAACTCATACCACTTCGGCAGATGAAGTCGACTGGGGCTTGTGGTGGACAGGCCCTTTTTCACTCAGTCACGGCACCAATCTTAGCGCAGGAGTGGCCATTTTGTTTGGGGAATCAGCAAATGCACAAGTTTTATCGGTGGTGGAGATAGTGAGGGGCAAGCTGCTTCTTGTTAGGGCTGAAATAGGGGATTCCGTGTTTTGCCTGGTTAATGTTTATGCGCCAAACCACGGTGCTGAAAGGGTTGCCTTTTTCAGCTCTATCACCAAGAACAACTTGTTGTTGCTGGTGATTTCAACTGTACCTTGGACTTCACTGTAGATCGCACTAATGCAGAACCTCATCTGCAGTCTTCTAGAATCTTGGAAAATTTCACTGTGCAGTTCGACTTAGTGGACACGTGGAGGTCTAAAAATGCAAACGCGAGACAGTATACCTGGGTCAGGGTCACTGACGGTGTTGTCAGTGCTGCTAGATTAGACAGGATATATGTTTCTAGAACCTTTAGCCCCGGACTCCTTCACAGTAACATAAGTCCCGTCGGTTTCACGGATCATCACCTGGCTACTGCGGTGTTACTGAACTCACCAGGGAAACGGGCAAAATCTTATTGGCACTTCAATAACAAGCTCCTTCAGGACAACGCCTTTTGTCAGTATTTTGTGTGCTTCTGGGAACACTGGAGGACCACAAAGGCTCGTTTTAGTTCCCTCGAACAGTGGTGGGACGTTGGCAAAGTGCAAATTCGCCTTTTTTGTCAACAGTACGCTGCGAACTCAACTGCCATCATCAAGGCCAAGGTCAGTGAACTCGAGGACGCTGTCAAGAGGCTGGAGGCCAGCTTGGTTACGGGTCAGGATTCTACCGCTGGTCCTTTGCTGCAGGGGAAGAGATCGGCCCTGCGCACATTCATGCAGGGAAGAGTGGAGGGGGCGCTAGTGAGGTCACGCTTCACTCGCCTGCAGGACATGGATGCACCAACGTCCTTCTTCTTCAATTTGGAGAAGTCTACTGCGAAAAAGAAGTTGATGGCTTGCTTGACACTCCCACATGGTCGGCTGACTACGAACACGTCTGAGATGCGGCGCCATGCAGTGGATTACTACGGGGCCCTGTTTGCTGCGGGAACGTGTTGCAAAGAATCTCAAACTCAGCTCTTCGAAGCCCTTCCGGTGCTCGGCCCGGAGGACAGGGCCGCTCTGGACTGTGCCCTGACTTTGGATGAGTTAACTGTGGCTGTAAATCAGATGGCTCCGGGACGCGCACCTGGACTTGATGGCCTTTCTTCAGAATTTTTTAAGCATTTTTGGAATATTATTGGATCAGACTTCTATGACGTTCTGACTGCCTGTTACAGAAAGGGAACATTACCTGTCTCCTGCCGCCGTGCAGTGCTGTCTCTGTTGCCTAAGCAGGGGGACTTGGCCCTGCTGAAAAACTGGAGGCCCGTGGCTCTTCTTTGCACGGACTACAAGGTGCTTTCTAAAGCCCTGGCAAACAGACTGAACACTGTCTTGGGTTTGATCGTAGATAAGGATCAAACATATTGTATTCCTGACCGAAACATTATGGACAGTGTTTTCCTCATACGTGACGTTCTCCAGCTCAGTAAATGTCATGACTTACAGTTCGGGATTGTGTCTTTGGACCAAGAAAAGGCTTTTGATAGGGTTGACCATTCCTATTTGTTTTCCACCCGGTTTTGGCAATGTGTTTTTGAGGTGGGTCAATATGCTATATACTGGAGCTGAGTGTTTGGTAAAGATGGGGGCAGGCCTGAGTCGGCCAATCCCTGTACACCGGGGAATACGCCAGGGGTGTCCACTCTCCGGTCAGCTGTACAGCTTGGCTATTGAGCCTTTGCTGTGCAGGTTGCGCACTCGGCTGGGTGGTCTGGTTCTGCCGGGGCCATCAAGCTGTTGCTGCCCGATCGTCTTGTCTGCTTATGCGGATGACGTTAACGTTTTCATCACCTCCCACGGGGATGTGCAGCGTCTGGTGGACACTTTGTCAGTTTATGAAAGGGCATCTTCTGCACGGGTGAATTGGGCCAAGAGTGAGGGTCTATTGGTGGGCCACTGGTCACGTCAAGGCGTCCCTCGCCTACCCGGCGGTCTTCAGTGGGGGAAGGCCGGTCTCAAAGTGTTGGGGGTTTTTCTGGGTTCGGAGGCTTTTGAACGAAAGAACTGGGAGGGTGTTAAGGACAAGGTGTGTGCTCGCTTTTCTAAATGGAAATGGTTGCTACCACAGCTGTCATATAGGGGCAGGGTTCTGGTCGCAAATAATCTGGTCGCCTCGGCTCTTTGGCATAGGCTGGTGGCTTTGACACCACCCAGGAGCCTCGTGGAGGAGATTCAGAAGATCATCGTGGACTTCTTTTGGTCTGGTCGCCACTGGGTCCGTGCGCCTGTTCTCTACCTGCCTGTGGCCGAGGGGGGACAGGGCCTGGTGAACATACATTCCAAGATCGCCTGCTTCAGGCTTCGAACTGCACAACGCCTCCTTTACGGATGCGGATCCTGATGGATGGACACTGCGAAACTGCTCCTGAGGAGAGTTGGTCGCTTGGGCTATGATAAGCAGCTCTTCCTCGTGACATCTGGGGAGGTGGACCTTACTGGACTATCTGCTTTTTACACGTCCGTCTTGCATGCATGGCGAGTCTTCACCGTGGCCCGCTTCCATGATGAGACACCGGGCATGTGGCTGTTCGAGGAACCACTGTTTTTCAATCGATTCATCGACGCTGAGGTGCTGCAGTCTGTCAGTCTGCGGACTTGTTTGCGAGAGGCACGCTGTACCAAGCTTGGTCATCTTATGAAGATGTCGACCACATCGATGGATACGCTGAGGCGGAGTGCCAACATTACATCTGTCAGACTGCTGCAAAGGGTGGGGGGGGGAGTGTGTGCCGCACTGCCACAACCGCTTCAAGCGTTTGCGACAAACCGCACTCTTTCCAATCAATGGGATGACGACACTGTGTCCACCTTTCCTGCAATTTCCATAACTCCAGCTGTGGGGGAGTGGCAGGGAGGAGAGGATCACCTGCTGACCTTCAGATTTCCTCGCCTGGGCAAGTTCCAGTTTGTCGGGACAAGGGCGGTGTATCACATCTGTGTGAAGGTTCTGAATCTGCGCTCTCTGATGGATGTCACAGAGTTGAGGTGGGCGGGTTTTTTGGGGCCAGAGGTCTCCCCGAAAGGCAGCTGGCGGTGCATGTACAAGCTACCTATTGAGAAACGGACAGCAGATCTCCAGTGGAGGATTGTGCATGGGGCAATAGCTACGAATAAATACAGAGCACGCCTTGATCCGACTGTGGGGGGGGGGATGTTTGTTTTGTTCCCAAGTTGAGACCCTGGAGCATTTGTTTGTCCAATGTTTTCGTTTATCTGGACTTTTTGATATTTTGCGCGAGTGGTTTCAGGCTTTGGGTGAACGTTTCTCTTTTGGTCTGTTCATTTACGGTCCAAAGTATAAAGTGGCAAGGAAGGCTGCCCACACTTTGATGAACTTCCTATCTGGTACTGCTAAACTTGCCATCTGGCTGATGAGGAAAAATCGGGCTAGCAACGCTGGCAATGTGGATCCTGTGTCTGCTTTCAAGGTCTTGTTGAAAGTCAGACTACAGTTGGAGTTCTCTTACTATCAAATGGTGGACAATTTCGAGGCATTCATCAATAGATGGACTGTAGGGAACGTTTTGTGTTCTGTAGGTCAGGGGGATGAGTTATGTTTGCACTTTTGAGATGTGACACACTTGGGCCAGTGATATTGGTCTTTTTGCATTCTTGAAATGTACAATAAAGCCTTTTTTCAAAGTCAAGTCTCTCTCTCTCTCTCTCTCTCTCTCTCTCTCTCTCTCTCTCTCTCTCTCTCTCTCTCTCTCTCTCTCTCTCACTTCTTTTAGTCAGGTCTATTACTTTAGTTGCACACCCAAACCAACACCCACACACACACTTTTTATAGTACACATTAGGAGACAGTTTACGTGAATAGCGGATGGCCTGTTCACGTCAGAGTTAAACTGGCCAATCAGACGGTCGCGTACAAGCCCATTCTATTGTACGGGGTTGGTCTAACCAACGCAAGAAGATGAATGTAAGTTGCACCCGGAAGTCGAGGTCAGTCTGGCGATGCTCCAGAGGGGGCTGCGTCACGCTGAACCCAGCGCTGCTTGCTTTACATGTAACTGGCTTATTCTTGGATCTTTCAATCAAAGAATCGGGATTTTAACAGTACCCAAAGGAGCAGCACGAGTCCACCTTCCAGTGGGCCCACCACCTGCAGGAGGGACCATGGGGATCATGTTGCTCTGTGACCCCGGTGGCAGTCTAGGCTTCTGTGCTTGGACTGCTGCCCCTGTGACCTGGACCCCCAGATAAGCGGTAGAAGATGGATGGATGGCTGAATGGATGGATGGATGGATGGATACTATTGACTTTTTCTAGCATATTATGGTCTTAAAAGGAATTATCTCACCAATGGCTGAAATGGAAAAAAGGGCATACTTGCACATCCTGAGTGCTGCTTGCAAATACATAAAGAAAAATGTATGTCCCTTTTCGGCATTATAGACATTCAAGAGGACAGAGGTATTTTGGAGGTAGATGGTTGAAGAAGTTTAAAAAGATGTTTGAACAAACTGCCATGATCCAAGTGCACCAAATACCTTTGTATACTGGAACATCAATTAGTGCCCCCCACACCCTTTTTAAACTGCAGCTCTCATTTCTACTTTAGTGGTTGAACATGAAGTAATGCTTTATATTAGTGGATTTCTGTCACCTAAATGTAATCTATTGTGGTACTTGTTTACCTAATAAGTAATGTGTTACAATATGTTTGCAATACCAGAAATAAATGCTCATTTGTGTTTAGTTGATACTGCCCTTGTATGTGTACAGTGCTTGACGTCTTCCTCAAATGGCTGATTCTCCTGATTACATAAAGAGTCTATGTATCATAATGGAAGTTCACATTCACCTCAACTATTGTGGAAAAAAACGTTTTATTTTTCTTTTTTGCAATATACAGTGAATCAGGAAAGTATTCACAACGCTGTTATGTATGAGAAATGAGGAGCAGAGTCTTGTTTATAGGAACCATCAGCACCAACCAACCACCTTTTATTATGAGAACAGAACTATTTATATATAAGGACCGTACCCACCTGAAGTCACACCAGGGGCGGGTACGGCAACACACACACACACACCACACTCGCTACACCACAATTCCCCTCCCCCTTACAAAAATGCAAACCACACACACAATCAAGACCCTCCCCAATTTAGGACCCAAATCATGCACTAAGGAACAAGGAATCATGAACTGTAATAAAATATCCTAACACACTCATCCAAAAGAATAACAAAATTTGGACCACGTCTCTAAAATATATAAAATAATCCCAGACCACACACACTCGCATGCACACCAGCAGCATACGTATATACATACTGTATATTTACATAAGAGACTTTATGCTACTCCACAGTCGCTGGACAACCATTCACAAAACTGACTCCGAGGCCCAGGGCAACCCCACGGCATGCGTGCCCTAGGCCACCGTCTGCCCCCAGGATCGAAGCCACCCTCCCTATCAAAAATGTCTCCTCTCGCCATCAACCACTTCTCTCCTCTGGCCCCCCGGTGCTGCTGTCCGGAACACCGTCCCTGCATGCCTATCGGTCCTCTCCCAACCGCCTTCAACACCGCCGTCATGGCTCCAAACATTTTGGCTTCCTGTGGCTGCACTTCGGGGAAAATCGAAGCCTGCTCGTCGGCGCTGTTTCCCGACCCAGGCACCTCGCTGCTGCTCCCAGTGCCCTCATTCCAGGCGCTCTGCTGCACTGTCACCATGCCTGGTCGTAGCTGCTCTCTCCCTGCCGGCAACCCTGACCCGGTTTCTCTTTTTCTCCCATCGGTCTCGGAGCCCCCAGCCGTGGTCGCCGGAGAGCTGCTGGTCTCATCGGAGGCCGCCGAGGATCGGGGTCCGTGAGGAGCATCGCCTCCCTCGCTGGGGAGGCCACCACGGGAGCAATAAGGCCCCCGATGGGGGTCACCGCAGGTGCACCGGTGCTCCAATCGGAGCCCACTGCAGGTGCAGCAGAGCTCTGGCCAGAGTCCACCGCCGATGCAGCCACATCCCAAACCGGGATCATCGCAGGTGCAGCCACGTCCCAGACCGGGACCATCGCGGGTGCTACGGTTCCCTTGCCCCAATCCTCAAACGTCAGGGGGGCTCCTGTTCCTTGGTTTGGCCACCAATGTTCCTGAGTATGGAGGCTGCCTCTCCGCCTTCCCCTCCAGTTCTGGTGGTTCCACCACATTGGGCGGCTACCCAAAGGACTTGGTTTATGGGTCGGGTGGTCCATCGGCCTGGGCAGGCTGCCAGACACCATCCTGCGGGCTGCCTGCTGGACTTGGGACTAGGGCAGGCCACCCGATCTGTCACTCCTCACCATGCTGGGGGCCTGGGACTCTGGTCGACCCCCTGAACTTTGGACTTCTGGGGAGGGGGGTTAGTGTTCCAGGTTGGGGGTCGTTAGCAGGGGTTTGCTCATTATTTTGTTTTTTACTGGTTGTCTTTTCACCGGGTGCTTCCCTCCTAACCGGTTTTCCCCCACCTCCCACCCTGGGTTAGTGTTTGTTGCCAGGGGGGAGGGGCTCCCTTGAGGGGTGTTGTTTCTTTTCTTTTTGGCTGATGGTACTGGGGTGTCTGGTATCCACCCCTGTGGGGGGGGGGGGCTGTCATGAACTGGGTTTGGCTCCCAAACCCAATTCTACTTATTGTTATGTTTTGCCCTATTTTCCACCTGGCGCTTCAGGGAGCTATTGGGCCTCTGCTCCCTGACAGCTTGGGCATGCCCCCTCCTCCTGTCAAGTGCCATCAGCTGTACTGTCATGGATGTTCACACACATCCAGACATCCTCACACATCCGTTCTTCTTCTTCCGGCTGTCAGAGAGAGCAGACGCATTTCTTCTCCTCTCCTCTCCTCTCCTCCCTTCACTGATCCCAGCTTGCTGTGTCCTGTCTGTGTCTCGCTCTCTTCTCGCTGCATCTCGATCCAAATGGAAAATTATGGAATTGGTGAGCTGGGCTTTAAATGCAATTGACACCACTTTTTCAAACAGAAATTTGGGCCCGGGGGAGCCTAAGTGTGTGAGGGACTCATGGGACAATTGGAAACTCATGTGTCTGTAGGATCTTTCGATTGAAGATGTGGAAGACATCTACCTGTTTGGCTTCATGATCACAGGATTTCTGCTGTTTGGCTTTAAGTTTTCCTGGTGTATCGGAAACTAAAGAAGTTGGAAAGAGCTAGTCAAAATGCGGACCCGGTGAAGCTCCTTCAACAATTCGACCAGTTGGGGAGGGCACTGATAGCGGTTGAACTGAATCGGAAGGTGGGAAACATCTCAGAGTCGCTGGGTGCTCTCCAGGGAATGATTTTAAAGCCTGGAATGTAAATGTAAATTGCGATGCACAGAATCGCATGAGAGGTGAAAATTCTATGCTCTAAGTGAACTGTGCTTATCTGGCCTTGATTCGGCGTCCTTGGGAGAACTCATTCCTCCAGGAGAAAAGATAAGGCAGAAGGGAGTTTTGGCTTAACCCAAACATTCTGATGTGCACCAATCTGAACTCTCTATGGACAGCGTCATCATGTGACTAGCATGGAATTTTACCATCTGACATGCACTGAAGAGAGATGAACTCTCGTGGACATGTTATCTATGTTTAGGATACCATGGACATAACATCTAGTCGTTGCTTAGGGGAGGAATTTTGTTGTTCACCAGTAACTGACACTTCACACTGCACTCACACTGCATCCACGAATATCACATGACTGATACACACACACTGGTCTCTCTCAACTTGCTCTGTTATTGTGTGGAACTGTAACTTGTCTGCTAAGTGTGCAATTAGAGGGTTTTTTTCTATGTGATCACAATCTTGCTCACTTGAGCTCTATTTTGATAACTATGCTTTTTTCTCTCTGCCCAATGTGTCACCCCCTCCCCTTCCCCCTCTTTACCCCCACTGTATGAGGCACCTGTCGGCTGCCGCGTCATTAGGGAGCGCTTAACATGAGCGCACCTTAATGTCAAGTAAAATTCAAATCAAATCAAATCAAATCAAATCAAACTTTATTGTCATATTGCTGTACATACAACTGTAGTGCAGGCAAGATGAAATTGCGTTTCTCTCGGCATCCATATAAGAAGCAGCATGATGAAGACACACTCCCACATAGCTCCCACCCCCCCATCCATTCACACATCCCTGAGACATACTTGGGGAAAAAGAATAACTAACTATAATATACAAAATGTCCATAGGTGCAGTAGTGTGTATGTGAGATTCCGGGTCAGCTGTTCAGCATCCTGACAGCTTGTGGGAGGAAGCTGTTGATCAGTCTGGTGGTTCTGCCTCTGATGCTCCGGAATCGTTTACCAGATGGAAGAAGTTCAAAGTGTTTATGCAGAGGGTGAGAACGGTCCTTGACAATGTTCAGTGCCCTGCTCCTACAACGGTTCTGAAAAAGTTCTTGGACAGAGGGGAGGGAGACTCCAATTACCCTCTCCGCCCCCTTGACTATCCTCTGCAGGGCTTTTTTGTCTGACATACTGCAGCTGGAGTACCATGTAGCAATGCAGTACGTCAAAACACTCTCCACCACACCTCTGTAGAAGATCCTGAGGATGCAGATGGGGAGAGAGGCCTGTTTGAGTTTCCTCAAGAAGCGTAGACTCTGCTGAGCTCGCTTCCTGATCTCCAAGGAATTCTTGCTCCAGGTCAGGTCCTGCGAGATCTGCACTCCGAGGAACTTGATGTTCTCTACTCTCTCCACTAAACGGCCGCCGATGCTGAGGGGGACGTGCTCAGGCTGTGACCACCGGAAGTCGATAATCATCTCCTTTGTTTTGTCCACGTTGAGCACCAGATTGTTCTCCCTGCACCAGCCCTCCAGGTCTCTCACTTCTTCCCTGTACATTGATTCCTCATCCCTCTGAATAAGTCCCACCACCGTGGTGTCATCTGCAAACTTAATAATCTGGTTCCCCTCGTGTTTGGATACACAGTCATGTGTTAGAAGTGTAAACAACAGTGGACTGAGTACACAGCCTTGAGGGGTTCCGGTACTCAGCGTGACAGAGTTGGAGATGTTGTTTCCAACCCGGACAGACTGAGGTCTCTCAGTCAGGAAATCCAGGATCCAGAGACATGTGGCGGTGTTCAGACCGAGAAGGAGTAATTTCTCTATCAGTCTCTGGGGAATAATGGTGTTGAATGCTGAACTGAAATCAATGTACAGGAGTCTGGCGTAGGTGTCTTTCTGGTCCAGGTGGGTGATGACAGAGTGTAGGGTGGTGACTATAGCATCCTCCGTGGAGCGGTTTGAACGATATGCAAACTGGAGCGGGTCGTGTGATGCAGGGAGGCAGGCTGTGATGTGTGGTTTGACAAGCCGTTCAAAACACTTCATCACAATTGGTGTAAGTGCAACAGGACGATAGTCATTCAAACATGACACCACTGGTGTTCCTTGTAGGACACATACAAATTCCTTGTATGTGTAAAAACATGCTTGGCAATAAAGTTCATTCTGATTCTGATTCTGATTCTGACACACACACACATCCACACGCTCCATTCATTCCCATTCACATGCTCATACACGACTCTCTCACACACCAGGTTCCAATTAAGTTCAGCCCACGCTTTCTCGCACCGGCAATCTCTTTCCTTGTTAGCTTCAGGAGTATTTGTTCACTGCAATTGTGGAAAGAGATTGTCGGAGCATTCACTTCCATATACGGCAGCTAGCTCTCCACAAGTGAGTTATCATTACCTTCTTTGTATTCAGCCCAGCACTTTAAGTTTGGTTAACCCCTTGGTGTTATGGCTGGCCCAGCTTATCTCTCCATCTTCCAGACTGCACGGGTCGCCCCAGGATTGCGCCAGCCCCAGAAGTCTCTTTATTGCCTTTCCCTTTGTGCTGCAGCACTAGGCTCCTTTTTGACCGGACTGTAGAGCATCCGGCAGGCCCCTTGTATGTCTGTTGGCCTTATTTTCATCATTTGCACATCCCTGTATTTTGTGGTTAGCTGGACTTGTTACTTTGTTGTTATATTTAATAAAATGGCACTTTTTACTTCCGCAATTGGGTTTTCCATTCTCTCCCTCATGCGTCGTACAATTGCACATGGAGGTTTGTGACAGGTGTTTGTATTTTATATTCTGCCTGTGTTTATTTTAGAGTCTCCCTTATCCTCACCTGTCCTGTTGTTTTGGTTTTCGTGTATATTATATTATCTGCATGTCAGGTTTGTATTTATCTTATCCTCATCTTATAGGTTGTGTTTTTTGTTTTGTATTATTCGGTCAGTGCATGTGTTAGAAGCCTTTCAAAGTTTTAGTTAGTCACTTTTTGCCTTATTTCCCTGCGCTTTTATGTTGACTGTGCCCTTTGTTTACTTCTGTGTTTGGTTCTAGTTCACGGGCTGTGACAGCTGTCATTAGTTGCCTTGATTGTCTTCGCTCATGTACCCACACCTGTTCATCATGTGCTTTATTTCTCCTTGCCTTACTTAAGGGGCTGCCGCATGGTTTTCCATCACAGCACCCTTCTCAGCGTTCAGTCGGGATTTCCCCAGCTGATTCCTCTGTTTAATCATGCGTGTGCCCCACACTTCTTTCATCCTATGTACCTTGCTGCGTCTCAAGTCCTGTAAGTTATCCCTTTTTGTTATATTTTGTGTTTCCTTATTATTAAATGTGCAAACTCGCAGCAGGTGATTGGTGTTCTCGTTCCTGCCCTGAAAGAGTGATTTATGATATTTTCTGTGGAGGTTCAGACTCAAGAGTCCAGAGTTTCCTCTATCCATATTTCTATATTTATTTCTTTTTGCTGTGCATAAAGCAGTAATTCAGTTCCCTCTTCTCTCTCCCAGTTCAGGATACACAATACGAGGAAAACAACAGTGAGATTATTAAAAAAAAAAAAAAACACAGATCCATGGAAACATCCCATGAAATTGCAACATCGTAGTAACTCAGTGACAGCAGTCTCTGCTGTGGCAGTCTCAGGAATAAGTAAAATCGTGTGCACTTAATTTTATTACGTTCCCGACTTCAGCCAAAACATAAAACACACATATTTATAAAAAGTTGAGAAGTGGGAGACCTGTAGATTTTGTTAAAACAAAGTTATTCACATAATAAAACCCCAGAGTCTCCATCAGACCATCTTGATGGTTCTTGTGTTAATGAAATAAACACGCTGGTCAAATAATCAATTTATTCAATGAGTAGTCCTTTTTTAAATTATATACAAATACTTCATTTATACATATTAAACAAAGGAGTCTGCCATGTGAAATGAAAATCAAAACTTTGACATATGACGAACAAAAAATAAACAATTCTACTAGGTTTTGCGCTTAAAAAACCCTCCTATATTATGCTCCTCTGAACTGGCTGCACCTGTGTTGATGAGCCGAAAACTGTGTGCAGTTTTGCGGTGCTCTTGGTGGATGGGTGGTCATTATTGAAATGAAGTGACTGTCTCTGTGTTCATAATTTTGCATGTTGTTAGTAGATCACTGGCAAAAAGTGGCCACTCCCTTAGGCGCTGTGTCTAAATTGCACACTCGCTAGTTTGTGCTGCCTTGAACCTGAACCTGAACCTTAGTAAACCTGCCCGTAAGAGTCATAAAAGAGCACACATCGTGAGGAACACAATATAAATGTGTATATGTTGAGTCCTTTGTGTCTCCGTGTGTTTCTCACAATGGCAGCATAGCTGACCTTGTCTGTCTGGTCTCCAAGGTGAAATCATTGTGCCCTCACTGGACTACACTGCCGACCAAGTGTACTGCGCACAGAGTCTAACAAGATTAAACATTTCATCACACCCAGTCTTTTCAATTGAGGTTATACATTGTCTTTTGTTTGAGGAGCAATAATCTCATATCAGAGAGTGGAGGTCATGCTTTTGTATGGAGCCTCCCAGGGCGTTATCTGTGTGAAAGGAAATGAACTGCTGTTTTTCTGTCAGCAACTTTAAAGCAGCCAAACATAACTGGAACACAGATGCAAAGTCTAAAAGAAGTATATGAAGTACAGAAAAAAATACTGTAAAGTAGCACATGCCAAATTTAATAGCAGCATTTTTTTATCACATTTAGCTCTGCATAGCATTAAAAAATGGTGTGAAGTTTCAACGTCACTTTTTTAAAATCAAATTTAAAACAATATTTACTTTTTTTCAGATTTAGTAAGAGGAAAAAAATGTCTTGAGTTAACATTCAGATTTTTTTTTTTTTTTTGCATTTAGATTTATGTAATATTTGGAGAAAACATTTAGCGTTTACATTTACATCTGATATAACTTAACATTTAAGTTTAGCATTTAATATTTAACAATTAAAAGTCACACATTTTTTTCTTTTATTTAAAATATATACACTACCGTTCAAAAGTTTGGGGTCACTTAGAAATTTCCTTATTTTTGAAAGAAAAGCACTTTTTTTCAATGAAGATAACTTTAAATTAATCAGAAATACACTCTATACATTGCTAATGTGGTAAATGACTATTCTAGCTGCAAATGTCTGGTTTTTGGTGCAATATCTACATAGGTGTATAGAGGCCCATTTCCAGCAACTATCACTCCAGTGTTCTAATGGTACAATGTGTTTGCTCATTGCGTCAGAAGGCTAATGGATGATTAGAAAACCCTTGTGCAATCATGTTAGGTCTGCAATGCTGTAATTGCTGCAAATGGAGGATTCTTTGACGAAAGCTAAGTTTGAAGGAAAAAATTATTATTTCAAATACAAATCATTATTTCTAACCTTGACAATGTCTTGACTATATTTTCTATTCATTTTACAACTCATGGTGGTAAATAAGTGTGACTTTTCATGGAAAACACAAAATAATTGTCTGGGTGACCCCAAACTTTTGAACGGTAGTGTACATGCGTGTGTGTGTGTGTGTGTGTGTGTGTGTGTGTGTGTGTGTGTGTGTGTGTGTGTGTGTAAATACAAAAATTTAACAACTACAGTATTTCTGTAAATCCGGTTAAAAAAAGGTGACTGAAAAATTCACACATTAATATTTTGTAGAGGGAAAAGTGCCGAAAATGCTACTGTTAAATTCAGCATGTGCTTCTTTACAGTCGGCATGCTGCAGTTCTTTACTTGTCTATCAAAGGGTGAGTACATACAAGAGAGAGTTATGTTTGCTCAGCTCAGATATAAAAACACACATTGAACATTTAATATGGAAATGTTAAAAAGAAAAAAAAACAGTCTTGCTAAAAAAAGAGCAGGGAACAGAATGGTTTTATGAAATATTGCAGACAAACTCCACCCTGAATGATGGACATGTTGTTCTTGCATTTCACACGAGTCTGCACATAGTGACTGGATACATACACTTGTATTCCACTGAGTTTTCTAAAATGCCATTTATTTGGTTTCCCTCTCACTCTTCATGTCCACTAACCATCACGCACAGGGGCCGTGAAGGCAGCAGCCTCAACCACCTTTGGTAGGAAAGAGTGAATGCTGAAAAGGGCAAGCTTAGGATGGTGTCACCAAAACCACACAGGAAACCATTCTGCTCCCTGACCTACAAAGAATCAAGGATTATAATGAGCACCCACCTCAAAAGCCACTGGAAAGTCTGAAGTTTATGAAACAACCTCACAAGAGTTTATGAGCTCTTCTCTTCTCTTCTGTACATGTATTTTCAGGTGTAAACAGAAAATGTCAAGAGACGTTTGTCAGTGTCGGATTACTTGCATGTTTGTTTTGAAGGGGAAAGCCATTGTCTGGTAAATATTCAGTTACTCTGTATGGTCTGAATTTGGAAAATTAATGTATGTCTTGTTATAATTATGTCAGTGTTACATTTTCAGACAGTTGCCTGGCTGAGGGCATGGAGTTAAAATGAGTTTTCTGATTGTTTGGCAAGTTCACAGAAACTACTGCCACTTGCCAAGAAATAATTCACACCTCATTACCACCTACAAACTGACATCTTGTGTTTTTTTTAACACCACCAAGGAGATTATGTTTTTTTGGTTTGTCTGTTTTGTTGTCAGGATTATGCAAGAACTACTTACACAAGTTCATTTTATTCATTTCATTTCATTTATTTATTTATTAATTTCACCCAACCACTTAGTGAATGCTAATAAAGTACAGAATGTAAACGCTAACCCTAGCCCCACATACATACACTGCATTCCAAATTATTATACAAATAGGTTTTAGTGTCATAAACATTCAGTTTTTTTGTTTTTCAATTAAACTCATGGATGGCATTGTGTCTCAGGGCTCTTTGGATCACTAATATCAATCTCAGACACCTGTCATAATTAGTTTGCTAGGTGAGTCCAATCAAAGGAAAACTACTTAAGAAGGATGTTCCACATTATTAAGCATGCCACAGGTTTCAAGCAATATGGGAAAGAAAAAGGATCTCTCTGCTGCCAAAAAGTGTCAAATAGTGCAATGTATTGGACAAGGTATAAAAACATTAGATAATTCACGAAAACTTAAGCATGATCATCATATTGTGAAGAAATTTGTCGCTGATTCAGAGCACAGACGAGTTCATGCAGATAAAGGCATAATTAAGAAGGTTTCTGCCAGACAAATTTATTGGATTAAGAGAGCAGCTGCTAAAATGCCATTACAATCAGCAAACAGATATTTGAAGCTGCTGGTGCCTCTGGAGTCCCACAAACTTCACGGTGTAGGATCCTCCAGAGGCTTGCAGTTGTGCAAATAACCTACTATTCGGCCACCCCTAATCAATGCTTACTAGCAAAAACAGTTGCAGTGGGCCAAGAAACACATGAAGACTAATTTTCAAACAGTCTTGAGTGCCGTGCAACCTTGGATGGTCCAGATGGATGGAGTAGTGAATGGTTTGTGGATGACCACCATGTCCCAACAAGGCTGCGACGTCAGCAAGGAGGTGGCAGAGTCATGTTTTGGGCCGGAATCATGGCGAGAGAGCTGGTAGACCCCTTTAAGGTCTCTGAAGGTGTGAAAATGATCTCAGAAGAGTATATAGCACCAAACCGTCCAGCTTGGTGCTCAGCAATAAATGGAATGGAGGAGGGAACTCTGTGGCAGCGCCTTGCATGGCAGCGGCCCTCTGATTCAGCGCTTGGGGTGTGTGTGATTTACACTGTAGATAGGTAAAGCACAATCTCGTTCTGCTGTACATGATTGGTTGTACGGTTGAATGACAATAAGGGTGATTTTAATATAGAGTTTCTGACTGACCACTTTCTTCCATGGTACAAAAAGAAGAACCGTGTCTTCCGTAGCAAAATTATCTTCATGCATGACAAAGCACCATCTCACACTGCAAAGAATTCCTCTGTGTCATTGGCTGCTGTTTGCATAAAAGGAGAAAAACACATGGTGTGGCCCCATCCTCCCCTGACCTCAACTCTATTTGCAAGATGTCAGAATATCTGACATCTTGCAAAGAAATTCAAGCAGAAAGTCTCCAAAAACTCACAAGTTCAATGGATGCAAGAATTGTGAAGGTTATTTCAAAGAAGGGGTCCTATGTTAACATGTAACTCGGGCTGTTAAGATGCTTTTGATTGAAATAGCTTTTGATTTTAATAAACATGACCTCCTAATGTTGCAAGTTCAACAAATGACCATTTTCAGTTCTTTACAACCAATAAAATGTTTTGAAACTCTGTTGTACATAATTTGGAACAGTGCATTTTGAGTTTGTTTTTTTATTTTTGCAAAAAAATAGTTATAGTTATTCTCTAACAGTTGATGACTTGAAAATTATACTGACTGTCATTTGCATCGACTATTTAGGAAAATCACTGACAAATATCATTTGCATAATAATTTGGAACGTGGTGTACATACATACATACATACATACTGTACATATTTTAGCAAATCACTCTTATTTATAATATTTAATTACCTTTTAATGAGTTTTTAAAATTGAAACAGGCAAAATTTTCAAATCATTATCAACAGAATTCCACAGTTTTACCCTTTACACTGAAAATACAAATCTGTTTCAGTGTAGTTCACACACATGGACTTTTAGGGCCCTTTTTACAATGATCTTAAGCACACATTTGCACTGTGATCTGCTCACGGCCCCTGTGGTTTTGTCTGTTTTTGCCTGTTTTTATGTTGTGCACCTTCATCATCGTCTAAATGCCTATTGACTGTGTGTATGCTTTGCATCGTATAACGGGACTCATTCAAAGTGGGTGAGGCTTAGCGCAAAGATGACCCTACAGTCTCTTTTCTTCAGTCCATTTAATAAATGAATGCATAATCTGCATGCCCATCCTGCAAATTCACAATTAATTAAAATTCACAATATGTAATATGTGGCATGTAAGGTGAGGACGCACAGGTAAAGGCTCCCGGTTTGTTCTTGCTTTAAAACTCAGTTTAGAGCTGGCGTTTTGAGCTGTTGCTTTGTAACTACCGCTGGAGAGTGAACCTGCTCGTGTGAAAAAAAGAGAAATTGCCAGTCTCATAACTTAATATTGTGGTGGCTGGTGAAGCAATCAGTCCCCTCACACTCCGGGAGAACAAAGGGATTTCTCCCACGTGTTTTTTTTTTTTTTTTTCCTCCGATCACAATCAACGTACATCGGCCGGGATCATGGGTCCCAAGAAAGCTCAGCAGACTGAGGAGGTGGACGACATTAAAAGGGCGCTGGACTTCTTGGCGGAAGAGATTTCTGCTGTTAAGCTGCAGCAAAGAAACATCCTGGACCTGGTCGAGGAGGTGAAAGCGCTGCGGATCCAGAATGCTGAGAAGGACAAGAGGCTGGCGTATTTGGAGAGCAGAGTGTCGGAACTGGAGCAGAACACCCGGGTGAACGACGTGATCATCACGAGGCTCCACATTAAACCCCGATCGTACGTGCGAGCGGTGGCCACAGACAGCGGAGGGAGGCTCGGTGAGCTGGAAGATGAATCCACGGAGCAACAAGTGGAGGCCTTCATGCAGTCCAAAGGAATCCAGCTGGACTGTAACACCATTGAGGCCTGCCACCCTCTGCCCAGGAAAAACGGCGACAAACCGGCTGTGATCATGAGGTTTGTCAACAGAAAACACAAGACTGCGCTGTTAAAACAAGGTAGGAAACTGAAAGGAACGAACATTTACATAAACGAGCACCTCACAAAGGAAAAAGCAGAAATAGCCAGAAAAGCAAGATACATGAGAAAGCAGAAAAAGATTTAAAACACCTGGACATCAAACTGTAAAATATACATCAAATTAAACGGATCACCTGAAGAAGCCAAGGTCATTAACATCCGTAATATTATGGAACTGGACAAATATCAATGAATGTTATGAACTGGAGTCACAGCAACAACAGACAATTGTAGGACACTGAAGGATTATACTCATCTGCTACAAGACATTTAACAACATAAAACAAAAGATCAACAAACAGGAACAACAGGAACTGAAAGTTTTTGAATATACAGATCACAACCCACAGGACGTAGAATATAACATAGACCCTGATAATAATTTATTTAACTCCATCAATAATGACTGTAGTTACTACACGGATGAACAGTTTAACACAATGGTCACATCTGATTTCAGTATTTTTGTGATCCACTTCAACAGCAGAAGTCTCTATGCCTACTTTAATAACATTAAAGATTATTTACATCAGTTTAAAGAGCCATTCAATATTGTGGCAATATCAGAGATGTGGCTCAGTGAAGAGAAAGGAGTGGATTTTACCATGGATGGCTATGAATTAAATTATATAAATAGAAAAGTGAAAAAAGGAGGAGGAGTTGCAATTTATGTTGACAAGGGCTTGAAATACAAGGTTGTTGAAAATCTGTCAGTAACTGTGGATGATTTATTTGAATGTATTACAATAGAAATCTGTCTGGACAATGTGAAGAATATAGTAGTGAGCTGTGTATATAGAACACCTGGATCAAACATTGACTTATTTAAGGACTGGATGGAAAAAATGTATGCAAAACTAACTCATAAAGTTATGTTCATCTGTGGGGATTTCAATATAGATCTGATGAATTCAAAACAACATAGTTTGACAGAAGAATTTATCAACACAATGTACAGTATGGGCTTCAGGGATGGCAATTTTCCGCCCATCCGCGGATTTCCGCCGATTTATGATTTTAGCGAAAATCAACACTATTACATAAGCGCTCGGCGCTTCCCCGAGTGACAGTCTCCCGCGATAACCCGGATGTTATGTACTCATGCTACTGCTGTAAACGGCCCTGTGATTGGATAGTTGCAAATGATTGGACCAATCAAATGGCTCGTTATTGCTTTGTCAAAAATTCATGGAGGTGTGTTCGTGTTGGAATTCCGCCAATTTATTTTCAAATTGATCATTCCTGTGAATCGTCTAAATCCGTTGAGAATTTTGGCGGGGGAAAGGTACCTTATTGTCACCGATTTTAGCGAAAATCAACACAATTACATCAGCGCTCGGTGCTTCCCCGGATGAGTCTCCCACGATAACCCAGATGTTATGTCTAAACGGCCCTGCGATTGGATAATTGCAAATTTGGACCAATCAAATGGCTCATTGTATGCTTTGTCAAAAATTCATGGCGGTGTGTTCGTGTTGGAATTCTGAGCTTTCGGTAATGTTTTCAGCGGAATTATGAGATTTTTATCGAAGGATCAGGAGTCATCAAATCAAATCAAATCAAATCAAAATCAAAATCAAATCAAATCAAACTTTATTGTCATATTGCTGTACATACAACTGTAGTGCAGGTAAGATGAAATTGCGTTTCTCTCGGCATCCATATAAATAGAAGCAGCATGATTTAAGACACACTCCCACATAGCTCCACCCCCCACCCCCACCCCCCCATCCATTCACACATCCCTGAGACATACTTGGGAAAAAAAACTAACTAACTATGATATACAAATAATATACAAAATGTCCATAGGTGCAGTAGTGTGTATGAGAGATTCCGGGTCAACTGTTCAGCATCCTGACAGCTTGTGGAAGGAAGCTGTTGATCAGTCTGGTGGTTCTGCCTCTGATGCTCCGGAATCGTTTACCAGATGGAAGAAGTTCAAAGTGTTTATGCAGAGGGTGAGAACGGTCCTTGACAATGTTCAGTGCCCTGCTCCTACAACGGTTCTGAAAAAGTTGTTGGACAGAGGGGAGGGAGACTCCAATTACCCTCTCAGCCCCCTTGACTATCCTCTGCAGGGCTTTTTTGTCTGACATACTGCAGCTGGAGTACCATGTAGCAATGCAGTATGTCAGAACACTCTCCACCACACCTCTGTAGAAGGTCCTGAGGATGCAGATGGGGAGAGAGGCCTGTTTGAGTTTCCTCAAGAAGTGCAGTCTCTGCTGAGCCCGCTTCTTGATCTCCAAGGAATTCTTGCTCCAGGTCAGGTCCTGCGAGATCTGCGCTCCTGTTGCCATGTTGTTGTTTTTTTTGTCTTTGCTGGTCCGCTCCCCCCTGGCCTGCTCCCCCTTCCGCCCACCCTGGGGGGGGGGGGGGGGCTTGGGTGTCATTGAGCGTTCTGAGCCTGCCCTTGAGGGGGAGGTACTGTTATGATCCGAGCGCTGATCTCGTCTACGCTTGGGTCATACGTCATCTCCTGCAGGCTTGACAGCAGTGATTACCCTCTGGCTCCCCGGGCTCTTATTGTGACAGCGCTCGAAGGAGCTTCCTGCTGTTAAAGCCTGCCAGCTGGGCTGCATTCAGGGGTCATTAGCGGCCGGCATTTAAAGCGGTCGCTGAATGCAGCCCAAGGCAGTAGTCTCCGTCAAACATCCCCGTGTTCAGACGTCGAGCGAGCGTTCCTCGTCTCAGACGTCAGTTTTCCTTATTTGATTCCTCGGCTACGATCATCCCTCATCCTAATCCTCTGTCGTAAGTGTGCTTGATCAGCCTTACAGTCCCTGTTCCTAATATAGTGTGTTTTAGCCAACCGTGGCTTATTCCTTTGTTGCTTTGTGTTATCCTTCTGTGTCCTGAATAAAACATCATTGCAAACTCACCGGTGACTTGTGGCGTCTTATGGTGGCTCGCAAGGGCCACCGTGACAGCAAATGCTTGGTGTTTGCTGGAGAAGAAACTCTGTTCCCGCTGTGGTTCTTGAGAGCCGTCACCTGTACCTACCTTTACCTGTATCTACCTGTACCTGTGTCCTGACTCTTCAAGTCACTGCGTGCATCAAACACAGTCCCCACAGGTCACCGCTACAAGGTCATTGCTTCCCTGCTGCACCTCATTCCCTACATTATATCTTTCCATTTTCTTAATTTCTATTCATTCTACTTCTTGTTTTCCCATTGTCTAGCTTATCTAATATCATTCCATATATAATGCTGATTAATATTTGACACATTTGGAGTCAAGAATGGCTGTAAAAATGTGTGCAGTTTCCATTACTTTACAGTTCATGTTGTGTTTAGTGTCATTTCTTTATATTCTGTTTGGAAGCCCTGAGTTACATGCCAGGTAATAACAACATATGTTGTGATTGGCCCACTCTGGAATCTTATGAACATCCCTCCTCCAAAGGAACAAATAACATGTCATATGAGAAGCCAACATGTCTAAATTTGTCCACATACATTCACTTCTCCCTCTCATCCTTTTCTCTCCAGTTTCTCCCCCTTTTCCTGCACCCCTTCCTGCCAGGTCATGTTTAAACCTGCTTCACATCTGGCCTGACAAACACCGACAAAACAGCGCTCTTTTGTTGTTGGGGTGGCAGTTCAATAACTCAATTGGCACCAATTTGAAGAGTTGAGGAGAAAAGCCCCGAGGCTTACCTCAAATGTCTTTAGACTTGGTGGGAACAGACAGAAGGAAGGGAGGGAGAGAGGGGAGAAAGATGAAGAAAATTGGCAGGCTTGGAAAAAAATGTGATGTAACAATACATTTCAAACTAGATTCTGCAAGACAATAGAGAGAAAGCTCTAAAATCAACAAATCAACAAATCAAACAGGTAACAAATCTACCTACGGGTACAAATAAAGTAACCTGAACCTGAACCTGAACCCTAAAATGAAGTAAAGCCAAACAAGAATGATAGTAATGGGACAATCGCAACAACAGCAAAGACTCAGGAAGGAAATATAGAAACTAATTAAAGTTGGCAAGTGGAGTGGATGTGTTACTGAAAATAGCTGAAAGCTCCAAGCATACCTTTTCTCATATAAGTGGACACATAAGTGAGCTATTCTTTCCAGAGGTGAAAGGTCATCTGTTAAGAGGTAAAAGGTGAAGGGGAACAAGCCCTGCCGCAGGGGAAGCATTTGGAGAAGAGGAACTTCAACAGCAGGTCGGGGCAGTAACTTTGAGCTAATTTTAGTGGAACAGTTGGATAGTGAATGGTAAGCTACAGGAGGGAAATATCCATAAAACAAATGTGTTGCCTAATCTCCATCACCAAAAAATAAGAACTTATTTCTTGAATTAGATCGAGAAAAAGAGTATCATGCTGCGGTCCTCGCGGACCGCAAATAAGACACTATAGGCCACCAATGAGTTTGCATAATTTATTAAAGGAAAACAAATGACAAAATAATGAGCCGTGTGGGGCAAAACACAACTATGACTGTGACTAAGACTAAGACTATGGACAGAGGGAAACAGACACAGAAGGAATACTCTTACTGTGAGACGATATGAATCTTAGAAGGAGATTTGACGAGAGGATGTTCGACGAGGTCGCAGCCCCAAGCAAACAGAGCTGCTCCCTTAAATAGCGCTTGACAGATTGACCAGCTGATGAAAAGCCATCAGCTGATTGGAAACCAGCCGTCCCGCGGAGCTTGGCTTCTGACAGCCGGAAACGCTGCCAAGACGCTGTCATAATAAAGGCCTGGAGGCCAAGAGGTGCGCCAGAGGAGAGAACGGGGAACTACTGCACAACCCGAGTGCAGACAGAGTCAGCACACGGACCATGACAGTTGCCCCCGTTCACGAGGCGGATTCCAGACACTGTGTAACACCAAGCCCCCCCCCCCCCACCTGGAAGGTCAACAGGACCGCCCCAGGGAGGGAGGAGGGGGGGAAAGGCTAAGGAGGGCCAGCACCAGGTGACAAGGGTGAATACAGAAAAATAAAACATGGAGCAACTACAGAGCATGGGGAAACAAACACAAAAATATTCCATAATGCACAGGTGGAAAACAGACAGGACAATAAATGCAAATAATGGAATGCTGAGGCTACAGGCCACAAACAGAAATACCAGGTCTATAGACCAAGCTACACAGGCCCAGAAGAAATAAATGGCCACCACATGTCATCCTTCAAACAGAGGAAGGGAGAGAAAAAAAAAATCACGCTAAATAGCAGCGAATACCTACAGTTTAAATCCATTCAAATAAACCATTAAAGGTAACAAAAGGACATCTCCCAGACTACTGAGGAATCAATCAAAGAGAGAGGGAAAAAAAAAAACCACATGCTAAGGAGCAGCGAAAAACACAGCTCAAAATAGTTCAAGACCCCAAACACAAAAGCATCCCGAATCATACAGAGGAGGGATGGGGGGAAAAGGGATGACAACAGGCAGAGCGCAATGAAGTAAAAAAAAAAAAACACAAGTTCAGGTGGTCTGCCTGTGTCTAGCGTCCAGATCGCTAACAGGGGAAAAAGGACCAGTTTGGGCGGCCTACCCCAGTCCCAGGCCCGGAAAAACAGTACTTCTGGAAGCCGGACCAGGCACCCGAATTGAAAGGCCAATCTGTCAGGCAGCCGACCCAGAACGGCAAACGGGCGAAGCAATGTCCCAGGCGGCCGACCCACGTCATTCCGCCATCAGAACTGCAGGAGAGCACTCGGAGATGGCCTCCCTATGGAGAGGGATAGCAAGGGAGAGCCGAGCCAAAAACGGGAAGTCCCAGCGGCCCCCAGTGGACGGAAACAAGGAATGGGGAAGACACGAGGGACCAGTCCAGCTATGATCAGCGGAGGATCTGCAGCTCCACCTCTGAACTTCACTAGATTAGGCACTGTCCTCCTGTTGGATCCCACGTGAGACGAAGCTGCACCCACGATGGACCCCGATCAGATCGCAGTTGCACCCATGATGGACCCCAATTGGGTCGTGGCTGCACCCACGATGGACCCTGATTGGGTCGCGGCTGCACCCACGATGGATCCCGACTGAGTCGGAACAGCACCAGGAACAACCTCCAACCCCGAGCCCAGATCCTCCAGAACAAAGACCAGGACCGACTCATCACCGGCGACCCTGGAAGAAGGCTCAGGAGAGGAAAAAGGACCAGAATCAGGATCACCGGCAGTGACAAAACCCGGCGAGACAGGCTCGGATGCAGCGGACAGCTGCACCCAGCTCTTCTCCCTGACAGACAGGCAAAAATGCTCCAGAGTAGAAAGGAGGAAGACAAAATAGTGCACTTGCCTGACCTCGAGTTCTGTCGCCGTCCAGGACTTTGGCGATCTGGGTTCGGGACGTAGAAGGACATCCTCTGGCTCCCTCTTGGCTACGGTGGGCTCCGCAGCTGGCATGATGGTCTCCACAGTGTGAGGACCTCCAACGCTGACGTCCACGCCGCCAACTCACACGGCGTGGTGGCAGGAGATCCTCGACCTGCTGGGTCGAACCGCTCCTCCATGGAGACCCGGGGACGCTTCATCGTCGGCGCAGGCTCCAATTCGCAGTCCGCCCTCCTCCTCTGCCCATGACATGGCTGCGGGGCTGGATCCAAACTCTCCAGGGCCGCAGGCTCCTTCCTCGTCCAGTGGTGTAGTCCTGACCGCGGGAAATGCTCAAGTGAAGGAGACACAGAAGCAGCAGGTTCACTATTAATTACTGCAGCAGGCGGAGGGAGCTCGGGGGACTGTGAACTCCGAACTCCACCCCCAGGAATCAAACAAGGCAATTCACCCAGTGAAGGAAAAGAATGAAGAGACACTTGCCTGATCTGCTGAGGGCCGATAGAACCCGCTGCAGTGGACTTGGTTCCTCCCTTCCCCCACTGGATGGTGACGGAGGGCCCCCCGCACCCGATCAGGAATGGGAGCAGCCAGAGACGGACTTGTGGAGTTCACAGCAGCTGGAGGGGGCGTCGAGGAGGGGGGGAGGCACAGCCGAGGCGAACCGGGATCGAGGAGCTGACGGAACAGCGGGGACAGATGACCCGGAGGTGAAGGCGGCTGTCTTTCTCCTCCGACGAGACACGGAGGCTGCATCTGGCTGGGAGACAGAGTTCATGTGGCTACCCGGAACTGGATCCGGACGGGGTTCTTTCTGAGGCTTGCAAACAGCATGGTGACGACGTTTACCGGCAGAGGGCGAGGCGAAGGTGAGATCAGGGCAACGCTGCTCCTGCGCGGAAACCGAGGCAAGCAGGTCAATGTATTCGGGGTAATCATACAGTTCTGGATTCCTATCCAACACCCTGACCGCCGCCATCACATGCTTCATGATCTGTGTGGGATGGAAGGCGGAGCAAGCTGCAGCCACTCGGTCCCGGATGGAAGTCGCTGTCAACTGTAAATCCTCCGGGGGAATCCCGACTGATGTCTCAATCCGTTGGGGATGCCCCCTAGATGGTGCGAACTCCTGGACTGGATGAGGGACAGGAAATGGGATCTCGAAACAAGGAGCGAGGATGCCTCCTCTTCAGCTTCCTGCCGGAGTTTCCCTCCAGCCCACAGAGCTTCTCCCATTGAGCAGAGATGTCTGCCATCCTCACCGTGATTTCAGGGTGGTTAGCGTAGCGAGGATGGCGGTTAATGATCGCCTCAGCAAGGCCCAGGTACCAGCGTGCATCGCTGGGAGTGTTGTAGAGGCGAGCGGTGAAAAGGATACCATCAATATTGTCGAGGGCCTTCACCAGCTCGTAGCCCAGGCTCTTAGCGTAGCCCTTGAGTGGCGCCATCTCCCAGCACACCGGTACACTGAACAGGGAAAACTAGCAGTCCAATTAAGCACAAACTCACGTTGACCGGCGTCTCAGTCTAGCTGCAACCTACTGTCATGCTGCGGTCCTCGCGGACCGCAAATAAGACGCTATAGGCCATCGATGAGTTTGCATAATTTATTAAAGGAAAACAAACGACAAAATAATGAGCCGCGTGGGGCAAAACACAACTATGACTGTGACTAAGACTAAAACTATGGACAGAGGGAAACAGACACAGAAAGAATACACTTACTGTGAGACGATATGAATCTTAGAAGGAGATTTGACGAGAGGATGTTCGACGAGGTCGCAGCCCCAAGCAAACAGAGCTGCTCCCTTAAATAGCGCTTGACAGATTGACCAGCTGATGAAAAGCCATCAGCTGATTGGAAACCAGTCGTCCCACGGAGCTTGGCTTCTGACAGCCGGAAGCACCGCCGAGACGCTGTCATAATAAAGGCCTGGAGGCCAAGAGGAGATAACGGTGAACTACCGCACAACCCGAGTGCAGACAGAGTCAGCACACGGACCATGACAAAGAGTCTAGATTTAGAACTTTGAAAATCCAATAACAAATCATGCATAATTATATGTTTATGTTATCTTCTATTTTTTTGGATAATTTAATCATTTCTTTTACCTGGCAGATACTGATGTAATGAAAGCACCAAGGTGCAGCTGCCTCGGCGTGACCTCTACTAGCCTGGCCTAGTAATTATAAGTTTTTTTCATAGCTCCATTGAGGGTATAATGGTGAGTTAAATTTGTGCTTATTTTGAACACAAAGGCTTATCTCAAAATTCTGGCAAATTAAAAGTTGAGAAAATATGGTGATATAATGATACAAGCCTTTAGTTCCACTTGATTTTGACCGGGCGAGCTGAAAAGCCGGTAACAGACAGACAGACAGATACAAACACACACGGACACATTGTGTGATTACTGTATGCCTCCATTGCACCGAGGCATAATTACAGTAGTTATCATCATTCCTTTGTTAATGCTTGCTATAGAAACCCAGTAGCCAACAAATTAAATTGTGATTAAATTTAATGTCACATTGCCAGTGCAGGTATACTATGGAGTGTACTGTCTGAAAGCTCAGTCATCCAAAAGTACACCACAATGGGATGTTGATAGAAAACAACACTGAAGTTATCACCATATGTATTTATTGTTATTAAGAAATCTTTCTTTATGACTCTAGCTTAATTAGCTGCATGTTTCCATGCAAACTGCACATGTCATTGTTAATTTGCTCATGGTACTTTAGTGTCATTGCCATGGGTCTTCAAAGTGGTCATTTACAGGTGCTTCTCAATAAATTAGAATATCACCAAAAAGTTTATTTGAATTTATTTCAGTAATTCAGTTCAAACAGTGAAACTTATGTATTATATAGATTCATTTCACACAGAGTGAAAAAATTCAAGCTTTTATTTCTTTTAATTTTGATAATTATAGCTTACAACTAATGAAAACCCAAAATTCAGTTTCTCAAAAAATTACAATATTACATAAAATCAATTAAAAAAATTGATTTTTAATAGAAATGTTGGGCAACTGAAAAATATGTCTATGTATGCACTCAACACTTGGTCGCTTTTTTTTTTTTTTTT
Source organism: Pholidichthys leucotaenia (assembly GCA_020510985.1). NCBI lineage: Eukaryota > Metazoa > Chordata > Actinopteri > Cichliformes > Pholidichthyidae > Pholidichthys > Pholidichthys leucotaenia. Next base: position 257,654,919 of record CM035848.1, on the reverse strand, counting down.
GCATGAATTACTGCATCAGTGTGGTGTGACATGGATGCAACCAGCCTATGGCATTGCTGACGTGTCATCGAAGCTCAGGTTGCTTTGATAGTGGCTTCCAGTTTGTCTGCATTGATGGGTCTGGTGTCTCTCTTGACAGAACGCTATAGGTTCTCTGTCGGGATTAGGTCAGGCCAGTTTGCAGCTAATAAAGCACAGTGATACCACGGTCATTAAGCCAGGTATTATTAGTTTTGGCAGTATGGGCAGGTGACAGGTTCTGATGGAAAATGGAATCAGCATCTCCACAAAGCTTGTCAACATTTTTAGTTTGGCAAAATGCTGCACACCATAATGGGTGAAGGTATGACTTATTGTCTTACTGCAGCCAGCCACCAGAGGGTGATTGAGAGGTGAGTGCTTCACTTTTGGAAAGCAATCACATCATCCATATTTATATACAGTCTACGATTAATTAAGTCAAGTCAGTTTAATACACCTTAATCAACTTTAATGGAATAAAATGGTTTCTCAGTTGCAAACTTATGGCTAATGAAAATGCAAAGTAGCTAGTACTTTGTGAAAATTACTATAGCCACAGTGGCTGAAGAGCAAAAAAGTTAATGCCAACCCTATTTCCAAAGATAGACAACACCCTTTGAGCTTAATTTAACCAGGGAAGTTGACAGTGTTTCCATCTTGAATGAGTTTATTTTAAGTGAATAGTCTCGGTTTATTAAAACAACTTTTTGCAATTTATTTATTTATTTAGCGAATGCAAAGTCCTTAAGCCAAGCAGTTGCCTCCTGGTTTGCTGTATGGAGGGTGTGTAATCCTCCTTCCAGTCTTTGGAGCGGGCAAACCTCTATGATGTGTTCCATTGTTTGCTCCTCTCCACATGCGCACAGTGGGCTAGGGCTACTGCCCCATCTGTGAAGGCTGGCCAAGGAGGGGCCATGTCCAGTCCTGAAGCGACTGAGTGTAGACCACTGTCTCCTTGGGAGGTTGGTGCCCGGGACCTGTTGGTTGGGGTTTATCACCAGCTGTTTGTTTGGGACCTCCTTGGTCTCCCATTCCTCTTGCCAAGCTGTCTGGATGGTAAAGTCAGCTGGGGGAGGGGTTTTCCAAATCGGCCGTCTGGATGAAAGTCGGGCAGTGGGTGGGGTGTAGATATCTGCATGGATTGGTAAGTGAGGAAAATCTTTAACTTTTTGGAGCATCCTTTGAGTTAATGCTGCTCGCCGGATGTGTGGAGGGGCTATGTTTGACAGTACAGAGAGCCAGGGAAGTGGTGTTGAGCGGATTGTTCCAGTTATAGTTCTCATGGTTGAGTTGAGCTGGGTGTCTACATGGTGTGTGTAAGATGACCTGGACCAGACAGGGGCACAATATTCTGCTACAGAGTATGAAAGGGCCAGTGCTGAGGTGCGCAGGGTGGAGACTGCCGCCCCCCTTTTTGCAATAGTGCTGGTCAATTCAAATGAATCCAGGCTAAAGTGGTACATGAAAACATTCAGTGTTTTATAAGCCTGTCAGCATTGTGGCTGTTTTCTGCATCTGTGTTTTAAACATGTCTTCATGAACAGGCTGTTCCCTGAGTTCCCATGATTTATTGCTCCTGCTCAATATGTGTATGTTTGTGAATATGCGATTTACAGGCACATGTCATACCCATGGAGCAGTATTACTCTTGCCTGTTATGCTTTAGCAGCGAAGGCCTAAATAAGTGCAAGCCCCTCATAATCCCTGCTTCATTCAGCCAAGTCATCTCCTATCACAACATTACCCAGCCTAGCCCCGAGGGCCCATTGCAGCACCACAAAAATTCTGAAGCCCAATAAACCTTCAGCTGCTGCTCCAGTGACTACAACTTCTGCCCTCTTACTTGCTATCATCTGTGTCACTCTTATTTGTCTTTTTCTGTGTCCAGTCAATCATGACCTTGTTTCTTTCTTTCTTCTTAACTATTATATTTACTCGACTTGAACTGTGAGATCTCGGGTGGTTCTGCAATATGCTGGGTTAAAGACAATGTTGAACTTCTGCCCCAGAGAACGTGGAAGTCATTAAAGACATGGAGATCTTTGGGTTCTATGGCAGATGAACTGCAATTAAAGTTAATTCAATTAAATGTATTGCATTTCAGAGGGGAAAAGAACCATCAACAGTGTTATCCAAGGGGGCTTCTCATGAGAGAAAGGAACATGAGCCTGTAACACAGACATAGGAAGTCATTTTGTGGAGAACAACAAAGTCACCCTGTGCTCTGTCTCACTTTAGGTGACTCATTCTGGATGAAAGCAGTGACCATCAATGTTTTTTTTTTTATAAACCTAATTTGCATTTATCCATAACTGCTTTCTTTTCTTCTTTTAGTATTGTAATCTACAATATTTTTTCTCCAGTTTTTGCAGTTCAGAATATCATAAGATTTCTTATGTTTTGAGATCTTTATTTTGCTGGGTATTCATCCCAAGACTGAAGTCATGTTGCATTGTTTTGGTGGCACACAAAACTGACAAGGAGAAATGTTTTTGCAACAATGACCTGTTGCGTGAAGGTTTCACAGGAGTGTGCAGCAGCTCATGGTTGGCATCTGCATTGTTTTAAGCTCCATGGGCACTGTTCCATTACATAATGTTAGTATACTTCTTTTATTGGAAACAATTCCGCTTACAAAATATCTTCAATGAGCAATAGCACTAGAGTACTTTTTGGAGGACATTTTGAAAATGTATGCTTCATCCCAGTCAAGAGTGTTGGCACGATGAGAAATTTATGCTTTTCAAATATAGTTATCATTACCCCCCACCCCCCCAGTACAAGCCATAATTTAGACGTATTTTGGGCTAAATCAGGTCCGTCGGGTCAAGCCTTAATTTAGCCCACAAATAAACCATCTAATATGGACGATATTTAACCCAGAAATAGACGTTGAAAATTGGGCTGTGTTAAGTCCACCTACCACAGACCATATTCAATCAGAAAAAAAGGTGCTGAAAATTGGGCAAAAATAGTCCAATAATTGTGCTGTTTAGTCCACAGGATGTGGCCCAACTTTATCTTCAAAATAGCTTTCGGCATTTGGTGATAGTGGTAGGAGTCTGTTGCTCAAAAGTCAAACATACTTTTACAACTACTGGGAGTCTTTGTTAAAAGTGCTTTATAAAATGCTTATTTTTAACAGCTTTTTTAAAAGTTTGACATTTGGCATAGTGGTTGTTACATAATATCTGGAACAATCTGAAAACAGTACTAGTGCTATTGTGCTGTACACTTAAAAAGCACTATTTGAATATATATACATTCTACAATGATGTCCATATCTAGGGCTCTAGGTGTCCCCAGACAGCCCTGGGCTTGTCTGACCTTGAAAGCTAAGCAGGGTCTACCTTAGTGGATGGGAGACTGCTTAGGAATCCAGGTGCTGTAATGGACTGGTGATGTCTCCAGGATGTACTCTGCCTCTTGCTCAGAGATGCTGGTGTAGGTGCCCTGCCACACAAAACTCATAAAAAGATTTGTTGGTGGCTTTTCATCTTCATTTTTAGACCATACAGAGACGTCCATCTGAAGACGCCTTTTCAACGACCTTAAAGATGACTTTTCATCTTTCACTTTTCAACCAAATCCATACATTTGTAGACGGTTGGTAAAGTCATCATTTCAATGTTTTTTCAACCAGTTTGTGCTGGGAGGGCTGTACCCTAACTCATTATTGGTATTTTCATAACCTTATAAAAGGAAGTGGAAAAATAGCAGCTTTTTAGAATGACAGTAAGTTGAAACCTTTTTAGAGTTTTTATTTCAAAGGATCTCAACCACTCCCACATCCTCCCCCCTAATCTGCAGTGGCTGAGAAGGAGCCTTCCTCTTCCTGAAGTCAATCACCATCTCTCTGGTCTTGCTGATATTCAACCTCAGGTGATTCTGCTCCGTCCACTCCACAAATCTGTCTACCAGTGTCCTGTACTCCCCCTCCTCTCCTCCTCTTATACACCAAGTCAGTGGTGTATAAGGTAAAAAGAAAAGGAGAGAGCACAGTCCCCTGTGGCGCTCCCGTATCACTAGCCACCACTCCAGACAAGACACTGCCCAGCCTGACAAACTGTGGTCTGCCTGTCAGGTAGTCAGTAATCCAGGAGATCACAGAGCTGTCAACCCCCATCACCCGCAGCTTCTCACCCAGCAGCAGTGGCTGGATGGTGTTAAAGGCACTGGAGAAATCAAAAAAAGTGATTCTTACAGTATCTCCTCCACCATCCAGGTGCAGATGGGCTCGTTGCAGCAGGTAGATGACAGCATCTTCAACTCCTAAATGGGGCTGATATGCAAACTGCAGAGGGTCCAGCCACGTCTTCACCTGTGGCCTCAGGTGGGCTAAGACCAGTCTCTCCAGGACCTTCATCACATGAGATGTGAGGGCAACTGGTCGGTAGTCATTCAAATCTGATGGAGATGACTTCTTGGGGACAGGAACCAGGCAGGATGTCTTCCACAGCACCGGTACTTTCTCCAGACTCAGGCTCAGGTTGTACAGGTGTTTCAGTACCGGAGCTAGTTGGTTGGCACAGGTCCTCAGGGTCCTTGCGGAGATGCCGTCAGGGCCTGAAGCCTTCCACTGACGGAGTCTCTCCAGCTGTTTCTCCACCTGATCTGTAGTCACTGTGAAGTGAGGGAGGGTCCTGGTGCCCCCTGAGGAGGAGGGAGATGGAGAGAGGTTTTGCACAGGAGTGTGGGTGGGGAGGGGTGCGTGGGGGTCCGGTTGTGTTGCCCGGGTGACAGGCTGTGAGTTGAACCTATTAAAAAACAGATTCAGTTCCTCAGCTCTCTCCTGGCTCCCAGATGGCTGCCTGACTCTCCCCTTGTACCCAGTTATTTGTTTCATTCCCTCCCACACATCTTTAGTGTTGTTTTGCCTGAGTTTCTCTTCCAACTTCCTCCTATAATTGTCCTTGCACCTCCTCAGCATCTCTCTCAGCTCATGCTGCACTCCCCTCAGCTTCTCCTTGTCTCCAGCCCTAAAAGCTCTCTTCTTTTTGTTCAGAAGTGCTTTCAGGTCACTGGTGACCCATGGTCTGTTGTTGGAGAAGCACAGTCTGAGCTGGCATGGTCATGTCTTCACAGAATCTACTGTATTCTGTGATGCAGTCGGTCATATTGTCGATGTCCACCCCATGTGGTTCACAGAGTACGCTCCAGTCCGTCGTCTCGAAGCAGTCCTGTAGTGCATCAGCAGCCTCCTGTGTCCACCTCCTCACAGTCCGTGTATAAGCAGGCTGCCTTTGCACAAGGGGGACGTACTTGGGTGATAACATGACCATGCAGTGATCTGATTTACCAATGGGGGGTAGAGCTGTTGCACTATATGCATCTCTGACATTGGCATACAGTAGATCCAGTGTTTTGTTCTCTCTGGTGGGACAGTCAACAAACTGGTGAAAGTTTGGTATTGTTTTTCCCACTGAGACATGGTTAAAATCACCTGTGACGGCCATGAATGCATCCGGGTGTTTCTCCAGTAATGTGGCCGCAGTGGAGCTGATGATGTCACAGGCCACCGCTGCGTCAGCTGAAGAAGGGACGTAGACGATAACAATTAAAGCGCACTTCATTTCTCATGGCATATAATAGGGTCTCATACTCACAGCCAGCAGTTCAATGTCCGGGCTGCAGCATTTTTCCTTCACATAAATGTGCCTGGGGTGACACCATCGTTCATTAACAAGAAGTGCCACTCCTTCTCCTCTCTTTTTCCTGCTGTTTTTCACGTCCCTGTCCCCTCATATAGTCCTGAAGCCAGGTATCGCTACGTTTACATCCGGGATCTGTGAGTGTAACCACGTCTCCGTAAAACACATGAAACTACACTCACGATACACGATATGTAAGTTAATAATTAAATAAGTCACAAATCAATCAGCAGTATGATTTACTCTAAAAGAGAAAGATCAAGATATGAACCAAAGTTAAAATATTCAATTTTAGTGTTAGAAATGTCATGGTTTGCTCTTCGGAGCAGAGAGCTGGACCCAAATGCGTCGCAAACATTAAACATTTTATTAAACTAAACAAAAGCAGCTGCTTGGAAGCAGAAACGACTAAACAGGCTAGGCTAAACAGGGAAAAACTCTCGGACAACAAGACTCGACAGGCAAGGCAGAAGCGTGGGGAAAATGCCAAAATGACGGATGACACAGCACCCAACTGAGGGGCTGCGTCCTTTAAATAACAGGTGCACTAATCAATAAAACACAAAACAGCTGTGACTAATCAAGAACTTAGACAATGCAAGGTTAAACAAGACTAAGGTGAACATAAACACTCATTAAACTCAAACCAGATACGTACAACATGAACAACATTAACAAAATAGCAAACAGGACTATAATAAATGAGAAACAAATACAGAAAAACCCTGAAAAAGAACTTAAAGTGAGGATGTGGGTTGGAGACCCTGACCTGGTGACAAGAAACAAATTGCAACACAAGGAGGGAACAAGGCTCCAACCCACGTCCTGACAAGAAATACATTTAGAAAACCATCATACATCTATCTGATGAATTAAATGCCAAAAGCTTTAGTGCACATGTGAAATAATTTTAAATTTTGTGTACCATAAATCCTTTTTAAGGCAGACATGGTTTTATTTTGTGCCAACATTTTCTTTTCAAAGTAGAGTGTCCAAAAGACATAAACCAGTTAGCATTTAAAATAAACATTGTCTCTCCTACGGTAGATATGCCAGCACTGATAGGAAGATATATTGCTGGCCAAATCTGTTACTCATGGACTTGATGGTAGGTAGGTGCAGTATGCACACGAAAAAATGCATACACCCTGAGTCAATGAATGAAGAGGCTTGTGGGGTCTGTTTAACCCATTATCAAGCCCAAAAATCTGTCTGCAGTTGAATTTCACTTCATTGACCCTTTCATCCCAACTCCATTCTCTGCTCACTCCATCCATCCAACCCCAGCAAGTCATGGCAGCTTTCATTACTACCAGATTGTTCAAATAAATCAAACCAGCCCCCCCTTCCTCCCCTTATCCCCCGCCTTGTCTTTGTGTCTTTTCTCTCAGCACCCTGCAGTAGTGCATGTGGTGGGTGCTCTCTAAACAAGAAGCACACTTAAAGGCTTATAGGGGCGGCAGACTGTAAAGCTAGTTTGTTTCAACTTTTAGGGCTTTGTAATGGATGTAATGTTGTGCTTAAAATCAGTTATGTTTTCTTTTCAAAAACCAGATGGAAAATTTCAAACATTAACATCTGTAAGGTCTATTTAATTGAAAGAAGCTGAAAATGTTGATTATGAAATGGCATTCACTTATATAGCACTTTTTTCTCATCTCTGGATGACCAATGCACTTTACAGATCCTGCTATCCACCCATTCACACACTGATGGTGGCCTGGTAAGTCAAGGCGCTGGCTTGACTTACCAGGAGCAACTGGGGGTTTAGTGTCATGCTCAAAGACACTTCAACATACAGACTGCAGAGAGAGCAGGAGTCGAACCACCAACCCTTCGATTAGTAGTCGGCCACACTACACACGGTGTTAATGACAATGCATTTTTTGCTGAAACTCTTTTTTACAGCACTGCACTCTACACTTTGAAAACAAGTTTGCACCCTGTGTTATGTACGGTATTTGACTCCTCGGGCTTGCTGTAGCCTGGCCAAGGGGGTTGGGGGTATGACGTCAGGCGGGCTACGGATGGAGTATATATTGTGTCGTTCATAGGAATAAAGACAGTTCAGTGTTCAGTAGAGAGAGGCTCTCGTCTCACATTATTTGGACATAACATTTGGCGACGAAGACAAAAATGGGCGCGTGTATCAGGGAGACACATCCATTTCTACAGTCTCAGGGCGCACCGGCTATACTGTGGGCCCGCTGGAGGGAGATATTCAAATGTTCAACGTGCATGTGGCTGCGGCTGGCCTGAGTGGCGCCAGTGAGGAGAGACGAAAGAGCCTGTTGGTCCGCTGCCTCGGTGTAGAAGGACAGCGGATATTTTTTGGGCTGTGCGGCAGCAGTTTGCTGGAAGGCGGTTTGGAATTGATGGACAGTACTTTCAGAGATCACTCCACCGTCACAGAGTGGAGGTACAAATTTTTTGACCGCCAACAGCGAATGGGTGAGTCTGCTCAGTCTTTTATTACGGAGCTCCGCAGCCTAGCAAAGAAATGCACCTTCAGGCCTACCAAGGAAGAGCTGGTCCGGGATAAGCTAGCCCACAGCACTAACAACGTATGGCTAAAGAGCAAGCTAAGGATAACCAAAGATGCTTTCTCGCTAGAACATGTATTGGACATGGTTAGACGGATGGAGTCCACAGCACTGCGGAGTCTGCCGGTGTTGGCTAGTAAAAAGGTAGTCATCCAAGTTTTCCCACCGAGCATAGGTGTTAGCATGCTAGCTAATACTTGGGGGCGGATTTCCAAGAGGCGGCCGACTAGATCGCGGGACAGGGCCTATACCATCACTGCTAGCCCTTTAGCGGCAGAATCCAGCAACACGACACGAGTGTGTGTGGCACACGCAGGGAAGGGGCTGTTGAAGTGGTATGCACTTAAATTTGACAGAGTTGACGTGCCTCTTATGGTGGACTCAGGAGCCAGCAGTTCCATTCTGTGTATGACTACGCTGAAGAGACTGTTCCCAAATAAAACCATCAATGCTGGGGCAGTGAAGATGTCTGGTTATGGCCATGCAGAGATTGAAATGGCGGGTAGGGTCGACTTTCCAGTGATGTGTGGGTTGAAGACGGTGCCCACATTCACTTTCCAAGTAACACGCCAGGGGGCAAACCTGTTGGGAATAGACCTCCTGGGTGAGCTGGGATTCTCCATCAGGGACCCGGAGGGCTCGACGGTGCTGACTGTTAACCCCGATTGGCATCTCCGCTGGCTTCCAGAAAATAATGTCCATGATTCTAGTCAGTTTCAAGGGCGTGGTAGCATATCTGGATGACATCATGGTGCATGGCACATCGTGAGAGGAGCACGATAATCGGTTGGAATGGGCGCCGGTACTATGAGAGCATGGTGCCCAAGATGAAAATGGGCACCATTTTACCCTGAGGACGGACCACTGAGTGCTGATGATGCTGCTGGAGACATCGGGTTCGGGACACAGGCCTTTGAGGATCCACAGGCAGATGTAGCAGCTGAGGGCCTACAATTTTACCACTCAGTTCACCCCTGGCAGAGATAACATAGTGGCGGATCTCTTGTCCCACGCCACGGGCAATCCTATACTATTGGACGATGACGATGATGACAACACAGCAGAGGCGGATCTGGTTAATACGCTGCATGGGGCCCTCCGGGATATGGTGTCCCTTCAGGAACTTCAGACAGAGTCGGAATAAGACCTTGTGCTGTCACAACTGTGCTCGGTGATTACAGAGGGTTGGCCCACAAAAGTACAGGGTGAATTGGCACCCTTCTACTGAGTTAAGGATGAACTGAGCTGCTGGAATGATGTGTGTGTGGCGAGGGGACACTGCACATTGATCCCGATGTCCCTGAGGTCACGTGTCCTGGCGATGCTCCACGAGGACCTCTTGGACATGGTCGGAGTAAAACAGCACAGCAGGGATTCAGTTTGGTGGCTGGGTATTGATAAGGACATTGAAACCATGGTGAAACACTGTGTTCGTTGTTTGGAGAGCGGGAAGACAGGCGGACCACCCCCTCCACCCCTGCAGCCAGTGTCGTACCCGGAGGGCCCTTGGAGGCACATACAGTTGGGCATGTGCAGCTAACTGCATGCAGCACCCTCGAACAGCCGGTTCTTGCTCGTGGCCTATGACTTGTTCTCAAAGTGGCCGGAGTTGCTGCCAACCAACTCGATTATGACGGACGTGGTTACGGGTTTTCCCTCATCACTGTTTGCCAGGTGGGGGGTCCTGAATGAAATCACAACAGACAACGGCCCATAATTCACCTCAGGGGCATTTGAAGAGTTCTTGGATGCTAGGGGTATGAAACACTTTAAGACGGTGTTCTATCATCCCCAGGCCAATGAAGGCATTGAACGTTTCAACACGACCCTGAAAAATGGACTGAGGGCCCACTTGGAGGATGGTTTCGTGTTCCCGGACTGGGGTGGTGAGGACTCACAGACATGGCCGGCGGTGCATGGTGCAGGGTCCCCACCTCGGGGACGCCCGGCTAGGGTTCGTCAGAGGCCCAAGTACCTGGAGGACTATGTACTTTGGACAATAATAATTGATATGTGTTGGGACTAAAGCGGCAGAATAATCCACTCCAACACCATGGGGCATTTACGTAGTCTACCCAGACGCTCATTTGGTTGGTTGTGTTTCATTTAATAAAGTGACATGTACATGTGAAAAACTTTGACACTATGTTTAGTTCTTTTCCCTGTTGTTGCGGGGGGGGGGGGTCCCTCTGACTTTGGGGGGGGGGGGAGTTAAGTATGGAATTTCACTCCTGGGGCCTGCTGTAGCCTGGTCGAGGGGGTTGGGGGTATGACGTCAGGTGGGCTACAGCTGGAGTATATATTGTGTCGTTCATAGGAATAAAGACAGTTCAGTGTTCAGTAGAGAGAGGCTCTCGTCACATTATTCAGACGTAACACCCTGTATCCTAGCAACAGCTTGTCACTCATATCTCAACACTTCTGCTTTTCCCTTTGAGACTTTCTATGTATTTTTAATGGCAGTCTCAACAGCTTTTGAATAACAATGGATAGAAAACACATTCTGGCACTGGCAGCAGCTCTGGATGCAAAATATGATGACAGATAAGAAAACAAGAGTCTGGGTACATGGCATCAACCAGTCGAGGAAACAGCTAGGAGAGTACCACCGACTTGTACCAGAGTTGTGTCTTGATGGTGCCCATTTCAAGGAGTATTTTAGATTGATTAGGAGTCAGTTTGAACTGGTTTTGAAAAAGATTGGCCAATCAATTTCTCAAATGCAGACTAATTACAGAGAGCCCATCTGCCCTTCTGAGGTCAAAGTTTTGTTTATTTTTACATCTACAGTTTTTTCATAAAACTCATAACGGGATACAGTATGCTCAACACACGGTTTCCTATATTTATAAATGACTGTCGGTTTATGATCACATTTCACATTGGATGTCTTTCTATTTCTTGCAGTTAAAAAAAAAACACATAACAGTTAACTGCCTTATGTACCGCAATAAACTTGTAAGAAATATAATGTCATAGCGAGTTAAGTTTTGACAGCTCATGTGCACGATGCCAAACACAGGAAGGAACAACACAGAGGGGTACGTTTGACAATTTTATTAATAGCAAAATCCAAAGCGCACAGCTCCAGAAATAGTCACTCGCCAGCGGAAAGGTCCTGTGGAGAGAAGATGAGAGCAGTGAGCTGAGGAGTAGAGTAAGGGGAAATGGGCGAGCCAAATTGCCACTTACTTGAGAAATCCAGAGAGGACCGACAGGACCCAGTGAGGAATAGCTGAACCAGTAGGGTAAGGGGGGAAGATGAGCTGATGGTGCCTGACCAGGTGGAGTTGATTGCTGAGGGACAGTGTGGTGAGGCAAGAGAGTGCGCGCAGTCCCGGTGACACACCTACACATTGGCAGCAACCCAGACGAGCCAGTGTTGACTGCGCAGAGGAAGCCTCCTTATGTATGCTGGCTGATGAGCAGGTGCAGGTGTGTCTTCTGCCTCAGGTGCAGTGATGAATTTGTGAAAGTGAGACCGGAGAAGAGGGGCGTGCTCCCGCTGTCAATGACAGGGCCCCCCCTTCTAGGAATGCCTCCTGGCAGTCTGGAGGGCTTCTCTGGGTGAGCACGGTGAAAAGCCCAGAGCATCCCCTTGTCCAGTATACGCGACGAGGGGGTCCAGGATTGTTCCTCCGGGCCATAGCTCTCCCAGTCGACAAGATACTGTAGACCCCGGCCCCTGCGGGGAACATCCAAAATCCGCCAAACCATGTAGGCGGGGTGGCCATCAATGATGTGGGGAGGAGGAGGTAGCTTGGGGGGGGGGGGACTGGCCAAGAGGAGCTTGATGTGGCTGTCGTGAAAGGTAGGGTTTACCTGCAGGGACGGGGGCAGCTTAAGCTGGACCAATGCATCATTAATCACTTGGGAGATAGGATAAGGCCCAAGGAAGTGGGGGGACAGTTTCTTTGACTTCACCTTTAGAGGAATCTGACTTGCTGCCAGCCAGACCTGCTGTCCCACGACGTGCTTTGGGGCCGGGACCCACTTCCTGTCAGCAGGTGCCCGGGTGTGTTCAGTGGTGTAGGCCAGGGCAGCCCGAGTAGACCTCCAGACACACCGGCAGCACCGAGCGTGTGCCCCTACGGATGGAACTGAGACCTCCCTCTCAGCCATAGGAAGGAGAGGTGGTGTGTACCCCAATGACACCTCAAATGGAGTGAGTCTGGTAGCAGAGGAAACCGCAGAGTTCATGGAATACTCCACCCAAGTCAGGTGTGTGCTCCAGGAAGAGGGATTATTATACCGCTACGTACTGCAAGGCAGCCTCCAGGGACTGATTTGCATGCTTCGCCTGCCCGTTGATCTGAGGGTGACGAGATGAGAGACCCACCGTGGTTCCCAGGGTCTGGCAAAAGGCCCTCCAGACCTGGTACGTAAATTGTGGACCCCGGTCAGACACAATGTCAATAGGGATGCCGTGGACCCAGATGACATGATTGGTGATGAGGACTGCTGTCTCCAAGGCCAGTGGGAGGTTAGGGAGGGCCACCAGATGTACCACCTTGGAGAAGTGATCCCCGATGGTCAGGATCACCATTTTGCTGTGGGAGGAGGGCAACCCGGTCACAAAGTCCACGGCAATGTGGGACCATGGCCGACCAGGGATGGGGAGGGGATGGAGGAGTCCAGATGGTGTGAAGGAGTCAGATTTACCCCGGACGCACGTCTGGCAGGCTCTGACATACTCCCAGATGTCCCGCCGCAGCGTGGGCCACCAGAACACCCATCGGATGAAGTCGATGGTCTGGGAGATTCCAGGGTGGCAGGCGAAGCATCTAATGGTGTGACCTCATTGGATGACATCACTGCGGAGGGTGACCAGGATGTACAGACGGTTCCGGGGGCACCCTACTGGCACAGGCTCCTGGGACTGGGACTGGCGGACCCTCCGCTTGATATCCCAAGTAAGGGCTCCAAGGACGCATGAAGGTGGTATGATGGTTTTGGGGGGGGAGGTGGGGCTACGTCCCCGGAATCAAACTGGCGTGAGAGTGCATCCGGTTTGGTATTCCGAGCTCCAGGCCGGTAAGTGATAGTGAAATTAAATTGCTGGAAGAATAACGACCAGCGAGCCTGCCTGGCATTCAGTCGGCAGGCTGACCGCAAGTACTCAAGGTTCTTGTGGTTGGTCCACACGGTGATGGGGTGAATGGCCCCCTCTAACCAGTGCCTCTACTCCTCTAATGCCAACTTAATGGCCAGCAGCTCTCTGTCCCCTACGTTATAGTCCCTCTCGGTGGGCGTGAGCCGCAGCAAGAAATATGCACACGGGCAAAGCTTCTGATCGGGGGGTGTGCGCTGCGACAGTACAGCACCAACCCCCAAATCAGACGCATCCCCCTCGAGGACAAATGGAAGCTGCGTATCGACCTGAGCCAAGATAGGTGTTTTTGTGAACTTGCGCTTTAATTTGGTAAACGCCTGTTCAGCTGCCTCAGTCCACCGAAAGGGGACTTTAACAGAGGTCAGCTGTGTCAGAGACAGTGCGACCCCACTATAGTTCCTGATGAACCTGTGGTAAAAGTTTGCAAACCTGAGGAAGTGTTGAAGCTCCCTACGGGAGTGGGGAGTCAGCAAATCTAACACTGCCTTTATCTTGGCTGGGTCGGCAATCAGCTCCCCCTCAGCCATGATGAAGCCCAAGAAGGTGGTAGATGTTGTGGAGAACTCACACTTTTTGGCTTTAACGTAAAGCTGGTTCTCCAAAAGCCGCTGTAAAACAGCCTGTCACCATGGGGTGAGACGCCGGCTCGGTGCTCAGCCCATGCTCCTTTTATCCCTGCCTCTCATTGGGCAGCACCTCAGCTGGCTCCCAGCTGTCAGTGTCACGGGACGGCTGGGGCCAATTAATCCTCATCAGCTGGGGCGCTGCTAATGAGTATAAAGAGGAGCAGCCACGATCATTCGGCGCTGCGACATAAGCACTACTAGGCTGGAGCCCCTTCGTCCGGTGCCAGCCCTTGTCTCATCATCCAGCATCTCTCGTAAGTGTTTTCCCGTAAGAAGTATTTGTGCCTCTGTGCCCCCATGTCCGGCGCAAGCCCTCTACTAGTCTTAGCGAATCACTTGGGAGCGCCACCTTATTAACTGTTAACTCTGTTGCTGTACTGCCCATGAGTGTAACTATGTATGAGCATCTGTGCTTTCCTCATCCCTTACCCCTGTCACTATTAAACATCACAACTGACTGGCTCGCCCTTGGCTCTCTTATTGCATGGCTCCCTAGAGCCACGTGTGACAGTATGTCGCAGCCAGAACGAGTTGCCGGCGGCCATAAATGGTTTGGACTTGTACCTTCCTGTCCGGTTGTTAGCGCCGTTAGCACTCCATTTCCCAGGAGTCACCTCCGATGCCAGGGCGACGAGCTGAGGTCCATCCTGGGGGCTGTCGACAGGACGCTCTTCACCCTGCACGACGCCTCCAATGCGAGACGCTGGCATCCGGGCCGTACTGAGGATCTCCTGGACAGTTACACTCGCTCCTTATTCCATCTTGAGGTCAGTGCCAGGATTGACGCCATGGACACACAGCGAGACAAGCTCCGCGGGTTGGATGGAAACCCCGGCAGAACGCCGAAGTGGATGACGTTGCCCCCCGCTTCGGGACCCCGTTCCTGCTGCCATTCCAGCCCGGGAGTTCGCGCCACCCAGAGGGCTTCCCCCGTTCTGCATCACGTCACTCGGGATTCCCCCCATGGAGCCGTAGCTGACAGCAGTTACGTCTGGGACCGAGCGGCTGACGCGATTCCCGCTGTGCATCCATTCACCATCTGCAGGCACGTGGCGGCGGCAGTGAGATTGGTGGAGAGGACTCCAGGGCAGCGAAGCTTTCCTGAGCTCAACGCCTTCCTCGCCTCGGTCTCTGATCAGGAGCGGCGATTCCTGGGTTTCCCCCTCGCTTCGTCCCCTGGGAATAGCCGTCATCACTTCGCCAAGTTACCTCAGCATGAACCCCGTCCGGATCCAGTTCTGGGCTCCCACCAGGACCTCTCCTCCCACGCAGCTGTCACCTTTTCGCCTCGTCAGTGTGGAGATTTTACAGCCTCATTCCCTGAGCCTCATTCCCCCGCTGTCACTCCAGGGCATTCGGGCTGGCTCTTCCTGGCTGATACCCCCTCCTCCTCAACACGCTCCCCGACTGCTGTGTGTGCCTGGAATCCCGGCCTGGTGAGCCCTCTCCTGGAGACGACGCGAGCGGTCCCCAGACGATTTCCCAGGGGGTCCTCCGTTATCGCCTGGCGGGGAGAGGAGGAAGCAATGTTCACTGCAGCAGGCTCCACCCAACCTCCAGGAGGCAGGCAAGTCTCAGTTTATTTACATCAGTTTAATGATTTGCTCTGTCACACTCCTGGAGGTGGAGTTCGGGGTTCGCAGCTCCCTGAATTCCCACCACCTGCTGTAACCTGTGCCTTTAATCCTGCATCCTCTGTGTCTCTCTCCACCGAGCGCTCCCCGGCTCCGGGTCAACGTGGTGGGACGAGGAGAGGGCCTGCGGTTCCGCAGCTACGTTGTGGGCGGAGGAGGAAGACCGACTGCTGTGTGGAGTCTGCGCCGATGACCAAGCGTCCCCGGGTCTCCACGGAGGTGCGGTCCGGTCCAGCAGGACGAGGTTCTCCTACCATCACGCCACGTGGACTGTCGGCTTGGCTACTTGCGCTGGAGGAACCTCAAGCTGCACTGACCATCGTTCTGGCTGCGGGGCCCGGCGCAGCCGAATGGGAGCCTGACAACGACCTCCGGACAACGGATCCTGGATCTTCGCAGTCCTGGACGGCGTTGGAACCCGAGATTAGGCGAGTGCTCCTCTCTCTTTTCTCCCTCTATTTCTCTGAGCACTTTAGCCTGTCTCTAGGGGGGATGAGCCGGGCGCAGCCGCCCGCTGCATCCGAGCTCGTTCCGCCGGGTTCTGGCGCTGCCGGTGATCCTGACCCCGGTTCTGTTTTCTCCTCTGAGCCTTCTTCCAGGGTCGCCGGCGAGGAGTTGCCGTTCCTCGTGGTGCTGTGGGGTCCAGGTTCAGTGTCGAAGGTCGGTTCTGGTGGGGTGCCGACCCAGTTGGGGTCCGTCATGGGTGCTGCTCCAGCGGTGCTCGACGTGGATTTGCCCGAGACCCAATCGGGGCCCGACGCAGGTGCTGCTCCAGTGGCGTTCAGCATGGGTTCGCCTAAGACCCAATCGGAGTCCAACGCGGGTGCCACCCCAGTGTTGTCCAGGTCCGGTGGAGAGGTGGCTGTTCCCCTGCAGCCTGACGCTCGTCTACCTCATCATCGGCTCTCCCCTAAGCCTCTTCCTCCGGGGTCCACTCTGACCCTTTGCCCGTCTCAACGGTCCTGGTGGTTGAGTGACGCGGGTCGACGGCTCGACCTGTAAGTCTTCTGGTTCGGCGAGCTGGTCCAACCTCCCGACGAACTGTATTGTTGCTGGGTGGCCTGGCACGGCTACCAGTGGCCTAGTTTCTTGGAACTTGGGTTTGGACTTGGCCGCCCGAACATTGTCTCTTCCCGGGTTGCCAACTGCACAATGGGCGGGGAGATTACCAGAACAATTCCGGCCGTTTTGGACTCTGCCTGCCGTCTCCTCGGGTGTCCTTTACTTCTTTTATTATTATTGAGGTCACTCGGGTGTAGTTTCTTTGTCCGTTAGGGGAATATATGTTTTTGTGCTGTGTGTTGTGTTTTTTTTTTTATTAACCATACTCAGCATTTTTATCTTATCATTATCCTGTGCTCCTGTCACCATTATCCCTCTAGGTGACCCTTGTATTTAGTGCTGTGTATCGTGTTTTTTCCCCTCCTGTTTCACCTGTCACCATTATCCATCTAGGTGACCCTCCTTGTATTTAGTGCTGTGTATTGTGTTTTCTCCCTTATTAACCGTACTCAGCATTTTACCTTATTGTTATCCTAGGATCCTGTCACCTTTATTCCTCTATGTAATTCCCCGTTTATTTGGTGCTGTGTATTGCGTTCTCCCCCTTGTAAACCGTACTCAGCATTTTTTTTCTCATGTTCATCCTGTTCCTACCCTGTCACCGTTATTTCCCTGGGTCTCCCTCTTTGTATATGGCGCTGTGTATTGCTTTCTCTGCCACCCGTACTCAGTGTCTTTCATCACCCTTATTTTATCTTTAGCTTTGTAGGAGTGCGTTATGGAGTAGTGTGTTTTGTTCCCCCTTAACCATACTCTGTAATTGCTTTATTTGTCCTGTTACCTCTTTGGGGTTTTTTTTTCCTCCCTTTCTTGCCCTGGGCTACACGTTGTGTTATCTGAGTAGAGCGTAACCTGTGTCCTACTCAGTTTTCTCTCCATCTGTGCCCTGGGTTAATTTTTCCTTGTTTTGTAACGTATTGTGTTTGGGTTTTTTCCTCTCTCTGCCCTGCGACCCTACATTGTCCATTGGGTTTTTTTTTTGTTTTGTCCTTCCCTTTGCATCTTCCCCTCCGGTCCTGCCTCCCTTCCGCCCATCCTAGGTGGGGGGGGGGGGGGGGCTGGGATGTTCCTGGTCGTTCGGGAGCCCGACCGTGAGGGGGAGGCTCTGTCACCATGGGGTGAGACGCCGGCTCGGCGCTCAGCCCATGCTCCTTTTATCCCTGCCTCTCATTGGGCAGCGCCTCAGCTGGCTCCCAGCTGTCAGTGTCACGGGACGGCTGGGGCCAATTAATCCTCATCAGCTGGGGCGCTGCTAATGAGTATAAAGAGGAGCAGCCACGATCATTCGGCGCTGCAACATAAGCACTACTAGGCTGGAGCCCCTTCGTCTGGTGCCAGCCCTTGTCTCATCATCCAGCATCTCTCGTAAGTGTTTTCCCGTAAGACGTATTTGTGCCTCTGTGCCCCCATGTCCGGCGCAAGCCCTCTACTAGTCTTAGCGAATCACTTGGGAGCGCCACCTTATTAACTGTTAACTCTGTTGCTGTACTGCCCATGAGTGTAACTATGTATGAGCATCTGTGCTTTCCTCATCCCTTACCCCTGTCACTATTAAACATCACAACTGACTGGCTCGCCCTTGGCTCTCTTATTGCGTGGCTCCCTAGAGCCACGTGTGACACAGCCTTGATGTGGACCTCATGTTCCTCTGGTGAGCGGGAGAAAATAAGGATGCCATCAAGATAGACAAACACAAATTGGTATAGCATATCGCAGAGGACGTCATTTATTAACCACTGGAAGACGGCGGGGGTGTTAGTGAGCCCGAATGGCATCACTAAGTACTCGAATTGCCCCTGGTGTGTTTTAAAAGCTGTCCTCCATTCATCGCCCTCGCGAATGCGGACCAGATGACACATGTTCCCGAGGTCTAACTTGGTAAAAACCTGCGAGCGCTGAAGGAGCTCAAATGCTGAATTGATCAAAGGCAGAGGGTACTTATCCTTGATGGTAATTGCGTTGAGCTCCCGGTAGTCGATGCACGGGCGCAACGAGCCATCCTTCTTTCCGATGAAGAAGAATCCGGACCCGAGTGGAGCCGAAGATGGCCGAATAAAGCCGGTGTTCAACAACCCCTTAATATATTGCTCCATCGCCTCCCTCTCTGGGCCAGAAATGCTATAAAGCTGGCTGGACGGCAACCTCGCCCTCGGGATGAGGTCTATAGCACAGTCATAAGAGCGGTGAGACGGCAGCGACAACGTTCTTGACTTGCTAAAGACCTCGCCCAAATCATGATACACTTGGGGGATGAGGCTGAGGTCCGGCGGCTTGGCCCGTGAGGGAGGAACTGACAGAGATGGTGAGCATTCGGCTGAACACATACAGTGGGCTATACAAAATGGGCTCCAGGCAGAGATGGTATTTTTAGCCCAATTAATCATTCGGTTATGCGTCTGGAGCCACGGACAACCTAGAACCACTGGGGATGATGAAACGGGAAGAACCAGGAACGATAGTTCCTCCCGGTGGTTCCCAGAAAGAAGGAAGGATATGGGCTCCGTGCTATGAGTGATCACCGTGACCTCACTGCCAGATATGGATGTGATTCTCTGATCACAGGGCAATTTGCGTGTGGAAATGCCCACCTGCTTTACGAAAGCAGCAGACACAAAATTACCCACCGACCCTGAATCAATCAGCGCCATAACCCTCCTCTTGACCCCCAGCAACTGTACGAGGGCCGAAATAGAAAAATTACTGGGGGAGAAGATTTGGTCCCGCCCGCCAGCCCCCCCCCCCCATGGTTACTGATGGAATGCGTCTTTCGGCCGCTGGCGGCACTCGTCCAGACTGTGGTTAGGTAAACCACAGTAAGTGCACGCGCCAGCCCTCCGCCTTCGTTGGCGCTCATCATTGGTTAAGTGCCGAGAGAGCTCCATCGGTTTGGGTGAAGAGCCGGCGCCGCTGGCGCGCCAGTAACCACAGCGG
Organism: Pholidichthys leucotaenia; assembly: GCA_020510985.1. NCBI lineage: Eukaryota > Metazoa > Chordata > Actinopteri > Cichliformes > Pholidichthyidae > Pholidichthys > Pholidichthys leucotaenia. Next base: position 257,635,338 of record CM035848.1, on the reverse strand, counting down.
ATACACGCTCGGCGCACGGGCGAGGGGTGGGACCGCACTCCTTCGCGTGTTCACAGTACCGATTGTCCAACCCCACTGCCTGATCTATGAGGCCGTTGAGCGTCTCTGGGACAGGATGGACCACCAGGTTGTCACGGAGTTGGTCGTTCAACCCGTGGAGGAACGCGTTGCATAACGCAGTATTGTTCCACCCCAAATCGGACGCTACAACCCAGAACTCCACCGAGTACTTGGCCGCTGACCGGGTACCCTGGCGGAGCGTCATCAGGCGGCTCATCACATTGCCCTGACTCTCGGCCCGACCAAACGCGCTAGTGAATGAGGCCACAAATTAGTCAAACGTATAACGACGCCCCTCAGGGTTGTCTAGAGTGGACTGTGCCCACTCCAGGGCTCGATCCCTGAGCTACAGAGTGAAAAACTGGATCCTAGCGACATCTCCTGGATACTCCTCTCCAACCTGCTCCAGGTACATTTGAACTTGAAGAAGAAATGCCTTACATTTCCCAACCTCCCCCGTGTACGGAGAAGGCATCGGAACAGAGGTGGCACAGCGCACTGTTGTGCACAGAGCAGGCTGAGGGGGCACAACCGAGGGATGCGCTGCGGACCACAATGTCATCATGTTAGATACCTGCTGCATCAGCTCAGTGAGCCGATGCTGGGTCGCCGCTAGGCGATCCATAGCTGACTGCTCCTACGGTGAGGCACCAGCTGACCTACTGTCCTGGCTGGCTCATTCTGTCATAGCGAATTAGGTTTTGACAGCTCACGTGCATGATGCCAAACACAGGAAGGAACCACACAGAGGCGTACGTTTGACAATTTTATTAATAGCAAAATCCAAAGCGCACAGCTACAGAAACAGTCACTCGCCAGAGGCAGATGAATTTGTGAAAGTGAGACCGAAGGGGAGGGGCGCGTTCCCGCTGCCCATGACATATGACTATGACACAAAGGCACAAACACTCAACTGGCATGCCAACAGATGTGGACACATTCCTTCAAGCATTTGCTTTTAAATTTTGATCATTGTATCCTTTTAATGTCAAATCAAAGAGTACCGGGTTGTCTGATACAGCGAGGATCAGGCTCTCCTCCACCATTATTAGAAGTAACCATTCTCTTCTTCCTGTACCGGCATCCTATGTCCCACCCTACCTTATTTCTAACCGGCTGGTTAGAAAGGTTTGACACTGACCATGTTTACATGGACACAAGTAACCGGATTAGAAGCCTAATCGGAATAAAAATGCTTCATGTAAACACGCCAATCTGAATATCCTGACCCTATCACGCTCATTCGGATCAAAATTTCATTCTAATTGAGACGGGTGGGTTATGCCGATTGTTATTCCAATTGGGGCACATGAAAACACTTATTCCGAAGGTTGGGCCGAAAATATGTTTAGTGTGCATGTCTGTACGTCAACCACATGTATTTCTGCCTTTACAGCAGCTAGCAGAAGACATAGCGGGAGTAAAACAAAACTGATCTGTATTGTCCTGCTGTCTCCCTCTGTTCATCATATGCAGAAGTATGTACTTGTAGCTTCATTACGGAGACCAGCAGAAGCAAAAGTACAGTCTGAATAACACAATACAGGTCCATTTCAAAAAGAGAAAGACACGAAGCGGGGCTTGCTAACACCGGAAGTTGCTTCTTCTTCTGCTATTTTCAGAATGTCGAAATGTTGACGTGCACATGTCAAAATAATTTAGTTCGTTCAAACGTGTGACACATGGAAAAGCACGTCCTAATCGGATCAGCTTTTTCAGGATCCATGTAAATAGTCAAGTTCTGATCTGAATTGTAATCAGATTGAAGGAATTTTGCCCATGTAACCGTGGCTATTGATGAGCACAGCAGTACTCTAAAAAGTTTAACTTTTTTCAACTGTCTGCACCTTAAGCACTGCAACAAAAAACAGTCACCACTAAGAGCGTTTTAGTGCCGAGGGCACTTGCTGCTTTATACGCTGGACCACATAGAGAGTGAACAGAAAATAGTTGCTGACAGCAGAAAAAAAATGTATTTGGTGGACACGCACCCTTAAAGTCATATAATCTCCTTGATAAACCTTAAAAACTCAGTTTTTGGGGGATTGATCTTGATATTTTTATGTTAAGATATAAGATTTTATAAAAGAGGACAGTGACATTTGTATGTTTAATTTTTTTTAATTTGACATTGTGTGCGATCTACTGCCCCTTAAAACATTAATTAAAAAACAAAACAATTTAACTATTTAAAATGTAAAACAATTTTAATAACCAGAGCAGTAATTATAAAAACTCCTTACCTTCATGCTATATATCAGCCCATAAATTATCCACAGAGTCCTCAACTTAATTTCTCTTGTTCTTTTCTCTGTTTTTGCCCTTGGTTTATTGATTTGAAATTCTTTTTCTGTGACATGTCAGCAGCTTAGAAACATAACAGCAAAAGACCATTGGGGAGAGTGACCTTGTTATACTGGAAGTACTTGAAGCACTGCGCATATATCAAATTGATTACAATGATAAAGCTCCGTTGTCACTGCACTTAAGTATTGTTTATATTTTACATTTAGTTTTAAGTGCTTCACTAAACTTATGAGGAACTTAGCTGGTACAAATGATGACAGTTACTTTAAATTCTCTCAAAAACATTGTATTGTGGGAATGTGGGAATGACGAGACAGAGTTCTCTCTCAAGTCAGCTTTATTCACATCACCAACATCTCAAAGAAGAGGCCAACACAGGAGACTCTCGTCCTCAAATGCCAGGACTCTTACAGTTCACAAGTCACATGTCTCACAGACCACGCTGCATTAAAATTCACAGTAACAATGCATCTTAGAAAGAGTTGTTGCTACGCAATTATTTGACCACCTGCAGGGAAATGGTTTACTTGAAGAGTTTCAATCTGGGTTTAGAATCCATCATAGTACTGAAACAGCCTTAGCGAAGGTCACTAACGACCTCCTCATTGCATCTGATAATGGACTAGTTTCTGTACTTGTCCTTTTAGATCTTAGTGCAGCTTTTGATACTATTGATCATAATATTCTACTTGATAGATTAGAACACTATGTTGGACTTAATGGAACTTCGCTGCAGTGGTTTAGATCTTATTTATCTGATAGGTTCCAGTTTGTTCATGTAAATGATGAGTTTTCTTTCAGCTCAAAGCTTAGTCATGGAGTTCCACAGGGATCTGTGCTAGGCCCTACTCTTTTTAGTTTATATATGCTTCCGTTAGGCAACATTATTAGAAAGCACTGTATACATTTTCATTGTTATGCAGATGACACACAATTATACCTGTCAATGAAGCCAGATGATACTAATCAATTAGCCAAGTTAGAAGCCTGTCTTAAGGAAATCAAAGCTTGGATGACTTGTAATTTCCTGCTATTAAATTCAGATAAGACTGAAGTCATTCTTGTTGGTCCAAAAAACCTTAGAAATTCCTTTCCAAATCAAACTTTCAGTTTGGACGCAATTACTCTTTCTCTTAATAGCTCTGTGAGGAACCTTGGAGTTATTTTTGATCAGGATTTGTCCTTCAATTCACATATTAAATTTGTTTCTAAGACTGCCTTCTATCATTTGCGTAATATTGCCAAGATTAGGAGCATCTTGTCTCAGAGTGATGCTGAGAAGCTGATCCACGCTTTTGTTAGCTCGAGATTAGATTATTGTAATTCTTTATTATCAGGCTGTCCTAAAACATCTTTAAAAAGTCTTCAGCTGATCCAAAATGCTGCAGCAAGTGTTTTAACAGGTACTAGAAAGAGAGATCATATCTCTCCGGTTCTGGCCTCCCTTCATTGGCTTCCCATAGAGTTTAGAATTAAGTTTAAAATCCTTCTTCTCACTTACAAAGCTCTAAACAATCAGGCTCCTTTTTATTTAAAAGATCTGATACTACCGTATTATCCTAACAGAGCACTACGCTCTCAAAATGCAGGATTACTTGTAATACCTAGAATCTTCAAAAGTACAATGGGAGGCAGAGCCTTCAGTTATCAAGCTCCTCTCCTGTGGAATCAGCTGCCAATCTGGATTCGGGAGTCAGACTCGATCTCTGTTTTTAAGAATAGGGCTAAAACCTACCTTTTTGATCTAGCCTACAATTAGGGAGGGATCATGTGTTTCTGAACCCTCCCTTAGTTATGCTGCTAATAGGTTTAGTCAGCCGGGGGATCTCCAGTAATGCACTGGGCCTCACTCCTTTCCTCACTCTCTATGAAATATTTTTTTTTTGCTGGTCATTAACATTTGTTTGTTCTCTCCCATAGATTGAGTCCCCATCGTGCTGTTTGCTCTTTACATGTCTGTTCTTTTCTTCTTCTCTATCCCCTCACCCCCCAGCCAGTGGCAGCAGATGACTGCCCCTCCCTGAGCCTGGTTCTGCTGGAGGTTTCTTCCTGTTAAAAGGGAGTTTTTCCTCTCCACCGTTGCCAAGTGCTTGCTCACAGGGGATCGCCTGATTGCTGGGGTCTTTCTGCAACTGTGGGGGTCCCCCCTACAGTTGATAGTGCTATGAGATGACTGTTGTTGTGAAATGGCGCTATATAAATAAAGTTGAATTGAATCTCCTCTTTAATCCTTTAATTACTCCCCCACAGTCTCAAGCCTTGCATACCAAAGCTAACTAACTAACTAACTAACTAACTAACCTGCACTTATATAGCGCTTTTCTAGTCACAAAGACCACTCAAAGCGCTTTCATTAATACTAACCCTCTATTCTAAGGGCCTATAGGAAACAGATATCTAGGGACAATTTAGAACAGCCAATTAACCTAACATGCATGTCTTTGGCATGTGGGAGGAAACCGGAGAAATCCCGGAGTAAACCCACGCAACACGGGGAGAACATGCAAACTCCACACAGATCACTGTTGGTCGGGGGCTGGGATCGAACCCCCGATCCCACGATTCCCACAATCCCCCGGCCAAGGGTAAACTGTGCTGCCGCAGTGCTAACCACTGCGCCACCGTGCAGCCCACAAAGCTGACATCCTTGCATCTTCCTGTAATTTCCAAGGAAGCTCTACCTTTGTTCTGATCTAAAATGTGAGTCACAAAGCAGGTCACATATGTGTGTCCACCACACAAGCCCCCCCAACATTTTAGAACAAACAAGAGAATAACAACATGCATGCCGTGATAGTATCAATACACATCAGTCCACATGCTGTCTAGGCTTCAGTCTCCTGCCGTATCTGCTGTAGCTGGGATTCAACGTCTCTGCGGCGCCGTCACGCTGGGGGTTTGCCGTCTGGGGGTGGAAACCTTTTATCAGTCCCTGCGGGTGTTCTGGGGAAACATTACTCTGTGAAGCCCCCCGCGGGGGTCTACCTCGCCGCGGGGCCCTTGCCAACAGCACTTGCTCGTCTGCCACCACAAAAGCGGGTTTGAGTCTGTTTATGCCAACTTTCTCTTTCCTACCCCCCAAATCTAGCAAAAACTGCTTGTCCCCTGTTTCTAGCACTCTGAACGGTCCGTCATAAGGCAGTCGCAGCGGGGTTCGATGTGCATCGTGTCTGACAAAAACAAACTCTGTGTTCTTCAAAGTTTTAGGCACAAAAACACGCGGAAAACTGTGGTGCGCGGGGCCGGGCAGCGTGCTTGATTCTATGTTACTCCGCAACAGCTGAGATGGGGAGGCATCTGGCGCAGGGTTATCTGGGAGAAACTCCCCGGGCAGCCGGAGTGGCTGCGCAAACACGAGCTCCGCTGGGGAGGCTTCTAAGTCCTCTTTAGGCGCAGAACGCAACCCCAATAACACCCACGGTAACTTGTCAACCCAATTTGCATCCATCAGTGACGCTCTGAGAGCTGCTTTCAATGACCTATGAAAACGTTCGCATAACCCGTTAGCCTGCTGATGGTACGCGGTTGTGTGGTGAATTGTGACACCCAGGCTGCGGGCCATTGTCGACCAAAGCTCGGACACAAATTGAGGGCCTCTGTCGGACGTAATGGCCGACGGAACGCCAAAGCGCGCCACCCAAGCTGTTAAAAACGCGTGCGCCACCTCCTCGGCCGTGGTTGATGCCAGCGGGACAACTTCAGGCCAGCGCGTGGTGCGGTCCACCATTGTCAGAAGGTGTGTGTACCCTTGTGACAGCGGGAGGGGGCCCACGAGGTCCACATGAACGTGATCGAACCTCTTGGCCGGAATGTGAAACGGCTCCAAAGGAGCCCTCGTGTGCCTGTGTACTTTGGTTCTTTGACACACCGTGCAGGCTGCTGCCCACTCTTTAACTTGTTTGCAAAGGCTCGGCCACACAAATTTCTCTCCTACCATTTTGACTGACGCGCGCACCCCGGGGTGCGCCAAAGAATGAATCGAGTCATAAACGCGGCGGCGCCACGCAGCCGGTACTACTGAACGCGGCCGTCCAGTGGAGACATCGCAGATTAGGGGGGGCATACCGTCTTGCAGCACCCTGCTCTCCAGCCTTAACCCTGTTGGTCCAGACTGAAGCGCGCGCACATCCGCGTCACTAACCTGCTCCGCAGCCATGGCTGCGTAATCTACTCCTACGCTGACTGGGGCCGCCACGGCGTGCGAGAGGCAATCTGCCACTACATTGAGTTTGCCCGCCACATGCTGAATATCAGTGGTAAACTCTGATATCGCGGCCAGCTGTCTCTGCTGCCGGCCTGACCACGGTTCGGAAACCTTGGCCATCGCGAACGTTAGCAGTTTGTGGTCGACGAACGCGGTGAAAGAGCGTCCTTCTAGCCAGAACTGAAAGTGGCGGATGGCCAAATGGAGAGCCAGCAGCTCCCTGTCGAACGCACTGTATTTACGTTCGCTATCGCGCAAGGTCCTGCTGAAAAATGCGAGGGGCTGCCAAACCCCGGTTACATGTTGCTCCACGACCGCCCCTATGGCCACATCTGATGCGTCAGTGGTGAGCACTATGCGGGCCGTTGGGTCTGGGTGTGCCAACAACGCAGCCTTTGCCAAGGCTGCTTTCACCTTCGAGAACGCTTGGTCCCGCTCCAGGGACCACTCGACCTTATCCGCAGGTTTCTTTTTTTTGAGCGCGGCATACAGCGGCTGAATGAGTTGTGCGGCGCGGGGGAGAAAATGGTTATAAAAATTCACCATTCCCAAAAACTCCTGCAACGCCCTGACCGTCTGCGGCCGGGGAAAATCTGCCACCGCGCGCACTTTGTCAGGAAGTGGAACTGCTCCTTCGGGGGAGACGCGGTGTCCTAAAAAATCGATCTGCGCCACCCCGAACTGACACTTTGCTGGGTTGATTATTAACCCGTGATCTCCCAACCTTCGGAAAACTGTGGCCAGGTGTTTTTTGTGTTCGTCTTCGGACGCGCTGGCTACTAAAATATCGTCCAAGTAGACGAACATGAAAGGGAGATCGTGAAGCACCGCGTCCATCATGCGTTGGAACGTCTGAGCAGCCCCTTTAAGTCCGAATGGCATGCGTAAAAACTCGAATAGGCCAAACGGAGTTATTACCGCTGTTTTGGGTATGTCCTCAGCGCGCACTGGGACTTGGTGGTAACCGCGGACCAAGTCTATTTTAGAAAAAACGCGCGCCCCGCCAAATGAACGGAAAAATCTTGGATATGCGGGATCGGGTAGCGGTCGTGCGCTGTAGCATTGTTTAACCTGCGGAAATCCCCGCAAGGTCGCCATGATCCGTCAGCTTTCGGGACCATGTGTAGCGGGGAAGCCCACAGACTGTTTGAATGTCTGATAATGCCCAACCTCTCCAGGTTGGCGAACTCCTCGCGCGCTATGGCCAGTTTAACTGCGTCCAAGCGCCGAGCTTTTGCAAAAACGGGCGGTCCGATAGTGGTAATAAAATGCTCCACCCCATGTTTAGCGACTGTTGCCGAAAATGTGGGGACTGTGAGTGCTGGGAACTGAGTGAGCAGTGTGTGGAACCTACCGCTTGCAGCTGTGACGTTGGCTTGTGCTGTTGGCGGGGCCACTCGCGCTGTACAGGGAATAGAATCAAAAGAAAGTGCATTAACCAGGCGCCTGTTAGCGAGATCAACCAACAAACCATGTGAGCACAAAAAATCAGCCCCCAACATATTGAAATTCACTGCTGCTACAACAAATTCCACTCAAATGTACGGCCGTGTATAGACAGAAGCAGAGTCTTCTCACCAAAGGTCTTAATCTCCGAGCCATTCGCTGCTGTCACCCCGGGACCTCTGGAACCTGCTAGTCTGTCCGCGTAAGAAGGTGTGATGAAACTCAACTGGGAGCCTGTGTCCGCGAGGAACTGCCTCCCCGAGCGTGTGTCCAACAAGTAGAGCAGCTTGTTCTCCTCCCCGAGGGCCGCGGCTGCTACCGACCCCCGTCTTGGCATTTCCCGAACGCCCGAACTGGCACAGTGGTACACATTTGCGTGCCCTCTCTGCGAAGCGGCGATGGTAGAAACAAAGGACGTCTGATCCACGTTCCCTGGCCCCTGCCACCGCCGTCGTCGTTGAGTCTGGTACCGCTGCCTCTGGCCCCCTGTCATCTCCGGTCGTCACGCTGAGTTCCGCTGCAGCGGCCGTGGCCGCGCGCCGCTTGGTGGCGTTGACAATCCGCTGCACCTCTCGGCCCAGCGCGCAGTAGTCCCGTTGGGCCAACAGTGGCGAACTGGCCAGGGTCGCTCTCGCTGCTGACGGTAGAGTCCTGAGGAAGAGGTGGGTGAAAATGAAGTAATCGTCGTCAGAGTCTTTCAACCTCAACAACTTCTCCATCAGGTTCGCGGGCATGTCATTTTCCAACTCCGTCAGCGCCAGGAGCCTCTCTGCTCACTCCTTCGCCGATGGGGTGAATTGCTGGATGAGTGCAGCCTTCAACGTGCCGTATTTGTCGCTGTCCAGCGGCTGGTCGATCAGGCTGTCCACATGCTGGGCCGTGTTGTTGTCCAGCTTTGCGACTACGTGGTAGAATTTTGTGGCGTCTACCGATATCCCCCGGAGGTTGAACTGCGCCTCAATCGCGTTGAACCAGGAGCACGGATTGTTCTGCCAGAAGTCCGGTAGCTGAACTGTAGCGGCATTCGCTTGGCTGGGGGCTCCTGATGAGGCTGGCCCGGGGGAATTCTCCTCTTGCATGATACGTCTTGGGTCACCAGTGTGGGAATGTGGGAATGACGAGACAGAGTTCTCTCTCAAGTCAGCTTTATTCACATCCCCAACATCTCAAAGAAGAAAGAGGCCAACACAGGAGACTCTCGTCCTCAAATGCCAGGACTCTTGCAGTTCACATGTCACATGTCTCACAGACCACGTTGCATTAAAATTCACAGTAACAATGCATCTCCTCTTTAATCCTTTAATTACTCCCCCACAGTCTCAAGCCTTGCATACCAAAGCTAACATCCTTGCAGTTTCCTGTAATTTCCAAGGAAGCTCTGCCTTTGTTCTGATCTAAAATGTGAGTCACAAAGCAGGTCACATATGTGTGTCCACCACAGTATCCTTCTTCTTTGTTGTAAATATTGTAGCCTTCTGGGTGAATGCAGCTCCAAGGGCTGATGGGAAATATTAGAAATAAGCATGTTCTCCTTAGACCATCAATTTAATATGTGTTAGTGTGGTGCATATGGCAAAACTGCTTCTTTTGGGATATTTGTAACTTTTATCTTTGTCACCAACATTAATGTTGATGCTATGTTGGAGATAGACCCCCCCCCCCGCCCCCATCACTGCACTGTGTGAGAAGCACACTGTCCTTTGAAGAGATGCATGCCCCCTGGTGGTTCATAATAAGCAGTCTTAGTGTAGAAAAGTACTTTGTCAATGAATGGAAATTCCTAATAACTGATATCTTGCAAAGTGTTTCACCTTATGGCTTATCTATGGGCCCCCTTAGCAGCTGGGGACCCATAGCATTTGCATACTTCCTATGGAGGAAATGGCTATTAACGTTGTCTTAACTCCGAGTATGACATAAAAAGTGTCACTTGTTTCAAAACTTAAAAGGGTCATTGACTGAAAAATGCTCGTTTGATAGGTTTTCACCTTCTGAAAGGCGTTGTCACGTGACTATTGAAAAAATATCAAAACACACTAGAAAAATACACAGCCTTTATATCATTTCTTCTTCTTTTTATTTTTTTTTTTTTGTTAGACTGAGCTGTTTTTCTAACTGAATAAACATACAGGAACAGTGGAGATACTCTCTGTTCCCTAAGATTGGGGATTTATAAAATCAGCTTTTTGTGTATATGATGCAATGGCAAACAACAGCCACATTGGGTTTTAACCACAAATAGGTAAAGGCAACTAGTAGTGCAGTCTGTGAGAAGATCCCCACGTAGACCAATCAAAATGGTTTGCTGTCACTCAGCATCAAATACATGTAAAAAGCAAATATGCTATAATTAGAAAGGTAAATTCACAAGACAGTGAAATTTTAAACAGATCAATTTTATTATATATTAATTGACTGAACATCATCACAGTGGATTTTCCCAACTATTGCTTCAGGAAGAATGTTCTAGGTCTTGACAGCAGAAGAGGAAAACTTCTGTCAGTGGTGCTTGTTCTTGCAGTTAGCATAAATGGGCACATGCTTGTATGACTAGACCTTCCTGTGGTGTTGTGAGTGTGGCATGTGTGTGTGCTGCCGTACCCGCCCCTGGCGTGACATCAGGCGGGCATGGCCCTTGTATATAAATAGTTCTGTTCTCTGTAATAAAGGTGGTTGGTTGGTGTTGTTGGTTCCCGCATGGACATGACTCTGACTCCTTCCTCATTCATACATAACACTTTCAACTATATAGGGATTTGGTAACAATGGCCAAAAACATTTAGGGCCATATTTTGATGATCTAATCAACAGTCTATTGCTTAAAAGAGAAATTTATTGATTTCAAATTAATAATTTCCTCAAATATCACCATTTTTTTTGGAATAAGCTGTGATCCGAAGAGAGAAAAAAGTCAGCGAAAGTGACAGTTTCAGATGACCAAAATTTGCTGGGAATGTTGGCCTGAAACGCATGACGTCAGGAGCTGAACTATGAATTAATTACTAGTCTTGTCACAATCTGAAAATGACACAATCATGTTCATATTTTGAGGAAAATGGAAGAAAGCATCTCAGTCTGAGTTTCAAAGTGGACACCAACGTTAAGGAAGACGAAGGTGAAGAGTGATTTCGCAAACAGCGATAATGACGATGGAGATATGGGAGATTTTGACCCTGAAGCCGATGACGAAAACCAAGCTAGTGCTAATGCTGTGGCTGCAGTCCCTGCAGCTTACCTGATGAACCAGGTCCAAAACAGCCGGATGGTGAGTTCCTCTTTAATCTGTCACGGAGGGGTTTTTTCACTGTCCAGCTGCTCCCTGTTAGCCGTTAGCTCTGGTCCTCCTACCCAGCTGCTCCTCCCTCATCGTCCCACCGGTGGTTGAAGTGGCTTTTAAACTTCCACCAAACTGATGTCCAAGTCCACCGGTGGTCCCTCCTTCATCTCTGAGCCCCGGCGACGTGAGTCCTGCGGCAGCGGTTCAGTCCCATGTCAGCTGCTGGATCAGAGCGGAGCAACCCAAGTCAGTGCACCTCCTCCAGGCTGAACCTCCATGATGATGAACCGAGGAGATATGAAGACAAGTCGCAGCTTAACCCTAACAACACTGTGAACTGGTTCTTGTAAATGTATTTATTGATGTCTTACTTTTGTCTTTAATTATCTTACTTTTATATTATAGAGAAATTAGAAATCGACTTTATGATTGTCTTTTCTCTAAATAAAAAAAAAAATGCGTTGTGGCGGCATGAAATAAAGCAGCGTGGTGAAGGTTTTAAGTAGAGTTTATTAAATCATACCGCCGTCACGAAGCTCGCCCAATGGGCGGCTCGGAGGCTCTCCAGCAAAGAGACACAGAGTGTGTATGTCAACAGTAGTTGCAGAGTGAGAGTGAGAGGATGAGTTACAGGATCGTGCAACATATATACCCAACAACAGACAATACATCAAAGAGCATTCACAGCAGTTGGTATGGGCATTAGCATATGAGAGACATACATAACAATAGGTAGATTGCTGGCCTTTGCTCCAGCTGCTGGACAAAGAGGTTACAAGGCACATCTACATATTGATCTCAGTCTCTAGGTCACAGTAATGACAGGACGCATGAACACAAAGCATGAATGGCACATTAACATCACAATGCATGACTGGCACATTACATCTCAGTAGTGCAGCGGAAAAAAACAGGAGTAGTGAGCTGTCTGTCCTTAGTCTGTTGTGGGGGTTTTCCCAAACCCGCCACAGCGTAAAAGTTATCCCTGAGCAATTAGCAACTCAGCTGGAATTATTCAGCAGATTTTCAAGAAACTAAAGTGTTTCTTATTTTAATGCCAAATTATGTTTTTAGCAAGGATAGACTTTATTCTTCAATTATATGTATGTGCTTTATTGATCGAGATGATTTTTAGACAAGTCTTGATGATCATTTTTGCTTCATATATTTACCCTCTCCTTGCAAGTTGCATGCTGGCAGTGAGAATAGTGATCTCGCCACTGAGTGACTGAGCGATCAAAATCTTCACAAGGTCTGTTGTCTGCAATATTTGTTTATTTCTACAATTAGATGCATCATCAAGAGTGTGGGTTGGATCCGCTGGAGCCATTGAGCTTTTGTTTGTTCAACTTGTAATGTCACTCAAATCAGTCGGCAAATACGGAAGTCAGAGCCTCAATGTGGGTGCACAGAATGAATGGAAAAAATTCCATTTCTTTTCTTTCTACACAAAATTAAGGCTACAAAAGTGCTATATTCATGTTTATTATGTTCTCAACTTTCGGTAGAGGTAATGATATACTTATTCTGAATGAATGAATGAATCTTTGTTTCGGATAGATTAAAAGTAAAGATTAAAAAAAAGAAACAGAATAATACAACAAAGGGGAAAAGAAAATCCAACAAGGTCAAATTAGACAATAACTCCTCTGATTATACAGTTCAACATAAGTTATCCGAAATGGGTGATGGCTGAAGCCGCAGCTTATATTGCCCACCCATATTCCATCCAAGAATTCAAAAGAAAAAACAAAACAAGAGCGATTACAATTCAGAACAAAACTAAGACGAAATGTGACAAAAAAACTAAGCAACAACACAGCACAGACTGGATATGACAATCCTTATGTGATTTTCCATGTCATTTTGAATATATGTTTGGAGTATTTCTTCCTTTAGTTTTTGTTTAAATTGTCCAAGCGTTGTACATGATTTTAATTCAGGTCCAAAAGCGTTCCAAAATCTGACTCCTTGCACTGAAACACAGTGTTGCTTGGTGGTAGTTCTCACTGAAGGTTTTTGAAATATACATGTTCCTCTGAAATGATATCGTTTCTCCCTTATTTGGAACAACTTTTGGATATTTGTGGGCAGTGATAGATTCTTCACTTTAAACATTATTACTGCAGTTTTAAAGTCAACCAGATCTTTCAACTTGAGAGCTTTTAATTTAAGAAAAAGTGAGTTTGTTGGTTCCCTGTAAGCAGCTTTGTTTATTATTCTAATAGCTCTCTTCTGAAGCATAAAGACTGGATATATGTTTGTTTTATATGTATTTCCCCATACTTCAGTACAATATGTCATGTATGGGAGTATTAATGAATGATACAAAGTATATAGTGTGGGTTGATTCTGCAAATATTTCACTCTGTGTAGTATTGCAATTGATTTAGATATTTTACCTTTAATATAATTAATATGTGACTTCCAACACAGTTTATTATCAATTATTACTCCAAGAAATTATTACCCTTTCAATCTCTACACCATTTACACTGAGTTTAGATACTAAGTTGTTGTGGTGGTTGTTAAAAACTATAAATTTTGTCTTACTTAAATTGAGCGTTAATTTGTTTGAATCAAACCACAGTTTAAGCTTTCCTAATTCCTTTCTGAGTGTATCCAAAAGTTGTTCCAAATTGCTTCCACTGCATAATAAATTAGTGTCATCGGCAAACAATATTAAATCCATTTTTTCCGAAACTTTACGTATATCATTTATATACATATTGAATAACAATGGCCCCAAAACTGAACCCTGTGGGACTCCACAAGTAACCTTCAGTAACTGTGAGTTTTTGTTACCAACACATACATACTGATATCTATTCTTTAAGTAACTACATAACCAGGACAGTGCTACCCCCCTAATACCACAATTTTGTAGTTTCTTTAATAATAAATTATGATCCACTGTATCAAATGTTTTTTTAAGATCCAGGAATACCCCAACTGAATACTCTTTATTTTCAACGGCAGTTGATATTTTTTCTATAAATTCCATTAGAGCAAATGCAGTTGTCCTCTTGTGTCTGAACCCATATTGCTGCTCACACAATAAATTATTCTTCATTATGAAGTTGTCAGTTCTCTCACAGAATATTTTTTCAAGTATCTTGGAAAATTGCGGCAATAGTGAAATTGGTCTATAGTTTGAGAATTCCCCTCTGTCACCCGTCTTGTATATCGGAATTACTTTAGCTATTTTCATTGCATTGGGAAATATACCTGTTTGGAGAGACAGGTTACAGATATACTTCAGTGGTTTCACTAAGCATTCAATAATAGTTTTGACTAAGAGCATGTCAATACCATCACAGTCCGTAGATGTTTTACTTTTAAACGATTTAACAATTTCAATGACCTCTCTCTTGTTTGTGTTCTTTATGAAAATGGAGTCTTTTATAGCAGTGTTTTTGCTTATTGTATCACCTGTAGGTGCTGTAATGGGTATTTCTCGAGCAAAATTAGGACCAATGTTAACAAAAAAAGTTATTAAATTCATCTGCAGGTGAAACTGCATTCACACTCTGAGTCGTTTTATTATTTTTTTTTTTGAAAAATTGGTTGGGTAGCTTGTATTTCTGTTTATATTTCCAAGAATATTGTTAAGTATTGTCCATGTATTTTTAATATTGTCTCTGTTTTTCTCCAGTTCTTTACTGTAATAGTCTCTTTTACTACATCTTATTATATATGTTAACTTATTTTTGTATGTTTTATACCGCTGTTCTGCTTCTTTTGTCCTTTTCTTTAGGAAAGCTTTATATAATAAATTTTTCTTTTTACACGCCTTTTGTAATCCTTTGGTTAACCATGGCTTATCGACAAATTTATGTTTAAGCTTTTTCTTTACTAATGGACAATTTTTTCATAAAGAGTGGTTACAATGTTCATAAATGTGTCATAGGCTTCATTTACATCTGATACATAGACTTTTGTCCAGTCTTGCTTCAGCAAGTCTTCTTTAAATCCTTATTTTAGGATTCCCAATGAGTATTCCTTTTTAGGCACAGAGCGCATTTATGGGTGTGTCCAAATCCATTTTGTTATCACAACAACGGAGCAGACAGCACAGACTGGCAACCACGTTTCTGTCAGTCTGCCCCAGGGCAGCTGTGGATACAGTAGTAGCTTACCACTACCATTGTCTGTGGAGTGAATGAATAATGTATCCATTGTAAAGCATCTTTGAGTGTCTATGAAAAGTGGTCTATAAGTCTGATGCATTATTATTATTAACAGTGGTAAAATGATCTCTCCACCAGCGAAACGTTCAAAAGGGATAGGTCAGAACTCTCTAATTATTCAGAGGTTTGTTTTGGGTGTAACATGCAATAAGCAAATCAGTTACTTCAATTACTTCTGGCACCTTTTTGCAGCAGCAGCAGCTCAGTTCTGAGTTTTTCTTTCTCATTTTTATTTACTCTTTATTTTTATTTACTCTTCATTTTTCTCTGCTGCGATTTTTCTGATCTTCTTACCCCATATCCATTACGGACACCGTGGACACTAATATTGCCGTACTGGCGTTGATATTAGCCGTCTTTCTACTCATATCACCAGTGACTTCTGACCCGGTGAGTAGCAAAGCCACTGTTTACAGCAGGAGTCAATTGTCAGCATTGCACAGCTCTGTGGTGCTAACTGAGAGACCCGATATTCCTCGAGAAATCAGACGAAAACAACGGTGATGTCAAGCTGGAGCGAAGTGACATGCGAGGAAGACAGGGTACAAGCCTGTTCTACCATCCGTTATTATAGGAAATGTGGCATCGCTGCTTAATAAGACGGATGAACTAGTGGTTCTGTCCCGGTATGAGAGTGCCTTTAGAGAGGTTAGCATTATGCTATTCACTGAAACGTGTCTAACAGAGCTAGCAACAGATGCTAACATCGGACTGGAGGGTTTTCACTTACTATGAGCAGATCAGACATTAGATAGCGGTAAGAGCAGAGGTGAGGGGCTGGCAGTGTTTGTGAATAACAAACAGTGTAATCCTGGGCACATCACAATTAAAAAACAACACTGTAGCAAGGACATTGAGTTGCTAGCCATTAGCATGCCACCGGCTTATCTCCCCAGAGAGTTCTCACACATCATCATGATTGCTATCTATGTACCCCCCCTCTGCAAGCACTGAGGCAGCATGTGACATCATCCACACAGTCACCAGCAGGCTGCAGACCCAGCACACAGATGCTCTCCAGCTCATCGCTGGTAATTTTAACCATGCTTCTATGTCCTCCATTCTGCCCACTTTCATCCAGTATGTCACATGCCACACCAGAGACAATAAAACACAGGACTTATTTTATGCAAACACCAAGAAGGCATACACCTCACCAGCCACCCCCCACCCCCACCCCTTCCCGGTCTGGGATCCAATAGGTGAGGATATCGACGGCCTCATACTCACCATCACAGATTACATCAGTTTCTGGGTGGAGAACACTGTACCCACCAAGACCACATGGTGTTTCTCAAACTACAAACCCTGGATCAACCCTGAGATAAAGACACTGCTGAAGGAGAAGAAAAGGATCTTCAGGTTGGGAAAGAAGGAGGAGCTGAAATCCGTACAGAGGGAGCTATGGAGGAAGATCAGAGAGGAGAAGGACAGCTGCAGGAAGAAGATGGAGGACAAGCTGAAGCAGAGTGATTTCAGCAGTGTCTGGAGAGGCATGGTGAAAACCATTTCTGGGCACCAGAATACCTCCTCCCAGGCCGTGGGGGGTAGGGAGTGGATGAACAACCTGAACTTTTTCTTTAACAGGTTTGACCAACCACCCTCTTCTCCGCCTTCCTACCAACCCCTGCTGCCACCACCTTCATCTAGTCCCCGTGCCCACTGCCCCCCTCCACCCCCCTTACATCTCCCAGTGCACATCCCCTGCTTTTTTACCCCTCACGGACCCAACATCCCCCTTCCCAGCACACAGCCCCCCTGCCCCAGTCTGTTCCTCACTAAGACCAAGGTGATAGCTGAACTAAACAAGGTCAAGGTGAGGAAGGCTGCAGGTCTGGACGGCATCAGCTCGAGGCTCCTCAAGTCCTGCGCAGACCAGCTGTGTGGGATCGTGGAGCACATCTTCAGTCTGAGCCTGAAGCTAGGGAGGGTACCACAGCTGTGGAAAACATGCTGCGTGGTACCCTTGCCGAAGACTCCGCACCCCAAGGACCTGAACAGCTACAGACCAGTGGCCCTCACATCACACCTAATGAAGACCCTGGAAAGGCTGCTCCTCACCTACCTCTGCCCCCTGGTGGGACTAGTGATGGACCCACTTCAGTTTGCCTACCAGCATGGCATCAGGGTGGAGGATGCAATGATCTTCATCGTACACCATTCCCTGTACCACCTGGAGAAGCCTGGGAGCTCTGTGAGGATCATGTTCTTTGATTTCTCCAGTGCTTTCAACACCATCCGACCAGTGGTCCTGAGGGACAAGCTGCTGTGTGCAGGAGTGGACCAACATCATTATGAATCCTGGACTACCTCACAGTTTGTAAGAACCGAGGAGTGTGTGTCTGACACCATCATCTGTGGTATGGGAGCCCCCCAGGGAGCAATTCTGGCTCCCTTCTTGATCACCCTCTACACCGTTGACTTTTCATACAACACACCACACTGCAATCTACAGAAGTTCTCTGATGACTCTGCGATTATCTGCCTAATCTCCGATGGGGATGACAGGGAGTACAGAGGACTTACCTAGGATTTCTTGGACTGGTGCTTGCAGAACTGCCTTCAGATCAATGCGAGAAAAACCAAGGAACTGCCACAGGCATGGAGAACCCCGCACAGCACTGGTAAACATCCAGGTAACAGACATGGAGATGGTGACATCTTACAAGTACCTGAGTGTTCACCTGAACAATAAACTGGACAGGACACACACCAATGTGCTCTACAAGAAGGGGCAGCGCAGGCAGTACCTCCTGAGGAGACTCAGGTTTTTTGGAGTGCAGGGGGCACTTCTGAAGACCTTCTACGACTCTGTGGTGGCATCACCCATCAAATATGGAGTGGTCTGCTGGGGAAGCAGCATCATGGCAGCCGACAGGAAGAGACTGAACAGACTGATCGCTCCTTTAATGTTTGCCACTCCTTTAATGTTTGCTCTCTACCGTATATGTCTGTTCTTTTCATCTTCTCTATCCCCTCACCCCCCAGCCAGTTGCAGCAGATGACTGCCCCTCCCTGAGCCTGGTTCTGCTAGAGGTTTCTTCTTGTTAAAAGGGAGTTTTTCCTCTCCACTGTCGCCAAGTGCTTGCTCACAGGGAATCGCCTGATTGCTGGGGTTTTTCTGTAATTGTGGGGATTTCCCCTACATTTGAAAGTGCTATGAGATGACTATTGTTGTGAAATGGCGCTATATAAATTAAGTTGAATTGCATTGAATTGAACTGATCAAAAAAATCAGCTCTGTTCTGGGGTGCCGCCTCGACCCAGTGGAGGAGATAGGAGAGAGGAGGATAGTGGCTAAGCTGTCATCTCTGCTGGAGTCCGAGTCCCACCCCACGCGAGACACGCTGAATGCACTGAGGAGTTCATTTATCGGTAGACTGTGCCATCCTAAGTGCTCGAGGGAGAGGTTCCGCAGGTCCTTCCTACCTGCTGCTGTCAGACTTTATAATCTAACCGGTGCTCCTCACAGAGGTCATATTAAACATCACAACTTTGCACAGCAGGGATCATCCCCTCCAATACACAACTTATACAATTACAACTGTTAGGGTGGCACTGTGTATATAACTGTGTTCATATATATATATACTGTATATATATTTACTGCTTTGGCTAAGCAATTCTTATTTTATTTACTGTTGCTTTGAGTGCTGCTCTCCCTGTGGGGCTGCAATCCAGTAATTTCCCCATTGTAGGACTAATAAAGGCTTATCTTATTTTTCCTTATCTTATCTAAGAGCCCTCCTGCATTTTCCATTAATACACAGGGGCTCCTGAGCTAAGGTGAACTGTGATCATGATGGTGTGCTTACTTGAGATGGGTAGTGCACCCCCCTCCCCCGAATTTGTGTGTGAGCAAAGACAAAATGTGTGCAGTAGTTAGACTGCTTCGCATTAAGCCAGGCACTATTTACAGTCAATGCTCACGCAGTTTCTTTATGGAGGAAGATATGACTAAACAATTGGGCTGAACAATCAAGCTGAATTTAAAATAATTTAGGTTTAACATAGCATGCATCAGTGCACACCCTGACTCGTTCCAGTCCATTGTACAACATGCAGATATGCATTGAAAAACTCTTACAGTCTACAGTTTCTTCAAATGATTTGGAAAAAATTGGGGGGCAGAGACATGATCACAGCAGAGAGGTTTTTAGTTTGAAATCTTCAGACTGACAATCCCATCCTATTGTGGGTTTTAGACATCCTCTCCTCTATTCACAGGATCCACAGCGGCCACTGCATCCACCAAGCCTACGGCCACTGGTATGTCCAGAACTGGTCACAGAGGACGCACCAGTCGAGGCTCAGTGGAAAGAGGATGCTCTCCTGAACATTACAGACTGTGGTGAAAAGTGAAATGAAGTCAGTGTCCATTCATTCATTCCCCTAAAAATAAATTAATGCCTAATCTATAGGCAATACTCCTCCTGTAAATTTGTGATTAAAATGAAAACATGGATGGAGTCCCTGGACAGCACGCTGGTACAGTGGTTTGTACTGTTGTCTCACAGCTACGTTCCACTTTCCCAGGCAGGCAGGGGTGGGAACCTTTCTGCGTGGAGCTTGCATGTTCTACCTGTGCTGTGTGGGTTTACTCCAGGCACTCGGGTTTCCTTCCACAATCCAAAGAAATATACAGTATGTTAGGTTAATTGGTGATTCTAAATCGTCCCTGGGTATCTTGTCTCTGATAAGCCCTTAGAATAGAGCGTTAGTGTAGCTACTGGTTGAACAGTTTGAGCTGTTTTCGTGAATAGAAAAGCATGATTAAAATGAAAGTAGAACTGAACCCACCTTTTGGCGCAAAAAGTAGAATAGCAGATTAATTCCTTATTACCTATTGTATTTTTCAACACATAAAAGAAATTTTTAGGCCGTGCGATGGCCAAGTTATAAGCCGATAAACTTTTGCCTCTGGCTGGCAGTGCCAAACAAACCGGAAGTAGTGCAGACGACACTGCGTGACGTCACGAGTGTGACCCTTATCAAAACAACAATGGCAGATGATAGCAGTTCCAGCAGTCAAGAACACCAGAGTTTTCAGAGTGAAGAGGCATTCAGGATCGGTGACGAGACAGAGGAGGATGCAGGAGTGTGGCAGGTGGCAGGTGTGCACAAGGGCGAGCCCGGGAGACAGAGACCTGATGCACCTGTGACAGCAGCTGGCAGATGGCGATGCAGAGGCGAATCCACCTGTGCACAGGGGAGACACTGGAAAGGCAAAGGTAGGTATGCTTACGCTGTAGATCTTGCTGGGAGATGAGGGGGTTCCTCTGCAGCAAGAGGGCTGAAGGAATCAGACGGCTTTATGCCGAAGCCCAGGGCAGAGTGGCTTATATCCCACGCTGCTGACGAGGCGCAAGTGTGCGTGCAGCTGGCGCCGCTAATGAGCGGCGAGTTGTAACATATACAGCCTGTGTTGTGATGTAGCTTAGTTTTCTTTTTTCTCTGTCACATTTTGTCTTAGTTTTGTTTTGAATTGTAATCGCTCTTGCCTGTTTTCTCTTTTGAATTCTTGGATGGAATATGGGTGGGCAATATAAGCTGCGGCTTCAGCCATCACCCATTTCGGATAACTTAGGTTGAATTGTATAATCAGATGAGTCATTGTTCAATTTGACCTTGTTGTTATATCATTCAGTTTCTTTCAATCTGTACTGTACTATCCGAAATAAATAAATTCATTCATTCATTCAAAAAATTGGGCTATGTATTACAATACAGTGATCCCTCACTTATCGTGTTTAATGGGGACCAGAACCGACCGCGAAAAGTGAAAAACAGTGAAGTAGCGTCACCCCCCCCCCCCCCCCAAGGGCGTCACAAGCACTATTTTGCACAAAAAGGCACAAGAGAACAGCGAAAAGTGCCACTAAGCAACACGAGCGATAAAGAACAATGAATGCGGTCTTCCTTCGCTGGGTATGTGCGCTCTGCAGGTAGAGAAGCTGGGTAAAACGTCTCAGCCAATCAGCTTGCGAGATTCCCGAGCGGTGAAGAGGTGGTTGATACCTGATAAATTAGAACATCAGGTATCAACACGGGCTAATGTGTTCTAATGTTCTAATGTAGTCTACTACATTAGAACATCAGGTATCAACACGGAGAGCCCGCACAACTCAAAATCCACCTCTCTGACCACCGCTCCACTCCTCTCCGCCCACCGCTTCACCGCTCGGGAATCTCGCAAGCTGATTGGCCGAGACGTTTTACCTCGCAAGCTGATTGGCCAAGACGTTTTACCCAGCTTCTTTATCGCTCGTGTTGCTTAGTGGCACTTTTCGCTGTTCTCTTGTGCCTTTTTGTGCAAAATAGTGCTTGTGACGCCCTTGGGGGGGGGGGGGTGACGCTACTTCGCGGTTTTTCACTTTTCGCGGTCGGTTCTGGTCCCCATTAAACGCGATAAGTGAGGGATCACTGTAATATCTCAATCTAGAAATGCATCGCTTCCCGGTCGCTTTTCCTCCCCCATTCTTTTCTTTCGTCGCCATGACAGCTTTCCTTGAACAGATCTTCTCAGGTGTTGGAAGTGTTTTGTAGTCGACTATCACGACAAAATGCACCAAAAACAACCAGTGTCGACTTGCTCGCAATGGTAAACATGGAGGACTGTGTCACACTCGTGACGTCACGCGGAACTCCGGCTGCACTTCCGGTTAATCGGCAGATTTGTCTGATTTTTCAGGGCGGGAAATTCAAAATTGCGATTTTCTCCAAGATTCCGGGATTTGTGGAGGGGGCGCCAATGATAAATTATCTTTATAATTGTATGTACTATCACCCAGTGCCGTTCAGTTCAGTTCTACTTGAAGGGTAGCAATACTTTGATTATGTAGTAGAGGGGTGGGCAATTGAACCCAACTGGTAGCATCTAACCAGGGATTTGAACCCACAACCTCCAGCACTTTACCCGTGTCACCAAGAGGGTCAACCCACTTGGCAATTCAAGTAGGAATGCTTTTATTGACTCTACTGCAATTCGATTAGAACTTTGACAACTCTATAACATTAAAGAAAATTCCAGTCCATGCTTTGAGTGTTTCCTCACTGGGACATGTGTGCCAATGATTTTAAAACATACCAGGAACTAACTATAGACCAGCTTTTTGCTGATCAAAAGGGCGTTGCGAGAACATGTACCAAAATACCAATGTGCCATGATGGCACACCTGGTTTAATTGAGTCCTCTCCTTGCAGTGTGAAGCACAGTCTGTAGATTTTCACCCACAATCTACAGACTGTGCTTTTAATTACCTGTACACTGTGCACAGTGGTGCACATGTATATGAGGGGGAGCTGAAAAGTTCATAGTGGTCAAATTTGACCAAATGTGGTTTTCAGCACAGTCTCCCCTGTGGTCCACACACTTCTTCTGTTGGAGTTGCAGCGCTTGGATCCCTGCGGTTGAAAAATAAACCACATTTGCTCATATTTGACCACTATGAACTTTTCAGCCACCCTGTATAACCCCTGCATGTTGCAGGAAGAAACTGTGACACTGAAATTATGTCCTGTATTGGACCAATGGGTCAGTTAATCTTTTTTTTTTTTATTAAGTTCTCAGCAAGAGTACAATGTTGGTCATTTTTATGACAAATTTACTGATTACTTAATTCTCACATAACTGCTAAATTCTATATTTACTGTTGCACAAAACAGCTTTTCTGTATAGCAGAAGTTTCAGTTTAATTTACAAAAAAATCACTGTTCAACAGGAATTTTTTGAAAATCCAGCATATTTCTTGTAGTGTTACATAGAATAGTATCGCAGTAAACTATGGAGAAAAACATCTGCTTTAGTATTTGTAATTCCTCCCAGAACTTTTAGTGTAAAGAAAAAACAACCTCTAAAAGCATTGCAAATTTTATCACAGCTTTTTTGAAAACCTGCCACAAATTCAGGCTTTTGGGGCCTCAACCTTAAACCAGATAAACAGAACTTAAAGCCAGAGGCCCAGTTTATTCATGTGGCTTTTCTATGAGTAGAAAAAAACATGAAACAAAACAGAAACCTATAATTTTCAATCTGTACCATACTTTATATACACTGTAAATTTGGACCTTGAGCTCATTGTGTTTTTACTGTATCATGTGTAAAATGTAAAAAACAAGAAATACTTTCTGAATTAATATGGAATAACTGAATCGGCAAAAGGCAGCACACCCATGTTATCTGTATTGCATCAGTCTTTCCACTGACATCATTTCTCAGTTATTAGTGGAAAATACTCAAATGACCTTTATCAACAAACCAACACAAAATCACAAACTAAGGTAACTGTGAGTGTGCGTCATGAGGCAATGATGAGCTGTAGCCAGTATACAATCAGCTTCGGTTGTTATAGAAATCCTTCCCTTGCTGTCTTACACATCTCCATGGCAACACCAGCTGTATGTACATTCAAAATCCACACTGGTCCAAATTCCTAAAATCCACAGGGAAGGGAAAAACTGTTAAAGCGCTTCACACTGAACACAATGTCAGACACACCCACTATGTGGCAACTTTTACTCAAGAAGCTTTTTGACAAAATTGTACTGAGTAGTTTGGTTGCAGGATACTTTTTACTCTTTTACATTTATTAAGCAATAACTACTTTTGTTCAAGAAAATTTGGCTAAAAATTTGCATGTTTGTACGATAATTACATTTTTTTTTACCTGAAATTATTCCATCTTTATTTATTTTAGCTCAGATGCAAAATGAGACAAAAACTTGTACATTTATGTGAATAATTACTTTAACACAAGAGCTTCTTCTTGTACCCTTTAGATAGGGGTCGCCACAGCGGATCATCTGCCTCCATCTCACTCTATTCCTTGCATCTTGCTCTGTAACACCAACCCTCTCCATGTCCTCCTTCACTTCATCCATGAATCTTCTCTGTGGTGTTCCTCTTTTCCTCCTGCCTGGCAGCTCCATTTTCAACATTCTTTGTCCAATATATCCACTACGCCTCCTCTGGACATGTCCAAACCATCTCAGCCTTGCCTCTTTTGTCTCCAAACTGCTCAACCTGAGCTGTCCCTCTGATATACTCATTTCTAATCTTGTCCCTCCTACTCACACCCAAAGAAAATCTTCACATCTTCTGCTCTGCCACCTCCAGCTCCACCTTCTGTCTTTTTGTCAGCACCATTGTCTCCAAACCGTACATCATGGCAGGTCTTACTACCGTCTTGTAAATCTTCCCTTTCACGCTTGCTGCTACCCTTCTGTCACAAATCACCCCTGACACTCGTCTCCACCCACTCCACACTGCCTGCTCTCTCTTCTTCACTTCACTTGCGCATTTTCCATTGCTTTGAATGGCTGACCCCAGATATTTAACTCATCTACTTTCACTACCTCTTCTCCTTCAATCTTCACTGCTACACCTGCCTCCCTCTGATTCACACTCATGTATTCTGACTTGCTTCTACTGACTTTCATTCCTCTTCTCTCCAGAGCATACCTCCACCTCTCTAGGTTATCTTCCACCTGCTCCATACTCTCACTACAGATCACAATGTCATCTGCAAACATCATGGTTCACAGAGACTCCTGCCTGACCTCGTCTGTCAGCCTGTCCATCACCATGACAAACAAGAAGAGGCTTAGAGCAAATCCCTGATGTAATCCCACCCCCACCTTGAACCCAGCTGTCATTCCTACATCACACCTCCACACCATCTCGCTGTCCTCATACATGTCCTGCACCACCCTTACATACTTCTTTGCCACTCCAGACTTTCTCATACAGTATCACACTTCCTCTCTTGGCACCTTATCATATGCTTTCTCTAGATCCACAAAGACACAGTGCAACTCCTTCTGACCTTCTCTATTCTTCTCCATTAACACTCTTATAGCAAACATTGCGTCTGTAGTACTCTTTCTTGGCATGAAACCATACTGTTGTTCACTGATTGTCACCTCTCCTCTTAACCTGGCTTCAGCAACTCTTTCCCATATCCTCATAGTGTGGCTGATCAACTTTATGCCTCTGTAGTTACTACAGCTCTGGGCATTACCTTTGTTCTTTAAAATTGGTACCAATACACTTCTTCTCCACTCCTGAGGCATCCTCTCACTCTCCAAGAGTGTGTTAAATTTCTTCTTTCAGCTGCTCCCTTTAGGGGTCACCACAGCAGATCATCTGCCTCCATCTCACCCTATTCCTTGCATCTTACTCTGTAACACCAAGCCTCTCCATGTCTTCCTTCACTACATCCATGAATCTTCTCTGTGGTCTTCCTCTTTTCCTCCTGCCTAGCAGCTCCATCTTCACCATCCTTTGTCCAATATATCCACTATCTCTGCACATTTCCAAACTATCTCAGCCTTGCCTCCCTTACTTTGTCTCCAAACTGTTCAACCTGAGCTGTCCCTCTGATATACTCATCTCTAATCCTGTCCCTCCCAGTCATTCCCAATGAAAATCTTAGTATCTTTAACTCTGCCACCTCCAGCACCTGTCTTTTTGTCAGCACCACTGTCTCCAAACCATACATCATAGCAGGTCTTACTACTGTCTTGTAAATCTTCTCTTTCACTCCTGCTGCTACCCTTCTGTCACAAATCACCCCTGACACTCATCTCCACCCACTTCACACTGTCTGCACTCTCTTCTTCACCTCTCTTGTGCATTTTCCATTGCTTTGGATGGTTGACCCCATTCATTCATTCATTCATCTTCTTCCGCTTAATCCTTTTCGGGTCGCGGGGGGGCTGGAGCCTATCCCAGCATCTCTGGGCGAGAGGCAGGGTACACCCTGGACAGATCGCCAGTCCATCGCAGGGCCAACACAGAGAGACAGACAACCATTCACTCTCACAGTCATACCTAAGGACAATTTAGAATCCCCAGTTTTGATGCCAATTAACCTAACTTGCATGTTTTTGGCATGTGGGACGAAACCAGAGAAATCCCGGAGTAAACCCAAGCAGACACGGGGAGAACATGCAAACTCCACACAGATCACTGTTGGTCGGGGGCTGGGATCGAACCCAGGATCCCACGGCCAAGGGTGAGTTGCTGTGCTGCCGCAGTGCTAACCACTCTGCCACCGTGCCGCCCTGGTTGACCCCAGGTATTTAAATTTCATTACTTTCACTACCTCTACTCCTTCCATCATCACTGCTACACCTGCCTCCCTCTCATTCACACTCATGTATTCTGTCTTGCTTCTACTGACTTTCATTCCTCTTCTCTCCAGAGCATACCTCCACCTCTCCAGGTTCTCTTCCTCCTGCTCCCTACTCTCACTACAGATCACAATGTCGTCTGCAAACATTATGGTTCACAGAGACTCCTGCCTGACCTCATCTGTCAGTTTGTTCATCACCATGGCAAACAAGAAGACCCAATCCCTGATGTAACCCCACCCCCACCTTGAACCCATCTGTCAGTTCTACAGCACACCTCTCCGCCGTCTCGCTGTCCACATACATGTCCTGCACCACCCTCACATACTTTTCTGCCACTCCTGACTTTCTCATGCAGTAACACACTTCCTCTCTTTCCACCCCATCATATGCTTTATCTGGATCCACAAAGACACAGTGCAACTCCTTCTGACCTTCTCTATACGTTGTCATGTACACTGTGTAATTGCACAGTGCACAAATGAGTTAATGCAAGCCCAAAATGAAGGTGAAGTGAACGTGTTTATTAACAAAGGGACATAAACACAAAATGTCCAATGAGTACAGTCCAACATGAGAAGAACACAGATGAGCGGCTTCAACTCTGTGGCAGGGGAAGGAGGAATAAGCCCCACGCGCTCCCAGACGGAACTGGAGTGGAGAGGAAGGGCGAAAATAATGAGAAAATAGTCCCCGGCGGGATGGAGGGCAATTACTTACAGAGGGTCAGAGCCCAAATGGGCTCTGGAAACAACAACACCGTCTGAGTACAAAAGAGAAACGAACTGAGGAGCTTGGACATCAATGTAGACTTCATCAAATGTAGGACAGTGTTGACTTGAGTTGACTTTAGACTATTGACTATCGCCACCACACCGAGTGCTCCCACTGCCACACATAAATACCCCGTAGACTAATGAGTGACAAGTGGAAGCAGGTGCGCGCCGGCAGCCCGTGCGTGAGTGAGTGAGTGAGGATGTGAGTAAGCATGAATGTGCATGTGTGTCTATGTGTGTAAGTGGGTGAGAGTGCATGGACAAATGAAAATGACAGACAGCCGGTGGATGCCGGCGGAGGGAGAGGCTGTCAAGGATGGCTCTCACGAGCCATCAATAAGACGCCATAGGCCAGCCAGTGAGTTTGCACAGTTTATTAAGGAAGGATGACGACAAAATAATGAGCCACGGGGGGCTAAAACACACAATAACTACAACTCTGACTAAGACAAGGAAGAACAGGTTCACAACGAAACACACTTACAGTAAAGGACGAAGATGAAGGATTGTTCACGTCTGACCAGGGGAAGCTCGATGAGGAATGCTCGACGATGTCAGATGAGGGATTGTCCGACGAGACTGCAGCAACGTTTTGCCCTCAGCTGCTCCCTTAAATAGGGCTCAGGGTGGAACAGCTGATGAGGCGATTGTTAATGCAGCTCAGCTGTCAGAGCCTCAGCTTTGACAGCCGGAAGCCCCTCCGAGCACTGTCACAATAAAAGCTCAGAGAGCCATAGGGAACACACACGCATCAGATGGGAGGAAAATACTGCATGGCCCGAGCGCGGACAAAATCAGCGCTCGAACCACGACAGTGGCATGGCTGTAGGCTGGCAGGGAGCAAGAGCTCAGAGGCTCCAATAACCTGCCAGCTAGAAATAATTAACAACAATCAGGAAACTACAGCCACAGATCATGGAACGGAGCTAAGACAACAACCCCGTTCATGACATACATCTCCATGCACTCTTAGTGCAAACACTGCATCTGTAGTATTTTTTCTTGGCATGAAACCCTACTGCTGCTCATTGATTGTTACTTCTCCTCCTAACCTGGCTTTAACAACTCTTTCCCATATCTTCATAGTGTGGCTGATCAACTTTATGCCTCTGTAGTTGCTAGAGTTCTGAGCATCACCTTTGTTATTGAAAATTGGTACCAAAACACTTCTTCTCCACTCCTCAGTCATCCTCTCACTCTCAAAGACAATGTTAAACAATCTGGTTAAAAAGTCCACTGCCATCTCTCCTAAACATCTCCATATCTCCACAGGTATGTCATCTGGACCAACCGCCTTTCCATTCTTCATCCTCTTCAAAGATGCTCTCACTTCTGCCTTGCTAATCCCCAGGACTTCCTTGTTCACCATCTTTCCTTCATTCATCCTCCTGTCTCTCATTTTCTTTATTCATCAGCTCTTCAAAGTACTCCTTGCACCTTCTCAGCACATTCTCGTCACTTGTTAGTACATTACCATTTCTGTCCTTAATCAACCTAACCTGATGTACATCCTTTCCAGCTCGATCTCTCTGTCTAGCCAGTCGATACAGGTCCTTTTCTCCTTCCTTAGTGTTTAGCCTGTCATGCAACTCACTATATGCCTTTTCCTTTGCCACCTCTCACTTTGCCATGTGCCTGGATTCCAAATACTCCTGTCTACTTTCTTTATCTCCTTGACTAGCCCACTTTTTCTTTGCTAATCTTTTCCTTTGAATACTTTCCTGTACCTCCTCATTCCACCACCAAGTCAAGTTGTCTCCCTCCCTTTGTCCACTGGATGCACCACATACCTTTCTATCCATTTCCCTCCATACTTTTGCTGTACTTTCCCAGTCATCTGGTAATTCTTCCCTACCACCGTGAGTCTGTATCAGCTCCTTCCTGAACTCTGTGCAACCTTCTTGTTTCTGTTATTTCCACCATTTAACCCTTGGCTCTGCCTTCACTCTCTTCCTCTTCTTGCTTTTCAAAGTCATCCACAGGCTACCACCCGATGCTACATTCTTCCACACCACCTTGCGGTCTCCTTTCTCTTTCAAATTGTGCGGTTTTACGCCAGATGCTTTTCCTGACACAACCCTTCCCATTTACCCGGACTTGGGACCAGCACGAGGAGTGCAATGCCTCCCCCCCGCCCCCCGCCCCCGTGGCTGGGTTATCACAAGAACACACAAATTATTTAAAAAAAAAAGTGTGAAATTTTAAAAAAAATCTCCATTTTATGAGAGAAGCACAAATTTATTAT
Source organism: Pholidichthys leucotaenia (assembly GCA_020510985.1). Lineage (NCBI taxonomy): Eukaryota > Metazoa > Chordata > Actinopteri > Cichliformes > Pholidichthyidae > Pholidichthys > Pholidichthys leucotaenia. Next base: position 257,605,700 of record CM035848.1, on the reverse strand, counting down.
CTTTAATATTTAAGAAAAGAAATCACAAATTTAGAAAACAAAAATTGAAATTTATCAGAAAAAAACATGAATTCATTTCTGAAAAATTGTAATTTTTTTCATAATAGTAAAAAGTAGTTAGAAAATTATATGTACATAAATTGCATATTTCTACAAAAAATATCCCCACAGCTATATACATCTCCATGTAAAAAAAACAAAACAAAACAAAATATGCAAAACCATTCTGATAAAACAGGCATTCACAATCATATCATCATCAGGACATTTTTTAATACTGCTCTTTCTCAACAATTGCTTTTCTGTCAAAAATATACACAGAGACACTTTCAACAAGCTACTTAACAGACAACAAATCAGAAACAAAAATGGGTTTCCCAAAATAAACAGGGAACCTAACATACAAGCATGTTGAAAACATTTTCAATTTTTTCCTGCTCGCATCACTGCCAAAAACAACACAGTCTAACAGTTGTTACGCTGGGTGGGGTGACGGAGCAGATATGTGGGCATCTCTAGCTGTGCATGTAGTGGAAAATGGACAGAAAGTATAAGGCAACGTGCACGCACGCACACATACACACACACACAGAGGCAAAAAATAAAAAAAACATCTAAGAGATGGGCTGCTGGATCAACATTGAGGATCTTTTAAAACTTTAAATAAATTGTTTTTCCTTGTTTTCTTTTTTAGTTTGTAATGTAATATTTGCAGTGCCTTGTGAGACAAAGGCCCTTTTCTTCTTGACATATACTGTACATCATCATCATGTAATATGACACTCCAAGATGTCAGTCAGGCTTTGTCCCAATGTTACTAAGGTTTGTCTCTATAAACCTGTTATAGTTGGTAATATTAAATTCTTTTCATTATTAATAAAGAAAAAAAAAATGGACACATACAACTCTAAAAGCTGTTATATCCCCAGTCCCAGACAGGAAACAGAAAACATATTCATCAGAGCATTACAATCAGCCTTTGTATTTCACAGTCTGATATTGGCCGTAAACAAGGAAAATAGCCTTCAAATACACACATCAGTAATCATTGCTGACCCTAAACACAATGGAGAGTTAAATTGATGAGCTACACAACCACTACGAGGGTATAAGATATTAAAAAAGGCTGCAGGGGTACACTGTCTAGAGTCTAGACCAGGGGTCAGCAACCTCTACTATGAAAAGAGCCATTTTAAGCACATTTTGTCCCAGAAAAATCTGCAGGAAGCAGATATATAGCATATACTGTATATACACAGCATGTATATATACAGTATATATACACACACACATACAGTGGTGTGAAAAAGTGTTTGTGCCCCCTTCCTAATTTCTCATTTTTTTGTATTAATTTTTCACACTTCAATGTTTCAGATCATCAAACAAATTTAAATATTAGACAAAGATAATACAAGTAAACAATAAATGCAGTTTTTAAATGAAGGTGTTTATTATTAAGGGTAAAAAAAAATCCAAACCTACATGGCCCTGAGTGAAAAAGTGATTGCCCTCCTGTTAAAACATAAATTAACTGTGGTTTATCACATCTTTGGAAAGCTGAGCTCAATTTCTCTACCCACACCCAGGCCTGATTACTGCCACAGCTGTTCTCAATCAAGAAACCACTAAATAGGACCTTCCTGACAAAGTGAAGTAGACCAAAAGATCCTCAAAAGCTAGACATGCTGTGATCCAAAGAAATTCAGGAACAAATGAGAAACAAAGTAACTGAGATCTATCAGTCTGGAAAAGGTTATAAAGCCATTTCTAAAGCTTTGGGACTCCAGTGAACCACAGTGAGAGCCATTATTCACAAATGGCGAAAACATGGAACAGAGGTGAACCTTCCCAGGAGTGGCCAGCTGATCAAAATTACCCCAAGAGCACAGCGACGACTCATCCAAGAGGTCACAAAAGACCCCACAACAACATCCAAAGAACTGCAGGCCTCACTTGCCTCAGTTAAGGTCAGTGTTCATGACTCCACCATAAGAAAGAGACTGGGCAAACATGGCCTGCATGGCAGAGTTCCAAAACGAAAACCACTGCTGAGCAAAAAGAGCATAAAAGTTCGTCTCAGTTTTGCCAGAAAAAAAACATCTTGATGATCCCCAAGACTTTTGGGGAAATACTCTGTGGACTGATGAGACAAAAATTGAACTTTTTGGAAGGTGTGTATCCCATTACATCTGGTGTAAAGGTAAGACAACATTTCAGAAAAGGAACATCACACCAGCACTAAAATATGGTGGTGGTAGTGTGATGGTCTGGGGCTGTTTTGCTGCTTCAGGACCTGGAAGACTTGCTGTCATAAATGGAACCGTGAATTCTGCTGTCAACCAAAAAATCCTGAAGGAGAAAGTCCGACCATCTGTTCATGACCTCAAGCTGAAGCACACTTGGGTTCTGCAGCAGGACAATAATCCAAAACACACCAGCAAGTCCACCTCTGAATGGCTGAAGATAAACAAAATGAAGACTTTGGAGTGGCCTAGTCAAAGTCCTGACCTGAATCCGATTAAGATGCTGTGGCATGACCTTAAAAAGGCGGTTCATGTTCGAAAACCCTCCAATGTGGCTGAATTACAACAATTCTGCAAAGATGAGTGGGCCAAAATTCCTCCACAGCGCTGTAAAAGACTCACTGCCAGTTACTGCAAATGCTTGATTGCAGTTGTTGCTGCTAAGGGTGGCCCAACCAGTATTAGGTTTAGGGGGCAATCACTTTTTCACACAGGGCCATGTAGATTTGGATTTTTTTTCCCCTTAATAATAAACATCTTCATTTAAAAACTCCATTTTTGTTTACTTGTGTTATCTTTGTCTAATATTTAAATTTGTTTGATGATCTGAAACAATTAAGTGTGACAAACACACAAAAAAAATGAGAAATCAGGAAGGGGCAAACACTTTTTCACACCACTGTATCTATTAGAAAAAATAATGTCACATAACATCAGCTTAAACAAGACCACACTTTTTCCACACCACTGTATACATACACACACACACACGCGCGCACAAGAAATCAGATTTTAATCATAAATCTGCAACTTTTTCCTCAAAACTTCCAATGTTTTTCTGAAGTTTGGTTTTTCTTGTGTATTATTTTTACCTCCAGGTTTTCCTAAATTTGTTGCACTTTTTGTCATAATTTTGTTACTAATACTTGCTAATGTAAGACTTTTTTCTCAAATTGCAAATTCTTTTTGTGCTTTTTCCTTCTAAATCAATCTCGAAGAAGTGTGAGGCCATCCATCCATCTTCTTCTGCTTCCTTTTCGGGCTGGAGCCTATCCCAGCATCTTTGGGCGAGAGGCAGGGTCCACCCTGGACAGATCACCAGTCCATCGCGGGGCCAACAGAGAGAGACAGACAACCATTCACTCTCACAGTCATACCTAAGGACAATTTAGAATCCCCAGTTTGATGCCAATTAACCCAACTTGCATGTTTTTGGCATGTGGGAGGAAACCGGAGAAATCCCGGAGTAAACCCACACAGACACGGGGAGAACATGCAAACTCCACACAGATCACTGTTGGTCGGGGGCTGGGATCAAACCCAGGATCCCCAGGCCAAGGGTGAGTTGCTGTGCTGCCGCAGTGCAAACCACTCCACCACCGCGCCGCCCAAGTGTGAGCCCTTTCTCTCAAATTTGTTGAATGTGTAAATTTGTGTTTTTTTTTCTGTTGTACATTTTCAGCCTTTTCTGTGCAAATTTGTGTCTATTGCCAGTAATTTTTAAAATTTATTTTTATTAATTCACAGCTTTTTACTGTAAATTTGTGGCTTTTTTTTAAACTAAATTCTTGATTATTTTTTTTTTTTGGGGGGGGGGTATATTTGCTACTTCTTGCTGCTATTTATGTGAAAAAGTTGCCAATCTAAAAAAAAAAGAGCTGAGAAATTACAAGAACAAAATGGCAAATTAACAAGAACAAAATGTGCAAATTTGAGAAAAACAGTTGTAATTTTTTTGAGGAAAAAAGTTGCAAAATTACAAGGAAAAAAGTGGCTAAATTAGAAGTAAAAAGTTGCTAAATCAGGAGAAAAACGTTGCAAAACTATGAGAAAAAATGAAGAAAATTTACAAAAAAATATTGTAAATGCACAAGAGAAAAATCATCAATTTATGAGGAAAAAAATTATGTGTGTTTTGTGTTTTTGTTGAACTCACAGGGAGCCAGTGATTATGAGCAAAGAGCCACATGTGGCTCTGGAGCCACAGGTTGCAGACCCCTGGTCTAGCCCATGGAGACAATGCAGTCAGGAGCACCAACATGAACTACTCTAAAAACTCTAAACCTCTGTAATTGTCTTCTTTTCTTGGCACGTGTGCTGCTTTATAAAGAGAGGAGTTTGAGGAAAAAGGGCCTTTGAACGCTTTTGGGAAGCTTTGTTGTTCAAAACCCGTCTGAGGCTTGTCCTAACCATGTCTTTATGGAGTGTCTGCAGACCTGGCAGAGAGTTTAAACCATCTGACACATCACGGCTGCATTCACTCTGTGAGTTGCTCAGGCACATGTTTGCAAAACAGCAGACTATACTGGATGAACAGATGACTGCATTTCGAGTTTGTCCATTGACACTTGACACTACTCTTGGTTGCTTTTAGGTTTGGCCTACTTACTTTTTTTACTGGGAGTAGCTTAGGGATGTTCTAGCTATGTGATTAAAAGGATCAAAATCCATTAAGATTAATGCCAGCTTTCAAAAAAAAGATTTTGGTAACAATATTCTAACTACAATACCAATACTGATGTAAAATGTACAGCAAAACATGACAGATTTACAAAAACACATGACGAAAAAAATACACTAGACAGACTGTCTGTCATGGCACAGAACAATGCAGGGAAAGTTTGTATTTTGTCTTTCACAGCAAATTCATCTTCCACAGAGCCACTAGTTGAGAATGCTGAATCCAAATTCCCAAGGAAACCTTCAGTTTAAGATGTCAACAGCAAAATTTGGAATTTAGGCAGTTTTTATTGATGACAGTATCTCATTCTCTTCTGAATATTAGTCTCAATGGAAGTTGAACATTGAAAGGGAAAATTACACTTCGTTTCAGTGCAAGTAAATTATTTTGTATAATTCCCACTGAACTGTTGGAGTTTTTTTAATCTTGTGTGATCCAGAAAAGTCTACACAATTATCACATTTCTTTTTTTTTTTTTTTCTGCAAGCCATTGTTGCATCATCCAGTTCTGTAGCTCATATGTTGAGGCACTTTCTGTGTACTGTGTCGTTCACATCCAGCAACAGGATTTCGTGTTTCTTTTACAGTTTTTTTTTAAATGAGTTAGTAGTTAACAGTTGTGTAAATTCAGCAAAAGGCACTTCTCGTTTAAGTCTGCTACTAAGACCTTTCTAGTTGATTGCACTTAATATAATCACTTGGTTATGCATCCTCACTATCCAGCTCTGCCTGGTGACTTTCAATCAGATCCTAGTAATCATCCCATACTGATTTCAGCACATTGCCCTTTTCCTTTCAGAGTCTCTGAAATTGAAAATCCATCCTGGGGTTTCATCATTTCAAGAACAAGGGATAGCACATGCAGGAGATCTTAAAATTGGAATGAAAAATATTTCAAGCTACTAAGTGAAGATCAGGATCAGAAAGTTCAGATGGGCAGTCTTTCCAGAATTCCCAAGTGTTAGAAATAAGATGGTTTTATTGTTGCTAGATTGTTATTTGATGGGCAGTGTCCTTGCATTAAGGGTGCATCACAGTCTGAACCTCCATTCTGTTGCAAGAGCGATGGAGGCAGTGACATGTGACAATGATCAATCTCTGGCTCCTTAAGGGGTAGCACTCCATTTCCCCCATTGTCTAAGCAGGCCTTTATTCCTTCTTGTTCCACAAGCTCGGGATCAGCTGCACCCAGCTCCAGCTCCATTCCTGAATTGGCCTGCCTCTTCCGCAAACAGATGATTGTCCCAGCTACCACAGCCAACCCCAGCACCAGTGCTAAGGCAGATAAAGCAGAAATTAGGGTGTAAGTCACTGAGGACTTTGTCTCCACCAAGGGCTCTGAGGACGTCATTGGACTACCTGCAGTACGAGCCTCCGTACATGAACCCATTTCAACAGAGCTGTTTGCCCAAGAGTTGATTCTCTCACTAAAGGGACTAGCACAAATTAGGTAGGTACAGTTTGGTCTCAAACCACGCAAAGTGTACTCAAGGTAGGATGCTGGTACACTCAGTTTTATGGGGCGACGGTCAGGCCCTGAGAGGTTGCGATAAGTCAACCTGATGCCAAGGATATGCGGTCGTGTCTCAATGAAACGATGCAGATCAACGAGTATTGATGTGGATGTCACCTGCCGTGAGCTGATGGCATCAAGTTTATCATGAATCTCAGGGACAACTATAGAAACTTCAGTTGCTGAAGGTTTTGGTGGCTCTGGAACCTCATCCACATTTTCACAGTAGAAGCCAGATGTTCCTGAAGGACACAGACAGGTAATTTGACCCAGAGGATCAAAGTTACAGGTGCCTCCATTTAGGCAAATGTTTGGTGGGCAAAAAGGCTCATTTTCCCCACTGGTGGAGCTTGGGGACACAGGAAGTTCTGGCGAAAGGGGGTCACTGTCTGTTTTTGAAGTAATAGCTTCCTCTCCAGGTAGTGGAGGAGGAGGTATAGATTTGGTATGGGTTTCTGGAGAAGTGTTTACCATCTGGGGAACAGGAGTACTTCCAGTGGGGGAGCCAATCTTCACTGTTGTGGTTGGTGGACATCCAAAATCTTTTTGCTCAAGAGCTGAAAGCATTTTCCCAGCGTTAACTAAGGGAAAGTGGCATCTGGTTTCCTCTCGCCTTCCAAGAGTCACTGTTTTCTCTGTTAGCCAGACAGGGAACCATGCTAAAGGACACAAGCAGTTGAATGGGTTCTCAGCCGCAGTCAATTGTTTCAAATTTGGGAAACCTTGAAAAAAACTTTGTGGAAATCCCTGAAGATTAAGGCTACTGAGATCCAGTTCCTGTAGTTCAGTTAACTTCCTGAAGTCCTCTACCCTCAGCTCACCCAGCGGGTTGGCAGCCAGACTCAGCTTTGTCAGCCCCTTAAGGGAATCCTGCTTTAGGGCTTGTGGTACTTCATCTAACTGGTTTGATGACAGATCAAGCTCATGGAGGTTCTTCATGGAACCTATAAGATCTTCTTCCAAAGAGATAAGCCCCAAAGAGGCAACTTTAAGTGCTTCCAAGTGGGGAGTCTGGAGATCTGAAGCCTCCAGTATTGGGATGTTGTTGTAGCTGAGATCTAGAAGGAGAAGACTGGGAAAACGAAGAGATGGTACTGCTGTGAGCAAGTTTCCTTGTAGCTTGAGTTCCAGTAACATTGTTAAACCTTTGAATGCTTCTGAATGAATACTATGAATTCGGTTTGAATGGAGATATAGTCTTTCCAGCTGAACCAACCCAGAAAAACTGCCTTTGGATATGTGAGTAATTTGGTTAAAAGACAGGTCTAAGTTCTTCAGTTTCGAGAGCATTTCAAATACACCATCTGGGATCTCTGTCAGCTTATTCTGGCTCATATCTAGCAACTCCAGCTCCACAAGCCCTTTAAAGTCATCTTGGGACAAACTGACAATGCCATTCTGGAAGATGTAGAGATTCTGGATGGTGGTAGGGACATGGGGCACAATGGTGGATTGACGGTGAGAACAGAATATTGACCGTGGGATCTGACAGGAACAATCCATAGGGCAGTCTGAAGATGACCCCAGGCCAGAAGAGAGGAACAGGAGTAGGACATATTGTAACATGATGAAGAGCAACTTGTAACTCTGAAAGAAAAAAGGGAGAGAGGAAAATATTTATTATATATGGATAGATTTTGCTCTCCTGGCCATAGATAAAACAATAAACATCCTAATCTCTCAAATTACACATGCAAACTAATTTCTTCCTGAAACTGTATCTGTCCAATCATGTCCAAGAAACACAAAAGCACAAACACAATACAGTTAAGTGGATGAATAAAATCACATACAACACAAACTCTAACACTGACGATCCATCTTATTTCGTGCCCTCACAGACTGGCAATACTTTCAGTATACTTCTGGCATATATTTGCCAACGTTACCTCCAACCATACACAAATCTAGAATATAAACTCACCAAAATCTGATTCTGTTTGTTCAAAACTGGATTAAACCATTGAGCCACACAACCTAAGGGTGCTTTCACACCTACAGGCTTTAGTTCATTTCAATCGAACTCGAGTTCGTTTTCTCCGTTATTGCGGTTCGTTTTGTCTGGTGAGAACATGGTAATCACAGTCAGGAGTGCACCAAAGGAACTGTACTGAGACCTCCTGAAAGAGGCGGTCTCGAGTCAAATCAATTGATGAACTCTGGTGCGGTCCTGCAAGTGAGAAAGGGGCCGCACTAAAACAGGACCAGCGGCAAACGGTAAAACATTTTATGCCAGTGTACATACCTGATGGATCTCTGAAAATATCTGTGGCTGAACATGTCACAGTTCTGGAGCATTAATGAACGGTAACATGTTATTTTCCATTAGTAGCTGCACTTCATTTTCAAACTGTAGGATTTGTCGAAAGTGGTATATGCACGTAATGTAATAAACAATAACCAGGGTGATGAACCCCCCCCCCCCCGTAGATTACGCTGCAATATGTATTATTTTCTCCCCAGAAATGCATAAATACACAGTAGTCATCCTATTTCCCGTATTTACCTTTCCTGTTCTCGCGGCAAAAAAAATCTGACCAATAAGAACAGTGAACGTTCTGACGTAAGTCTCGCGGAATTTAGCGTGACGCAGTTTGATCTGCTTCAATTTTTGCCTGTGTAAAAGGGGACCAAACCGAGGAGAAAATGATACAAAGTAACAAACTTGCCTACTGATTCGGACGAAATTAAACAAATTTAGGTGTGAAAGCACTCTAAGTCAAGCAGCCAAAGTGAAACATTAAAAATTAACAAACAGGTTGAAGAATTATTAGGAGTAATAATGTGAATTTCCCCAAAAATCTTAACAAACTCTCCCTGTCAGTCAGCAATGGCCATTTTGTGTTATTGCCCAACCAAATCAGTAGAGGTCCACATACATATAGTACAATTTAAAAAATGTTTTAAGTCTAGTTTATTTTTTTTCCTTATTTAAAAGAAAAAAAAACAGGCTATTTCTTTGAGGTGGGACACACAAAAAAAGCTAAGAAGTATAATATATCCACCATATTTGCCAATATTGTGGGCTTCCCTTTTTAAAATCTTAGTGTTGAGCCACTGTTGTGATGATGTTTCACAGTGACACAAAAAGAGATTCTCCTGAGCTGTAATATCAATGTTTTCACCTTCAGAACAAATCCCCTACATGGACTTTTCTATGATTTAAAAAAAATATATATATATATTCAGGTACTATGCTGCAAGTGGCTACTTGTTTTCAGTTAAGTTACACACTGCGTATCTAGATTGTTCGATGACAAGTTCTCAAAGTTCTCATATTACACTGGCCTCTGTTTTTTAAATGTTCAGACAGGTAGTGATTTTAATGGATCATCCTGTATCATGGTTCATTTGTATGTTTCAGCCTCCAGCCATGGCCTTACATCACCCATTCCTTGGCCTGGTTTGCATTTGTAAACTCTCTCATATTGTGCCCCTTCCAAGGCTCCTGAGTTGGAAGTTGAAAAGATATATGTTTTATTAAGGTCAGGAACCTCCACCTTACTTTTTGCCCTCTGTCTCTATTCATTTCTCTCTCCACAGAACATCAGAAACCACCAGCGTGACAGGAATTTTGTGCAAATTAAACTTTTATTAAGATAAAAGGAAAAATAAGAGGGGGTGTCTCAGGAACCATAAATTGAGCCTGTAAATAAGCCAGAGGCGGTCACCACTGGCAGCATACTGGAAGGGTTTAAGTTGCAAATTTGAGAAGCAGAAGAATTTGCTGCTGACATCACATAAACCAAAGCAATAACCTCTTCTCAGCTTGTTGCATTTGGCCCTTTATTTATGTACCAATAAAAACATGATAAAACGTGGAGAATACCAGCATAATTTGAAGTTACTGGAGAAACTTCTACACAACAACTGAGTAATAGCTGTTTTAACAGACTAATAAGTTGTCTATGTGGGCCATCTTACATCATCTTTTGGGCTATATAAATGGTAGAAATATGTATTTAGAAGCAAATAGGCATTGATTACTGAGAAACTGCTGATTTAATTACAGTTGTCTTTTTCTTTAAGCACTTGAACTGCATGAAGTGTATAGGCCACATCAAGTCCATTGTTTACGATGGTATACACAGTGAGAACACTCCCTTTACACAATGGTGAACATGCCGGACTTTGCTAAAGTCACCAAACCACTCTGTCACACCAGGAACAGATGAGAAAAATCTTTGACACAAAGTTACAAATGCGCTGAGCAAAAATACCATTTTTGCACAAAATGAAAATGTCTGCAAGCAGACAGCACGCTCCACTGATAATAGTGTATTACAGATACGACAGGGCTTTTGTTTCAAGTGAATGTCTTGACTTGAAGACGTGTTGGAATCTGAATCCATCCTTGTGTGCAGGTAGACATTTGCTGTTTATTGAACTGTACAGAGGCCTTTCAGTCCTTCTTAAGTGCTACTACTGGCACAATGGCTAAGTGAATAATGTCATGAAAAGAGAGGTATAATAATAATAATAATAATAATAATAATAATAATAATAATAGCTTAAATTTGTATAGTGCCTTTCAAGATACCCAAGGTCGCTTTACAGGCAAAACCAAAGATTGGATTAGTATGACTGGACCTTGCCTGAAAGAACAATAGTGTTTTAGATTCAAAAAATAAAGCGAGAATAAGCTATCTGCACAAGGTATGGCATTCACTTTGACATATCTACCAGTTTGGCATTAAGAAAACAGACCTTACCATACTTTTGAAGCTATCAATGTGCAAAAATGAATTTGCCACAATGTCCATGCCTTTGCCATCATCAGAAATTTCAGGACACAGTTTACAGTATCTCTTAAAAGTTGTACACAGTGATATGGCAAAAATGAAATAAGTTGCACAACTATTCAAGCCTCTATAACAAATAACTGATCTGATGAAGTAGCCCTGCAAAGCCTGTTTCTGTTTATTTAGAGAAAAAAATTATACAGGTTTAAATTTTAATGATCTCCTCCGTGGACCTTATCGTGATGGAGGGGTTGGCGGGACCTCACAATCCCAGGAGCTTTATTGTCAGGGGCAACTTGCCACTGTAGGATGTCCCATGGCAAACAGGTCCTGGGTAAAAGGGCCAGACCAAGAGTGGTCCAGCAAATTCCCATGAAAAAGTTAGAGCAAGGACCCACTGTACACAAAGCAGCCACATGGGTCCAACCTCCAATGGGCCCACCACCTGCAGGAGGGATCATGGGGATCATGGTGCTATGTGAACCGGGCGGTAATCTGTCTTCTCTGCTTGGGCTGCTGCCCCTGCAACCCAAACTGCTAACCGGTAGTGTTTCCCCTACCATTATATTGAGTGTCAAGTTAATTTTAATTAATTATATTTTTCTATATAGTGCCAGATCATAGCAGAAGTCATTTTAAGAGGCATTCACTATAGAACAAGTCTTTATCCTGTCCTTTTATTAAACAAACAAAACATCCTTATGTTATTTATCTTATTTACACAACAGCAGCTCATTTCTGTCTCTTCTCCTCTCTGTGCTCTGTATCTGCAGGGTGGAACTCTGCTGTGCATAAACACAAGACACGTGTGCTTGCACACACACAGACACGATGTACACACACACACACAGAGTGCTCACATACAGGTGAACACACTCACACCAACAGAGAGAGAGCGCGTAGGAAAGCCTATTGCGTCAGCCAGTTGAGAAGCAGAAAAAAATATCTGTGTTTTTAGGCTGCATTCACACCAGGATAGTCCGGGTATCTCGGTTCAATTGGGCGGGAAATGCCGAGAATTTTCGCACCTTCATTTGGTTTGGTTTGCATTCACACTGCAGCGGACCAAACTGCCTGGACAACATCACGCAGTTACAACTGCTCGTTTGGGGCGCTGTAGCCGAAACCACCACTGACCAAGGAGAAAAAATCTTGGCGAAGAAGAAAAATCTGGCTCACTGAATAAGATAAGATAAGATAAGATAAGCCTTTATTAGTCCCACAATCGGGAAATTCCAGGATTGCAACAGCACAGGGATAGCAACACTCAGAGCAACAATCAGAAGGTAAGAAAAAACAAGAGCAGCTAGTATACATACGTACATATTACTATAAATATATATATAGAGAGACACAGTGCGGAGCATTGTGGTTGGTGGATGTGCAGCAGAAAGTCTTAAGCTCTCTCTCCGTGGATGCGGCGGGCCAGCTGGATGTCTTTGGGCATGATGGTGACCCTCTTGGCGTGGAGGCCGCACAGGTTGGTGTCCTCTAAGAGACCCATCAGGTAGGCCTCGCTGGCCTCCTGCAGAGCCATGACGGCGGTGCTCTGGAAGCGCAGGTCGGTCTTGAAGTCCTGAGCGATCTCCCTCACCAGGCGCTGGAAGGGCAGCTTACGGATGAGCAGCTCCGTGGATTTCTGGTAGTGACAGATCTCTCTCAGAGCCATGGTACCGGGCCTGTAACGGTGAGGCTTCTTCACTCCGCCGGTGGCCGGAGCGCTTTTCCGAGCAGCTTTGGTGGCCAGCTGCTTCCTGGGGGCTTTTCCTCCAGTAGATTTACGGGCAGTCTGCTTGGTTCTTGCCATCGCTCTTTATTATTCTGTCTTATATTTCTTGCACGCCGCCTAAACTCCAGCCCGGCACCCGCGTCGTTTTCACTTCAGTTCTCCCGGTATGTCGAGTTTCTCCGTTAGCACCGGGTGGCGGTTGAGTGCTAGCTAGCTCTTCCCTGCTGTATCGTCTCCTGCTGTAAACAGAGGCTCCGTCCGCCGACTCGGGAGACCTTTGGGGCGATCTGTGTGTCCGTGATATATATAGAGTGAAAGGTGTGCCGAATCAGAAAGTTATCACCGGGTCAGAAAGAAGAGGGAAGATAAAAAGACTCAGAATTGAGCCGCTGTTGCAAAAGGCAGCCAACTCGTGTGGCGCCGGATCCGAAAACAGAAAGCTGTTCCCTTCAGCCAAGTTGTTTGTCTGCCACAAACGAGACATTTTTTAACTTTTCTCCTCGGCTTTTCTCTGGTAAAAGGACTTCATGGATCCATGCGGTTGTCTTTATTGTTATTTTCTATCCAAAATGCACTACGGTAAATGCCACTTCCTCTTCTCAGACTACATGTTGATATGGTTACACAAACGCCGAGGGGCACTTCTGTCCTTTGGTCCGCTAGATAGTCCGTTTGCATTCATACTGTAAGCAAAACGCACCAGACCTCGTTTGCAAGTGAACCGAGACCCCTGTTTTCAGGCAGACCAGACTTTGCTTGTTTGGTGCGCACCAGAGTTCAAACGTGCATTCGGACAGCACCAAACAAACTGAACTATTCGCGGAGCAGAGCAGAGCAGAGTTTCTTTGGTCTGGACCAAACAGTGGCTGTGTGAATCCACCCTTAAACACACCCAGGATCATGAAGGTTCCAACACTAGTTCTCCTGCAATTAGCAGCTGAAGTACGTAGCTCTCTTGCTCCAGGTTCAAGTGTAGAAAAAAGCCCAAGTGCTGCACACCCTGCCCCCGACAAGCAGCAAAAGTCCGGTCATCACTGGATGACAGGTTTTGACCCAGAACATCTTGCAGCCTGCATGCAAATCTCAATAAATGGGCCAGATGTGTCAGACTTCCCATCATATCAAGAGACTCTTGAAATGTTCTTCCAGAAGCCCAGAAAAATACACTGCAGTGACAAAAGCTGCACTCTTTGTGGATAATTGCCATATAAACAAATGTTCAGATATTTTGTTCAGTGTTGTTCAAATATTCTGATGTTTTGTTCAATAATTGTTTTTTTTTTACAATTTTTATTTATACTGACTGCTGTTATAAAAAGAAAATGTTAATAAAAGAAACAGTTGTTATTAAAAGAAACTTATGACTCATTTAAAAGTTTGTCATTGTTGATCTTCATGCTGCCCCCCACCCCCACCCACCACCACCAAGACTGTAAACCTAGGGGAAACACTGTATTATACATAATATAATGTTCTTTCCTCATGATGCCATTTATTTTGTGAAGTGCACCAGTCCCTCCTGCAGCAAAACACCCCCACAACTTGATGCTGCCACCGTCATGCTTCCCGTTTGGGATGGCTCTCAGGTGTACAAGCTTTCCCTTTTTTCCTCCAAATGTAAAGATCGTCATTATGGCCAAACAGTTCAATTTTAGTTTCATCAGACCACGAGACATGTCTCCAAAAATTAAGGTCTTTGTCCCTGTGTGCATTTGCATACTGTAATCTGGCCTTTTTTTATGTTGCTTTTCTCTTCCTGATATCTTGGCTAATTTCTTTTGATTTCCCCATGAGGGAAATCACACAAGGAATTCCTTCACACAAGGAAGCAGTGTGTTTGAGTTGTGCCTTAAAATACATCCACAGGTGCGCCTCCAAATAACTTAATTTTTTTTTTCAATCAACCTAGCAGATGCTTCAAACCCATGACTTCATCATCTGGGCTTTCCCAAATTGTTTAAAGGCATACCAATCTTAGTGTATGGAAATTTATGACATTAAAGAAAGTAATAAAAAAGTAAAAAAATTATCTCGAAAATATTTAGCACATATAAAAATTATTTAGCAAACACAAATAATTTTGGTAATCCTAACTGACCTAAAACAGGAAAAGTTTGGTCTGATTTAATGTCAGACAGTGAGAAAAAAAAAGAAAAGGGTTGTGTGTCTTTTTATACAGTGTATGTAAACGTCTGGTTTCAACTGTCTCTGAAGTGGTTAAAGAACTCTTCGGTGGCCGGGCTCTGGGGTGGATGGGATTCGCCCTGAGTACCTCAAGGCCCTGGATGTTGTAGGGCTGTCATGGTTGACACACCTCTGCAACATTGCGTGAAGGTCAAGGACAGTGCCTTTGGCTTGGCAAACTGTGATGGTGGTTCCTCTCTTCAAGAAGGGGGACCAGGGTGTGTTCCAACTTTAGAGGGATCACACTCCTCATCCTCCCCAGGAAGGTCTATGCCAGGGTACTGGAGGGGACAGTACAGCCGTTGGTCGAACCTCGGATTCAGGAGGAGCAATGTGGTTTTCGTCCTGGCTGTGGCACATCGAACCAGCTCTTTACCCTCTGTCTGATGTTTGCAACACATGTAAACTGGTTGTAAGTTTGCCCAACCAGTTTACATGTGTTTTGCGGACTTGGAGAAGGCATTGGACTGTGTCCCTCATGGTTTTTTTTTTTTGGGGGGGGGGCGTGCTTTGGGAGTATAGGTTATCAAGCTTGCTGTTACAAACTATCCGGTCTCTATATGACCGTTGTGAGAGTATGATTCGTATTGCCAACACTCAGTTGGACTCATTCCCAGTGAGAGTTGGACTCTGCCAGGGCTGCCCTTTGTCACCCGTTCTGTTCATAATTTTTATGGACAGGATTTCTAGGCGCAGCCAAGGAATGGAGGGTGTCATGCTTGGTGACCGTAGGATCTCATCTCTGCTGTTTGAAGATGATGTTGTCCGGTTGGCTTCATCCAGCAATGACCTACAGGTCTTACTGGGACGGTTTGCTGCTGAGTGTGAAGCGGCTGGGATGAGAATCAGCACCTCCAAGTCCGAGTCCATGGTCCTCAGCCTGAAAAAGGTGGATTGTCCTCTTCGGGTTGTGGACAAGCTCCAGCCCCAAGTAGAGGAGTTTAAAGTGTCTGTGACACAATGTAGGAAGTATGGTTCAATATTCAGTATGAATTTATCTTCAGTAGTCCACATAGTTGGTTCTGTTGACTTAGAACGCTAAATAAGTGGAA
This sequence comes from Pholidichthys leucotaenia, assembly GCA_020510985.1. Lineage (NCBI taxonomy): Eukaryota > Metazoa > Chordata > Actinopteri > Cichliformes > Pholidichthyidae > Pholidichthys > Pholidichthys leucotaenia. The sequence goes on along the minus strand of CM035848.1, from coordinate 257,589,776 downwards.
AAATATTTCTAAGTGAATTTAAATTTAGCGCCGTGTTGCAGTAATGCGATATCTGGAGACTCGCCTCGTTTCCAGATATGATGTCATGAGAGGAGTTTAATCTTGGCTGATCCATGTGCTGTCAATGTAAACAAGCTGTTTAGCTTCTGTATCAGCGAAGAAATGCCGAAACACTGCGTGGCGACTGGGTGTTCTAATTGCTCCAGTGAACGTACAGTATAAGCCTGTTCGTATTCCCAAAAGATCAAGCTCTTCTTAAAAAAATGGGTGAAGCAAGTACAGAGAACAAGGGACAAATGGCAACCAACACCATCTTCTGTACTCTGTAGCGATCATTTCACTGCAGCCAGTTTTGAGGAGGCGCCTGCTATACAGGAATCTTTAGGCATGAAAGTTAAACGAAAACCCACAGCTCAAGACGATATCAACATATCAAAACAGTGCAGAGAAGCAACAGTGTCAAAACTCGCCTGGAAAAGAGTCTGTGTAATTGATTTTTTTTTTCCACATAAGGTGATCGTGATTTCATTATATTTTTTTCCGCCTAAAGTATTTTTAAATATACTTTTTTTATTTCCCCGACCACCCGATCGTCAAAATAAAAAAAAAAAAAAAAAACTGAAGTGAAAATTTCTGTAAACCAAACGATTAAATAACGATCGCCTTATGTGGAAAAAAAAAATCAATTACACAAACTCTTTTCCAGGCGAGTTTTGACACTGTTGCTTCTCTGCGCTGTTTTGATATGGGCGATCGTCCATATCAAAACAGTGCAGAGATACGGACAATTGTTGCACAGAGATACGGACGATCGCCCATATCAAAACAGCGCAGAGAAGCAACAGTGTCAAAACTTGCCTGGAAAAGAATTTGTGTAATTGATTTTTTTTTTCACATAAGGCGATCGTTATTTTATTATATTTTTTCTGCTGAAAGCAAAATCCTCCCCTATGAATTTTGAAGCCGAGTGTTGACTTTACTCCAAATGGAATGACTGTGTGTTAAAAAAAACATTATATTACTTTTTGCAGTTTTCATTTTTATAAATCTCATTGCCTACCGAAACTGAATATCTGAGCATTTTTTTTTATTTCCCCGACCACCCGATGGAGGAAATAAAAAATAAATTGAAGCCAAAATTTCTTTAAACCAAACAATTAAATAATGATCGCCTTATGTGGAAAAAAATTACCTAAATGCATGATTGTTACGTATAATTTTATTTTTTTCATTTTTAGATTAGGGGTAAAAGAGAATAACCACTGAAATGAAGGCGACCGACTCTCGGCCGTCTAGTCACTTCGATTTACAACATAGCAAACGTACATGATCAAAGTTACACATCCAGTTCTTTAGATCTCTCTGTATATTACCATTCAGTGTTTTGGAGGCGACCGATGTCCATCTCTAACCCTTCACCGTCAGACCCTTAATCCTTTGAAACGTGCGAGTCACCGTCACTTCCTGAACAATATGGTTCAAATAAATAGGGTTGCAGTCCTTCATTATATAGAATAGAACTCACTCTTCTCCATCACTGGGTCCTGCTTCGTCCTCAAAAACTTTCGACAAATCACTCAAATCTTCACTGAAATCGCTCACAACTTCCTCCGCTTCAGTGTACTCAGCCATGTTTGTTTACATATTGGGTTCCTCTCATGACGTCACAATATGGCAGCACCGTTTGACCCAATTCTGACAAACGAACATCGCAATCATCTGCATCACAATGTAATTTATGGTAGTACAGGTATATGGGAAAAAAATATTGAATTTTTTTGTCTACACAGAATAAAAACACAGTAGTTCTTCTTTCTAATGATGTCTTGGTTGAATTTTGTCACAGACTCTTTAACTATCTCGGTGTCTCATTCATGAGTGAGGGGAGAATGGCCTGAGAGACTGACAGACAGATCGCAGCAGCAGCTGCAATGATGCGGACATTGTACCGGTCTGTCGTGGTGAAGAGGGACCTGAGCTCTAAGGCAAAGCTGTCGATTTAGCGGTCAATCTACGTTCCTACCCTCACCTATGGTCATGAGCTTTGGGTAATGACCAAAAGAATGAGATTGCGGATACAAGCGGCTGAATTAGAGATAGGGTGAGGAGTTCAGTCAACCAGGAGAGGCTCAGAGTAGAACTGCTGCTCCTCAACATTGAAAGGAGCCAGTTGAGGTGGTTTGGGCATCTGATCAGGATGCCTCCTGGACGCCTCCCACTTGAGGTGTTTCGGTCACATCCCATTGGAAGGAGATCCCAGGGCAGACCCAGGACTCGCTGGAGAGACTGTGTCTCCCAGCTGGTCTAGGAACGCATTGGTGTCCTCTTTGAAGAGCTGGAGCAGGTGGCTAGGGAGAGGGAAGTCTGGCCTTCTCTGCTTGAACTGCTGCCTCCACGGCCCAGACCTTAAGAAAAGTGGTATGAAATGGATGGATGAATGTAATGGTCACAGCTCTATTCCAACATGCTATTTAACAAGTGACTTTTTTTTTAACACAGCGCACTTCTGTTGTCTTGATATTAACCACGTACCCACATCCTGAAGCCAAGAATCTGCCATGCACCCTATTAAAACCTAGGAGCAAAAACGCAGGCTATACTTCAACTGGGAGTGCAATTAATCCTGCATCACACTGTAATCACAAAACATGGAATTGCAAAACCAGATCACTGTGCTCTTTCATAGAGCCATAATTAGATCTGACAGTCTTTTCTGTTGTTACAGTAAGACCTCAGAGGACACAGTCTATCCTCAGTTTATGCAGTAAGGTTGTCCGATGAAAGAGAAATATCTCCATCAGAACAGGAAGAGAAATGGGTACACGCATGCGCGCGCGCACACACACACACACACGCACATTCCTGCACATCAGCTGAAGCACACTAAGTCGAGACCACAGCTGGATTCTGTTACCCACAATCCAATGCAGCCACCTCTCATGGTGAGACAGAATGAGAGGCCCACATAAACCTTTGTCCTCCTCTCTCATAAGAGAGGTAGTGAGAAGGAAGAGAGGGAGAAGGGAGACTAGTGGACCATGTGAAAGGTGAACTGAGAGTGTTTTGACCATGAGAGAGAAATTTGGTGTTTTAATAGCAGTCTGCCCCCATTCATATACAATCTTCTGTAAACAATGGGTTAATCCGCTAAACCAAACCCCACATACAACAGTATTACTGATCTCCATCCATCCATCCATCCATCTTCTACCGCTTTTCCGGAGGTCCGGGTCGCGGAGGCAGCAGTTCAAGCAGAGAAGCCCAGACTTCCCTCTCCCCAGCCACCTGCTCCAGCTCTTCAGAGGGGATACCAAGGCGTTCCCAGACTAGCTGGGAGACATAGTCTCTCCACCGAGTCCTGGGTCTGCCCCGGGGTCTCCTCCCAGTGGGACGTGCCTGAAACACCTCAAGTGGGAGACGTCCAGGAGGCATCCTAATCAGATGCCCATACCACCTCAACTGACTCCTTTCAATGTGGAGGAGCAGCGGTTCTACTCTGAGCCTCTCCCGGATGACTGAGCTCCTCACCCTATCTCTGAGGGTGAGTCCAGCAATCCTACGGAGAAAGCTCATTTCAGCCGCTTGTATCCGCAATCTCGTTCTTTCGGTCATTACCCAAAGCTCGTGACCATAGGTGAGAGTAGGAACGTAGATTGACTGGTAAATCGACAGCTTTGCCTTAGAACTAAGCTCCCTCTTCACCACAACAGACCGGTACAACGTCCGCATCACTGCAGATGCTGCTCCAATCCGTCTGTCGATCTCTCGCTCCATTTTCCCCTCACTCGTGAATAAGACCCCAAGATACTTAAACTCCTCCACTTGGGGCAGGAGCCTGTCCCCAACCCGGAGAGGACAATCCACCTTTTTCCGGCTGAGGACCATGGACTCGGACTTGGAGGTGCTGATTCTCATCCCAGCCGCTTCACACTCAGCGGCAAACCGTCCCAGCAAGAGCTGTAGGTCATTGCTGGATGAAGCCAACAGGACAACATCATCTGCAAACAACAGAGATGAGATCCTGTGGTCACCAAGCATGACACCCTCTATTCCCTGGCTGCGCCTAGAAATCCTGTCCATAAAAATTATGAACAGGACCGGTGACAAAGGGCAGCCCTGGCGGAGTCCAACTCTCACTGGGAATGACTCCGACCGAGTGTTGGCAATACGAACTAAACTCTCACAACGGTCGTACAGAGACCGAATAGCTCGTAACAACAAGCCCGATACCCCATACTCCCGAAGCACCCCCCACAAAAATCCACGAGGGACGCGGTCAAATGCCTTCTCCAAGTCCACAAAACACATGTAAACTGGTTGGGCAAACTCCCACGAACCCTCAAGAATTCTCGAGAGGGTAAAGAGCTGGTCCGATGTGCCACGGCCAGGACGAAAACCACATTGCTCCTCCTGAATCTGAGGTTCGACCAACGGCCGGACTCTCCTCTCCAGTACCTTGGCATAGACCTTCCCAGGGAGGCTGAGGAGTGTGATCCCTCTAAAGTTGGAGCACACCCTCCGGTCCCCTTTTTTGAAGAGAGGAACCACCACCCCGGTTTGCCATGCCAAAGGCACTGCCCCCGACCTCCACGCAATGTTGCAGAGGCGTGTCAACCATGACAACCCAACAACATCCAGGGCCTTGAGGTACTCGGGGCGAATCTCGTCCACCCCCGGGGCCCGGCCACCAAGGAGATTTTTAACCACCTTGGCGACCTCAGCCCTTGTGATAGGCGAGGTCGTTATTGTGTGATAGGCGAGTCATCCCCCTTGTCCCCAAACCCTGCTTCCTCTGTGGAAGGCGTATCAGTGGGATTGAGGAGATCCTCGAAGTATTCCTTCCACCGCCCGACGATATCCCCAGTTGAAGTCAACAGTGTCCCATCCGCACCATACACAGTGTGGACGGGGAGCTGCTTTCCCCTCCTGAGCCGCCGAACAGTTTGCCAGAATCTCTTTGAAGCCGACCGAAAGTCTTGTTCCATGGCCTCACCGAACTCCTCCCATACCCGGGTTTTTGCTTCAGCAACCACCCGCGCTGCACTCCGCTTGGCCTGCCGGTACACCTCAGCTGCTTCGGGAGTCCCACAAGCCAACCAAGCTTGATAGGACTCCTTCTTCAGCTTAATGGCCCCCCTCACCACTGGTGTCCACCACTTGGTTCGGGGGTTGCCACCACGAGAAGCACCGACCACCTTGCGGCCGCAGCTCTGGGCCGCCGCTTCAACAACAGAGGTGGAGAACATGGCCCATTCAGACTCCATGTCTCCAGACTCCCTCGGAATGTGGTTGAAGTTCTTCCGGAGGTGGGAGTTGAAGACCTCCCGGACAGGGGCCTCAGCCAGACGCTCCCAGCACACCCTCACTATACGTTTGGGTCTACCAGGTCTGAATGGCTTCCTCCCCTGCCATCGGATCCAACTCACCACCAGGTGGTGATCAGTTGACAGCTCTGCACCTCTCTTTACTCGGGTGTCCAAGACATACGGTCGCAGGTCTGATGATACGATAACAAAATCGATCATCGACCTGCGGCCTAGGGTGTCCTGGTGCCAGGTGCACATATGGACACCCTTATGCTTGAACATGGTGTTCGTTATGGACAGAACGTTATGACGTTATGACTCGCCTATTACTGATCTCTCAGACTAAATATGTATCATGACGCAGAGCACGGGTAGGGAGCTGTGCTCACGCTGTCAGATTATTCCCTGTTTGTGTTCAGTACTTTTGTTCACTTGGGTTATTATTGTACTGTGTACAGGTTGTTTTCTGAGTTTGCCCTTTTGTTTTTGTTTGTTTTGAGTTATTCTATTATTGTATCTTGGTTGGGCTTTCAGTCTTGTTTAAGATTATTATTTGTCTATTACCTTCCTGCCTTGCCCATTACATTTCATGCTGCGTTTATTATCATCTTTAAGCATTCCTTATCCTGCCTTACCATGGTGGCATATTATTATTGTCTTTTTGTCTTCTGGCTGAATCTGGCCTGGTATTCTTTTGTTATGTCCTCCGTGCTTTTACTTTGATAGTGTCCTTTGTTTACTCCCTTTACCATTTAGCTAGTTTTGTGGTAGTCCTCAGCTGTTTGTATTTTAGTTAATTACCCTCACTCCCATTCCATGCATCTGTTCCCATTTGTTGTCATTTCCCTTGCCTTATTTAAAGGGGACCTGTGGTGGTCGTCTAAACGCATTCAACTTGAAAACATTAGGCAAATTATTCGTTATTTGGTTAAATAATTATTGCCAGCCAAACACCACCAGAGAAATATGCAAATACGACCGCAGGCATGGCCAGCCAATGAAAACTCTGAGCGCAGCCATGACACATGCGGATGTGACGTCACTTCGTTGATACTCAACAGTCAATGCTCCGCCTGTATGACAGACTAGGGTGCTTTTGTGAGTGTTTTTATTCTATTATGGCTGAATTGTCGGACTCTGGGGAAGAATTCGTCCAACATGGCTACAGGTTTGAGCCAGAAAGGTCTTCTGAGGGTGAAAGTGACGAAGTGGTCCTCACACACAACGCAATTTCGTCTGAAAGGATTCGTCTGTGCCCTGTTCCGAGATCACTTTTCCGCTCCGATCTTCTGACGAGGTGAGCTGGGTTTGGGTACACAAATGAAGTGTTTATCTTGGTTTTTTTGCTTATTATTGGGACATCCAAAGGCTTTACATTCCGCCATGTTGCGATATCCATATCGCATTGTATGTTTTTGTTTTTACAAGAGCGCCGAGTGTCTGCCGTTCTGCTCTGCTGCTCTCTCTCTCTGCTGCTCCCGCGGCGGGGGAGGAGCCCAGCCCGTCTCGCAGCTGTTACGAGCTCAGATCAGACTAGACAAGCCGCTGAATTTAAGCATTTATTTATTTATTTTCTACTCGTTTTAGTTCTGCATTTAATATGAACCCTGAGTTTGAAATAAACGTTCGAATTTTAATTTGAATATCCTGAAAGCCGCTGCACATCCGGGTACTCCAGGCTCAGCCAATATTGATCCAGATCGCATAGTTTTAGAATCATCGGCCATTACAAGCTCAGATCAGAGGAGACAAGCCGCTGAATTTAAGCATTTATTTATTTATTTTCTAATCGTTTTAGTTCTGCATTTAATATGAACCCTGAGTTTGAAATAAACGTTTGAATTTTACTTTGAATATCCCGAAAGCCACTGCACATCCGGGCACTGCAGGCTCAGCCAATACTGATCCAGATCGCGGTGTCAACGAAATTACGTCACAGGAAGCGTCCTGGAAGGCCATGTAGCCGCTAGTATGGCTGCACTCATGTTTTGCTGACATAGCTGAACCAGCACATCAGCAATGGATTTATATCAAATTGCTTTGAACATGAATTTCAACTTAAACTTGAACTAGAACGTGAGACAGGGGCTCAATATAATATCTTTTTTTTCACGACCACCACAGGTACGCTTTAAGGGGCTGTTGCATGGTTGTCCAGTGCAGCACCCTGCTCAACAACTAGGCCGTAAGTGCCTCCTTATTCTACTCTGTTTAATTCTGTGTTATGCTAGTGTGTTTCCCACACCTTGTCTTCTGGGTAGTGATGGCCAGATGAGGCTTTCTGGAGGACTTCAGGCCTTTCATCAGAATGGCTCATATAGACGAGGCCTCATGTGAAACTTCATTTTCTCTACTAGTCCATCTAGTGGATAAAACGTATACAACATGCAGATTTTTACAAGGGTGTTATTGGTTTGTGTATTTTTTCATTTCAATAAATGCATGTCTTTTAAGAAATATCAATGACTATAAGGGAAAAAATAAAAATAAAACTGAGGTGACTATGGTGAATGTGCTTGTGCTACTTATCCATTTTTATTAAGAAATAACTTTTCAACAGTCTTATACTGTCTTTACCAGTACATTCATCTCTGTCCTTATTATCATGCAGGGCACAGTAGTGCCTCAGCATAATGATGTGTTATTGAATCCAAGCTTTTTAAAACACAACAGATGGTTCACCTTGCAAATGAAAATAAGAATAACCCCAATGAGACTTGAACCCCAGCTCTCCAGATGCAAGACAGACATTTTACGTCTAGGCTACCACTTACAGACAGACAGATAAGGCTTTGTTGAAGACTTGAGCCTTTCCATCAAAATGGTTCATATCGACGAAGCCTCATGTGAAACTTCATTTGCTCTACTAGGCCATGTAGTTGACAAAAAGTATACAGAATGCAGATTTTTACAAGGGCATTATTGGTTTAGTGTGTATTTTTCAATTTCAATAAATGTGCTGTCTTTTGAGAAATATCAATGATCATAAGGGAAAAAAGAAACAATAAAACTGGGATGACTACAGTGAATGTGCCTGTGTTACTTGGTGTGCTTGTACTACTTATCCATTTTTATTAAGAAATAATAAATTTTCAGCAGTCTTATACTGTCTTTCCCAGTATATTCAACTCTGGCCTTATTCTCATGCAGGGTATAATACCAATAGTGGCTCAGCATAATGATGCGTAATAATGATCCAAGCTCTTTGAAACACAACAGACACTTCACCTTGCAAATAAAAATAAAATTACAAGAATGACCCAGCTGGGATTCAAACCCAGGTCTCCCACTTGTAGAGCTGATTCTTTACTACTATGCCATCACCTCAGTTACAACAAATATCCACTATTTGTGTAAAACACATCAATGGGAGAAATGCGCTCAAAATATTCCCAAATGGGAGAAGTCCATGTTTTTGGTGCTGCCTCCATCTGAAAATTGGCTGTGACAAATCCCTTACACAGTCAAACATTAACAATACATAATGTGAAGGACGGGGGTTTCCATTGTGTATCGCTGCTCACTTTATTTCATGTTGCGTGCAAAATCATGAACGGCTTCCTGACCCAGTCACGTGGTACGACGTCAACACATACGTCAGCAATACACACCTCAAAACGCGCTTCCCCAAATATTTCCTGGATAAGCTTGGAGCACCCTCGAAGCTCTGGAGCCTTCCATTCCATCACTACTTCTGGGTTAAGCGGGTGATTTCTCTTTCCTAGCTGTTTGCAATTTTGTGCTTCTCCTGTATCCTCCTCCTTCCACTAGTTTTGTACGTTTTTGTTCTTATATTTGTGTTTGTTCACTATTAAATTTGCAAACTCATAGCTGGCTTTTGGGTGCCTTTATCCAGCCCTGAAAAGGGAGTTCATGACAATATGAGCTGAGAGCATACTATCCTCAAACATTTCAAGGGATTCAGTAATCATGAAATATATGACAATAAACTGAAAATGAACCAAAACACAAGACATTCACACTCTAAAATCAAAGTAATGTCTTGTCTGTTCATTGCTCTCACATCAACCCTCTCCATGTCCTCCTTCACTATATCCATGAATCTTCCCTGTGGCCTTCCTCTTTTCCTCCTGCCTGACAGCTCCATCTTCAACATCCTTTGTCCAATATATCCACTATCCCTCCTCTGCATGTGTCCAAACCATCTCAGCCTTGACTCTCTTACTTTGTCTCCAAACTGCTCAACCTGAGTTGTCCCTCTGATATACTCATTTCTAATTCTGTCACTCCTAGTCACTACCAATGAGAATCTTAGCAACTTCAACCCTGCCACTTCCACAGTTCCTGCCATGAAGCGTTTCACGAGTGCTAATTAGGACACCAAATGCTCTCTGTGAGTTTGCACATTTATTAACACAAAAACAGACACAAACGTGAATATAGCAAACTAAATCATAAAGTCCATGGCAAGGATAAACAAGAACATTAACATGGAAAATGCTGGAGGCGAGCGGGGCTCAACGCCCAGGGGAACATGAAGCCAGAATCACCGAGCAAAGGGGGACAGAATCCAGCCAGAGCATACCTGAAGGCAGCCGAGGCTCACGGCTGGAAATAGGGAAGAATTACCTGGACGGAGCCCTCCACTCACCTCGACAGTGGGATCCAAACACACTCAGGAAGCTTTGGAGCTCCTGAGGACAGGTGCACAGGAAGAAGGACACGACAACCCCCCAGAGGTTTGCCATGCCCTTAAAAGCCAAACATAATGAGACACAGGTGTTCATGAGTGGAAAAAATACCAGAATGACAAACAGGTGTGCAGCTCCGACTGGTTTGACAGCCAGAAGCTGCACAACACTGTCAAAATAAAACACAAACCAGAAAACATCATGACACAAGAACATAACTATAAATGCACAAAGAAACAAAGAACACTGAGCTAAACTACAGATGGGGCATGGCACTCCCACCCACCCCCGTGCCCCTGAATCATGACAGTTCCACCTCCTGCCTTTTCATCAGTGTCAAAATCTCCAAACCATACATCATAGCATGTCTCACTACCATCTAGTAAATCTTTCACTCTAGCTCCTCTCGTTCTATCACAAATCACCCCTTACACTCGCCTTCACCCACTCTACCATCCCTGCACTCTCTTCATCTGTTTTGTGCACTGCCCATTGCTTTGGATGGCTGACCCCAGGTATTTAAACTCACCTACCTTCACTACCTCTACTCTTTGCATTTTCACCGTTACACCTGCCACCCTCTCAGTCACATTCATGTATTCTGTCTTGCTTCTACTGACTACTACTGACCGACATTCCTCTTCTCACCAGTGCATACCTCCATCTCTACAGATTCTCTTCCACCAGCTCCCTACAGTCATTACAGATCACAATGCCATCTGAAAATGTCATGGTCTGTGGAGAATCCTGCCTGACCTCGACTGTCAGCCAGTCCAAAACCATGGCAAACAAGAAGGGGCTAAGAGCTGATCTCTGATGTAACCCCACCCCCTCCTTGAATCCATCTGTCACTCCTACAGCACACCTCACCACCTCCTTGCTTTCTTCATTCGTGTCAAGCACCATCCTCACATACTTCTCTGCCACTCCTGACTTCCTCATGCAGTACTACACCTCCTCTCTTGGCACCCTATCATATGCTTTCTCTAGAAAGGATTAGGATCTAATCTCAGGATTAGCCTTTAGAATATGGCTCACTTGGGCTGATACTGAGAGGATAAATTTATCATTATGCTGTTATACATTTTCTACCAGTGAAATTAATCCACTTTTAAAAAGGCTTGATACAAGCCATAGCCTAAACACATAATCCAAAAAACTGCATGTTTAATAAAAAATTATTAGGCACGAATAGAAAAAGAAGGGAGACAAAAGATAAAAGCAGACACCATCAATCCCTGTTTGGCAAACTGATATTTCATGAGTGACATTCTGATTTGAGTAAAATCACCCAAATCATTAAGGTATTGAGGGAAAAGGGTAGAAGGGTATGTGGTGCATCCAGTGGACAGAGGAAGGAAGACAAGGAGACTTGATGGTGGGATGAGGAGGTACAGGAAAGTATCCAATGGAAGAGGTTAGCAAAGAAAAAGTGGGATAGTCAGAGAGATGAAGAAAGTAGACAGGAGTATTTGGAATCTAGCCGCATGGCAAACAGAGAGGTGGCAAACGAAAAGGCATACAGTGAGTTGTATGAGAGGCTAAACACTAAGGAAGGAGAAAAGGACTTGTATGGATTGGCTAGACAGAAAGATCAAGCTGGAAAGGATGTACAGCAGGTTAAGCTGATAAAGAACATAAATGGTAATGTTGTGGAAAGAGGAATAACTAGGCCGAGCGTTAAGAGCTGATGAACTTTATTCACACTCTCACATCTTCCAGAATCAGAAAACATTAACCTCAGGTAGCAGGGACTCTCTTTTATATCACAACACTCACGCGTCCCTGCTACCTGAGGTCCTGCATTACAATTCATTCTCGCATGACAATTCCTTTTGACCCCCAGCCCTTTAATCCCCATGCTCTTCCATCAGAGGAAATTACTGCATCTCCATGTCTTTCAGTCTGAGATGAATACCACAGCATGGGTCCCCCATAATGTACTAACAAATGACGAGAGTGTGATGAGAAGGTGGAAGGAGTACTTTGAAGAGCTGATGAATAAAGAAAATGAGAGAAAGGAGGATGGATCAAGGAAAGCTGGTGAACAAGGAAGTCCCGAGGATCAGCAAGGCAGAAGTGAGGGCAGCTTTGAAGAGGATGAAGAATGGAAAGGCAGTTGGTCCAGATGACATGCCTGTGGAGGTATGGAGATGTTTAGGAGAAATAGCAGTTGACTTTTTAACCAGATTGTTAAACACAATCTTGGACAGTGAGAGAATGACTGAGGAGTGGAGAAGAAGTGTTTTGGTACCAATTTTCAAGAACAAAGGTGATGCTCAGAGGCGTAGTAACTACAGAGGCATAAAGTTGATCAGCCACACCAAGAAGATATGGGAAAGAATTGTTGAAGCCAGGTTGAGGAGAGGTGACAATCAGTGAGCAGCAGTACGGTTTCATGCCAAGAAAGAGTACTACAGATGCAATGTTTGCTTTAAGAGTGTTGATTGAGACGTATAGAGAAGGTCAGATGGAGTTACACTGTATCTTTGTGGATCTAGAGAAAGCATATGATAGGGTGCCAAGAGAGGAAGTGTGGTACTGTATGAGAAAGTCAGGAGTGGCAGAGAAGTATGTGTGGGTGGTACAGGACATGTATGAGGACAGCGAGATGGTGGTGAAGTGTGCTGTAGAAGTGATGGATGGGTTCAAGGTGGGGGTGGAGTTACATCAGGGATCGGCTCTGAGCCCCTTCTTGTTTGCCATGGTGATGGACAGGCTGACAGATAAGGTCAGGCAGGAGTTGCCGTGGACCATGATGCTTGCAGATAACATTGTGATCTTTAGTGAGAGTAGGGAGCAGGTGGAAGAGAACCTGGAGAGGTGGAGGTATGCTCTGGAGAGAAGAGCAATGAAAGTCAGTAGAAGCAAGACAGAATACATGAGTGTGAATGAGAGGGAGACAGGTGTAACGGTGAGGATGGAAGGAGTAAAGGTGGTGAAGGTAGATGAGTTTAAATAACTGGGGTCAACCATCCAAAACAATGGAAAATGCACAAGAGAGGTGAAGAAGAGAGTGCAGGCAGGGTGGAGTGGGTGAAGACGAGTGTCGGAAGTGATTTGTGACAGAAGGGTAGCAGCAAGAGTGAAAGGGAAGATTCACAAGACTGTAATGAGACCTGCTATGATGTGTGGTTTGGCGACGATGGTGCTGACAAAAAGACAGACGATGGAGCTGGAGGCGGCAGAGTGGAAGATGCTAAGATTTTCAATGGGAGTGACTAGGAGGGACAAGATTAGAAATGAGTATATCAGAGGGACAGCTCAGGTTGAGCAGTTTGGAGACAAAGTAAGAGAGGCAAGGCTGAGGTGGTTTGGACATGTGCAGAGGAGGCGTAGTGGATATATTGGACAAAGAGTGTTGGTGTTACAGAGGACGGTGCAAGGGATAGGGTGAGACGGAGACAGATGATCTGCTGTGGTGACCCCTAAAGTGAGCAGCCAGAAGAAGAAGAAGAAGAAGAAGAAGAAGAGGAAGAAGAAGAAGAAAGGATTTAATTCTTAAAGGAAAAATCAATGAATGAGTTCAGTCTTTGTAAAACTTTCAGCTTCCATAACTACTGTATAAGCAGATAAAGTTCACCCTATATGCTGTATGGGCACTGTACTGGTGTTGAAAAGGAATGTGGACACACATGGACAAACATGTACAGTATAAGGACAATCTGACCCGAAACTCACACAAAATAAGCAGATACTTGTGTCAAGTCTCTCCATTTTATCTTAAAAGTTATGACGACCCAGTGGCCTCTGAGATGTGTGTCCTAATCTGAGCCTGAAATGACGTCTTCTCTTAGGGGCGTATATCACAGACTTGCATCAGTCTTGGCTGGCTAGATGTCAAAACATGCTGTATTCTAAAATATGACCTGTTAAAGAAAGAACTTCACAACTGGGTGGCCTCTGTTCTCCTCAGTATCTAGAGAATAACACCTGCCATTACATTGCTATATTAATGTTGATCCTGTTTTATCTTTTCCCATCTATGTAAAATACTTTTTCATGTAGTTGCACTGAATCAATTTTGCATATCTATCTTACTTTTTACAAAAGACAGACACTACATTTATGTCCAGAGTGTACTCCGCCTCTTGCCCAAAGACGCTGGGATAGGCTCCAGCCCCCTGCGGCCTGAAGAGGATTAAGCAGTTAAGAAGATGAATCAATAGTGACAGAAATGAGCCGACTGTGATGGAGTTGGAGCTAATAAATGTTAAAAAAAAAGCAACCTTTCATACAATTACTGTCACAGAGAAAAAAGAGAAAACATCTGAGAAAACAACATGCATGAACACCACTGCTGCCCACATTTGCCAATCTATGTAATTAATGGGATTAGTCATACAAATATTCTGCTTCTGCTAACATCCTCAATATACTGGACACCAGACTGTTTATCCACTTGCTTTGGAAGGGGCGTCGTGGAGAATGAGCAAAGACGAGAACCAGGAAATATGTAGGAGGAAACGAAGTGGAGCAATCACAGTTCTTGCTGTCTGTGTCACAGCGACATGTACTGTAGTTACATTTCTGGAGTGGTGCACGTCAGGCTTCGCAGTGGGGTACGCCATAGCTACTGCGTTGGGTCCATGGCAATGCCGTCGCTATGGCGCTATTTTGATGCAGAAGCATAAATTGGGCTTTGAGTAATCAATATAATAGGCTGGCCCTATTGTGTATTAAAAACATAAACAACCTTGACTGACAGTGCTTGTGACATGATGTGCACACACATTTCAGAGGTTAGATACAGTACAGTACAGTTGATTCCTCAATTGATGGCATTAGTCACTATGGGGGCAGGCCAGAACGAATGTTTACAATCCTGCAGAACTCAGATTTGGACTGGGTAACCTTTTTTGTCTGTTCACATGTTATGCCCAGCAGGTTGCTGAGCTTCAGCCAGGAATCTCTATAATATTTCTTCAGTGGTAATGCAAATAAAGCCTTTTTTCATAAGACTGGTGTTTTCACCCCTACACACGTGAGCAGTCAGCTGAGCTACTGCACTGTGATAAAATCTTTGACGGCCACACTCTTTGCCATTGGAATAAACAAAGTGAAATGCGTCTTCCACATCATCACAAGCCATCTGACGCCAGCCTCCTTTCACCATACTTCTCAGGCATTGTGTCCAGCATACTTCAAGTTTGGCAATTTGCCTCTTATTAGGGAACCACGCTTGAGTGTCTTTGATCTTTTGTCTCGTGTACATGGATACCCTGCAATCGGTCAGCACATTAGTAGCTCATTGAACTTAGCTAGTGCGCTGGCCACACTGTGTTTGGTAAAGCATCCAACTAAAAAAAGGACACTTCTAAATACTGATAAAAGTAAAGATACATATACAGTGGTAGTGCAAATTTTACTGTACTTATTTGGTCTATCAATTTTATTTTAATACCTATACACTCATGGGGATATTTAGTACCTCATAGATTTTTACAAAATTATAAACTCACACAGAGCCCATGGTCTTCATCATTAAATACTGTATTTACATGGCAAAAGATAGGCAAGCTATCAGTGACTCCAGTGGCATTGTGGTGAAAATAAGTTATATTTCAAAAAAAAAAAAAGATATTAAATGATTAAAAAAGCTAAAATGATATGAAACATATAAAATCTACTGTAGATTATTGAAACAGCTAAACAGGTAGACTGACTAGAATTTATAAAGAGCTAAGCTAAGTCTGTAACAGCACTGTTGATGTCGATTTAGATGCTCACGAGAATACTCCCACCATCATTAAAACGAGGCAGATGACGGGAGGCATCATTCCACTGAGCTCCGATTCTCAGGCCACAATCAGAGCCAGATCAAAACTTCTCACACAGCTACAGACACTGGAATAAAGGTGCACCCTAACAAAAGGACAGGATTGTGTTTTTTCATAGTTTTCCTGCTGCAGCAGGAACCATCAAACCCCAGGAAAACAGGCATTTTTTTCATTCTTTTCCTCAATCTGATGAATTACCTTGTCTGATTCGTCTGATTCCTGAGGGTGGGGCACAGGTTATGCAGTCCACTGAGCTCCCTCCACCTGCTGCAGCCACTGAAACTGAACTTGCTACCTCTGTGTCTCCTCCTATACCCCCCGAGTGACCGCCAGTGCCTGGAGTAGACCGCCGGATGAGGGAGGAGCCTGCGGCCCTGGTGAACCTGATCCCAGCCCTGCAGCCACGCTATGGACAGAGGAGGGCTGACAGCCATTTGGAGCCTGTGTCGACGATGAAGTGTCCCCGGGTCTCCAGTGAGCAGAATTCAGCCCCAGCAAGTAACAGACCTCCTGCCACCGTGCCGAGTGAGCCATCGGTGTGGATTACTGTGCCAGGGGGTTCCAGGACTGCTGAGACCATCATGCCGGCTGCAGTGGCCCCTGCAGCCAAGTGGGAACCTGCGATTGACCTTCTGATGACCAAGCCCGTTTCACCTTTGTTACCTGGCTCACCGGAGTCCTGGACGGCGGTGGAGCTCGAGATCAGGCAAGTGCTCTATTTTGTCTTTTTTCTATTTTGGAGCAATCTTGCCTGTCTCTTGGTGAGGGGAGCCAGGTGCAGCCGCCCGCTGCATCTGAGCTCGCCTCGCCGGGCTCCGCCACTGCCAGTGTCCCTGACCCTTTGTGTCTCTCTGCTGTGTCCGAGCCTTCTTCCAGGGTCACCGGAGATGATCCAGCTTCATCTGATGTCCCCGAGGGTCTGGGTTCGTCTCCAGAGGTCATCCAGGGCACTGCTTCACCCCTGCCCGAGGCCGTCGTTTGGGTCCCTCCTCGGGTTGGGTCCACCGTGGGTGCAGCGTTGGCCCAGGTTGGGTCCATCGTGGGTGCAGCGTTGGCCCGGGTTGGATCCACCGTGGGTGCAGCATTGGCCCAGTCGGGGTCCGCCACGGGTGCTACTGAGCTCCAGCTTGGAGCCGCCGTGGGTGATACGTTGGCCCATCCGGGGTCCACCGCGGGTGCTGCTAGGCTCCGGCCTGACACTGTCGTGGTCCCCCTCCTCTGTCCACCACCAGACACCATTGGGGTTCCTCTCCCCCAGCCCGACTTCCTGTCAGTGAGCCTCCCAGTGGGTAAGCTGCCTCCCGGTTCCCCCGTCCACTCCTGGTGGCTGAAGAACATTGGCCGGACACCTGAAAGACTGAGCTGCCGGGTCAGGTGGTCTAGGTTCTCAGGGAGACCACCCGACTCATTCCATCTGGCTGTTCGGCATTCCTGGGATTTCGGTCAGCCCCCCAAACTCTTTTTTGGTAGTTGGGGTCTCTGGGGTTTTGGTTGGCCGCCCGGCCTTTTCCACTTGTTGGTCGGGTGGAGCCAGGACGCTGGGAGGCCACATGAACTGTTTCTTTATTTATTATGTATGACCCAGTTCTCTTTATATTTTTGTTATTGATGATGGTTATGGTTTTTTGAGTTGTTTTTTTGTCTCTCCCTCCGGGTCTGGATTCCCCCACCACCCTCCCGAGGTTGGTTTTTGTAGTCGTTGCTATTTTTTTTTGGGGGGGGGGGGGGTTCTCCTTTTCTTTTTGATGTTACTGTGGGGTGTTTGGGGATCCACCCCTTAAGGAAGGGGTACTGTCATGATCCCGAGAGCGGTTCTGTACCGTGCTCAGGTCTCCTGTTTATTATCCTTTTTTCCTGTGTATGTATTTAGTCATGTTTGTGTTGTTATGATTGTGCTTTTATTTTGACAGCGCCGTGGCAGGACTTCCTGCTGTCAAACCTGCTCACGACCTGTCACAGCTGTTTGCATTCAGTGATTATGTTTACTCCACACCTGTTTGTAGTTTAAGTTTTGCTCCCTATTTAAGATCGCTAGTGTGACTCAGTCATCGCTGCGATCTTGCCAAACTCAGACTGGAGTCCCTACGCCCGGCTCCAGTTCTCTACAGTGTCAGGTTTCACCCTTGCTTCATTCATATGTAAGTGTTTGTGTTTATTCTTTGTGTCTCTCGTTATCTCCCAGTGAGGTTGTGCTTAGTGTATGTGTTTTGCCCCTCGTAGCACATTATTTTGTTACTTTTGTTAATAAATAAACAAACTCATTGCTGGCATTTGGTGCCTCATTCATGCCCTGAAAAGGGCATATATGACAGACACATCAACAATATTCAGTGAATAATTAATAAATGAATGAATAAAATGATAAATAAATACCTAAACACACAAGAATTAACTACTTTGCAGCTAAGATTACTGGACCATACACTGCACTTTGAACAGAATAGCACAATTCATTGGTATTAAGCAGTATGTCATGCTGCATTATGCAGGGCATCCATGCCTTTGGGTTGGGAATCATTCCTTCAAACAAAGAGAAACATGAAATTAGTCATCATCTGTGTAGTTGTACACCTTGGTATTGACAGTTCCTATCTACAGACTGTGCAGCGATAATTAGATTGAAGGATGACAACAAAATTAAAAACATAAAACAGTATAACTGCACTGCTACATGAACATTATATATGAGCAGCTGCATCTGGTTGTTGTTGTACACTCCCACTGCATGACAGTAAACGAATGCACGGCTGAAATGAGGCAGACAAAGCACATCAACAAAGAGTACAAATAAAAAGTCACATTAAGCGCAACAAACTGTGCTAAAGACATGGCTAGCTTGTAAGAATTAGCTACTGTATGTTCTCCTATAATCAAGTCATTAAAATGGCATTGCTATCAACCAATCCTTCACCATCGTCTGACCTCAGCCAACCCTGTGGATAAGTTCTGGTGAACTCAATACCTTGCTGTTTGGTGTCAACTATGGAAGAGATGCCAGCTATGAAGAAAATGCAGACTAGGTGTGTTGCAGCTGCTTGCTTAATGAAATGTTGCTTTAAGTAGATCATGTTCCCGTCCAAGAAGAACACCTAAACCTGAGCTTAACTTGAAGTGATTCCAAACTCAGCTGCATAGCAGGTACTTCACACTAGGGCAGAGTGTCAGTGAAAATACTTATCCAAGTGCTTACTCATTCAGTTAGAGTTACAGTGCGTCTGGAAGATATTCACAGTGCTTCATTTTTTCCACATTTTGTTATGTTACAGCCTTATTCCAAAATAAATTGAATTCATTTTTTTCCTCAAAATTCTACACACAATACCCCATAATGACAATGTGAATTTTTTTTTTTTTTTAGATTTTTGCAAATTTATTAAAAATAAAAAACTAAGAATCACATGTACATAAGTATTCACAACCTTTGCTCAATACTTTGTTGATGAACCTTTGGCAGCAATTACAGCCTCAAGTATTTCTAAATATGATGCCACAAGCTTGGCACGCCTATCTTTGGGCAGTTTCACCCATTCCTCTTTGCAGCACCTCTCAAGCTCCATCAGGTTGGATGGGAAGCATCGGTCTACAGCCATTTTCAGATCTCTCCAGAGATGTTCAATTGGATTCAAGTCTGGGATCTGGCTGGGCCACTCAAGGACATTCACAGAGTTGTCCTGAAGCCACTTCTTTGATAACTAGGCTGTGTGCTGAGGGTTGTTGTCCTGGTGGAAGATGAACCGTCGCCCCAGTCTGAGATCAAGAGCGCTCTGGAGCAGGTTTTCATCCAGGATGTCTCTGTACATTGTTGCATTCATCTTTCCCTCTATCCTGACTAGTCTCCCAGTTCCCGCCACTGAAAAAACATCCCAACAGCATGATGCTGCCACCACCATGCTTAACTATAGGGGTGTTATTGGCCTGGTGACGAGCGGTGCCTGGTTTCCTCCAAACATTACGCCTGGCATTCATGCCAAAGAGTTCAATCTTTGTCTCATCAGACCACAGAATTTTGTTTCTCATAGACTGAGAGTCCTTCAGGTGCCTTTTGGCAAACTCCAGGTGGGCTGCCATGTGCCTTTTACTAAGGAGTGGCTTCCGTCTGGCTACGTTACCATACAGGCCTGATTGGTGGATTGCTGCAGAGATGGTTGTCCTTGTGGAAGGTTCTCCTTTCTCCACAGAGGAACACTGGAGCTCTGACAGAGTGACTATCGGCTTCTTGGTCACCTCCCTGACTAAGGTCCTTCTCCCCCAGTCACTCAGTTTAGACAGCCAGTCAGCTCTAGAAAGAGTCCTGGTGGTTCCAAACTTCTTCCATTTACGGATGATGGAGGCCACTGCGCTCATTGGGACCTTCAAAACAGCAGAAATATTTCTGTACCCTTCCCCAGATTTGTGCCTCGAGACAATCCTGTCTCGGAGGTCTACAGACAATTCCTTTGACTTCATGCTTGGTTTGTGCTCTGACATGCACTGTCAACTGTGGGACCTTATACGTATAGACAGATGTGTGCCTTTCCAAATCATGTCCAATCAACTGAATTTACCACAGGTGGACTCCAATTAAGCTGTAGAAACATCTCAAGGATGATCAGTGGAAACAGAATGGACCTGAGCTCAATTTTGAGCTTCATGGCAAAGGTTGTGAATACTTACGTACATGTGATTTCTTTGTTTTTTATTTTTAATAAATTTGCAAAAATCTCAAAAAAAAACATTTTTCACATTGTCATTATGGGGTATTGTGTGTAGAATTTTGAGGAAAAAATGAATTTAATCCATTTTGGAATAAGGCTGTAACATAACAAAATGTGGAAAAAAGTGAAGTGCTGTGAATACTTTCTGGATGCCCTGTAAGGGTTAAACTTTGTTTTCTAGAAACTTCCTGAAGACTGTTAATTGTTTGGACATTTCTCAAATGTTTTAGACACAAATGTACAAGAGAACAGGGTAATTGCTGCATACCAGCATGGTGCCGCTGATCCAGGGCTCTTGGCATTTTTTCTGCTGACTTACTGGCATCGTGACACACCTAAAAGACACTTTGCTTTCATTTAGCTTATTGACTTAGGCTACATTTAAAAAGCAAAGTTGAACTTTGTGATTAATAATGTATCCATTGTAAAGCGTGTCTGAGTGTCTATAAAAAGCGCAATATAAATCTGATGTATTATCATTATTATTAATGAAAAGGCAGATTCAGTTTAGTGGCATTACTTATTTAGTGGCATTACATTTCTTCATTGACAATTCAACTTTATTTATATAGTGCCTTTTCACAACAACAGTCATCTCATAGCATTTTCAACTGTAGGGGAACCCCCCACAATTGCAGAAAGACCCCAGCAATCAGGCAATCCCCTGTGAGCAGCACTTGGCGACGGTGGAGAGGAAAAACTCCCTTTTAACAGGAAGAAACCTCCAGCAGAACCAGGCTCAGGGAGGGGCAGTCATCTGCTGTGACTGGCTGGGGGGTGAGGGGATAGAGAAGAAGAAGAAAAGAACAGACATGTAGAGAGCAAACAGCGCGCTGGGGACTCAATCTATGGGAGAGAACAAACAGATGTTAATGACCAGCAAAAATATTTCATTGAGAGTGAAGAAAGAAGTGAAGCCCAGTGCATTGTTGGAGGTCCCCCGGCTGTCTAAACCTATTAGCAGCATAACTAAAGGAGGGTTCAGGGGCACATGATCCCTCCTTAATTGTAGGCTATATCAAAAAGGAAGGTTTTAACCTTGTTCTTAAAAACAGAGATTGAGTCTGACTCCCGAATCCAGACTGGCAGCTGGTGCCACAGAAGAGGAGCTTGATAACTGAAGGCTCTGCCTCCCATTGTACTTTTGGAGATTCTAGGTGTTACAAGTAATCCTGCATTTTGGGAGCGTAGTGCGTCGTCGGCCTCCGTCGGTCTATGATGACCATGGAAGAGAATCCTAAACGTCTACCCTGCTGGAACAGCACCGCCTGTGGCTGAACAGGCCGATGTGCACCGGTGTTCTACTTTCCAGCGTTGGGCATTGGTAGGATTCAATCTTGGGCAGGAAGATATGGAGGACAAGATGTTACCCATACAGCATGTCCCCCCTCTCCACATCACTGATGGATCCAAAGGAACAGCAGGGCTGCTATAGTTTGGCACCAGCGCCGTCGCAGGAGCTGCCAGAACAATGTTGAGCACAACAGAGAACTGCCTTAGGGGCTCCGACTCCGGATATTTCCTCAGGGTTGACTCCTGAAGCCTTTCCCATGACTGGGTGTGCCGCAAGGCAGCGGAGGTTTGAAATCAGGGTTTACCTTCCCCTAGATGGGCTACCTTCCCAGGTTGACGAGCCACCATCTACCTGAAACATCTGGTTTTAAGGCGCCAGAGATCCGCCCTCGCCCCTTCTCCTATTAGTAAAAGCAGTTCCGCCGGGCTTAGAGACTAAACCACACGGGCAGGCTAGGAGTTGGACTTAGTTGTCAGAGGCTTTTCGAGACGCACGCCGTAAGGAGCATTTTATGAGCACTGGGAGCTTAACCCCAGTGCCACTCCTGGCTATGACAACCTTGGAACCGATGACAACCTTGACTATGACAACCACTAACCGAGCGTAGTGCTCTGTTAGGATAATAGGGTAATGTCAGATCTTTTAAATAAAAAGGGGCCTGATTATTTAGAGCTTTGTAAGTGAGAAGAAGGATTTTAAACTTAATTCTAAACTCTGTGGGAAGGCAATGAAGGGAGGCCAGAACCGGAGAGATATGATCTCTCTTTCTAGTACCTGTTAAAACTCTTGCTGCAGCCTTTTGGATCAGCTGAAGACTTTTTAAAGATGTTTTAGTACAACTTGATAATAAAGAGTTACAATAACCTACTCTAGAGCTAACAAAAGCGTGGATCAGTTTCTCAGCATCACTCTGAGACAAGATGCTCCTAATCTTCGCAATATTACACAAATGATAGATGGCAGTCTTAGAAACAAGTTTAATATGTGAATTAAAAAACAGATCTTGATCAAAAATAACTACAAGGTTCCTCACAGAACTATTAAGAGAAAGAGTAACCGCATCCAAACTGAGAGTTGGATTTGGAAAGGTATTTCTAAGGTTTTTTGGACCAACTAGAATGACTTCAGTCTTATCTGAATTTAATAGCAGGAAATTACAAGTCATCCAAACTTTGATTTCCTTAAGACAGTGTCATGAATCTGGGTTTGGTGATTCCAAACCCAGTTCTGACACCGTGGCTATTTTGGCTCGTTCTCTATTTTATTTTCCATCAGGCGCTTCAGGGAGCCCTTTGGGTCCTTCGCTCCCTGACAGCTTGGGCACACCCCCTCCTCCTGTCAGTGTCATTAGCTGTGTCTCATAATTGGTGTTCACACACATCTCATTCACTTCTATTCACATGCTCAGACACTCACTCATGTACACGTTTTCAATTTGCCCAGCCCACGTTCATTCACACCGGCGGTCTCATCCCTCGTTATTATTGTGGTTACTTATACGCTGTGAGAGTAGCAAGATATCGCCGGAGCATTGAGCTTCATACACGGCAGCGTGTACCTCCATGTATGCAAGTCATCACTACCTACGTTACTCTGTCTGCCTGCCTCATCCTCATCCACCAGACTGCATGGACTGCCCCAGATCGCTCCAGCACCATAAGTTTATGTTTGCCTTTCACCCCATGTCGACAGCAGCTCTGCGGCACTAGGCATTCCCCTCCCCGAGCTGTAGAGCATCCAGGTGGCGTCCCTGTATGTCCGGTGGCCTTAAGCTCCATCATTACAACCCTCTGTTTATTAGCGTGACTGTTTTGCTGGACTTATTATTTGGGGTTTTTGTTAGAAAAAGTGCATAAATCTATCTCTCTTCGTGGGTTTTCATCCTGCCCTCTGTGCGCTGTGTAACGGTGCACAAGGGATCATAACAGACAGGTCTCTAATTTGGCTAATTGATTACTATCATCTGGCTTCACTGACAGGTATAATTGTGTGTCATCTGCATAACAATGAAAATGCATACAGTGCTTTCTTATAATGTTGCCTAGCGGAAGCATATATAAACTAAAAAGAATAGGGCCTAGCACAGCTCCCTGTGGAACTCCGTGACTGAGCTTTGAGTTGGAAGAAAACTCATTACTGACACTGTTCCAACACAGTAACAAGACGCTATGGATGCTGTTATGGAATGTTTGAACCTCAGGAATTAGTGACACTTTGCTAATTTAATTGCAGCACCATTCACTCCATTCATAAAGCAGCAGAGGCTGTGATTGTGATGTGTGTGGATCAGGTGCTCCATGTTTCAACATCAGTCGTTCACATCTTTTCTATTTAGCTGTCACCTGATAAACATCCACTAATGTTTACACAAGTGTGTAGCACTGTCAAGAAATGTTGTGATATATGAGTTAGTTATAGAGCTGATTTCTTTTCAAAGCTGTAAACTATAATCTATACACAAAGAAAAACAATGGTTCTTAAATTATTTTCAGACCTCTGTGGTTCTTCAGAGAGCCATCACTAACTGAAGAACCTCTTTATGTAGACCAGGGGTCTCCAATCATGTCCCATGAAGGGCCAAGACCTTGCAGGTTTTACCTTCAACCAGTGTCTTCAACAGGTGATTAAACTGAATTTCTTCTCACTGATTGCTGATTAGTCAAAACACCTGCTGGAAAAACTGGGTGGAAGAAAAAACCTGCAGGGTCTTGGTCCTCCATGTTTTTTAGTTTAATGTTTATTTGAAAGGGACATTACATACTAATGAACATTAATACAAATGTAAGCATGTCAGATTTAGCAGTACTGCTAATTTGCATCTGTAGTCCCCCAGCGGGTAAAAAAACAAACAATCATACACGAGAAGAACATCTGCAATAAAACTGAACAAAGTGGATATGCTAAAGTGCAGAGTTAAGGTGCTACAAAACAAAACATTCACATGTCACACCAGTGCTGATGTTTACAGACATTTCTACTTCATAAAATATGTTTATAAACATTTTAAATTTCCACAATCCATCAGTGGACTATTTAAAGTTTCTGTTTCCACACATGAATGAACATGAACACATGAAGGTCAGTCTGGAGGTTTTCACCAGTTTTCTGTCACTAGTAACAGACGGTACCATGGAAACGGGAGGTGATGTGTGTGTGTGTGGGGGGGGGGGGGTATTCACAAATGGTCCCAACCAGTGACACGTTGCCGTAACGCCACTACTTTTGCAGTAACGTGCTGTGTAACAAAATTACTGTTTAAAAATTCAGTAATGTGTTACAGTTACTGAAATTTGATCAGCTGTGTTAATCACGTTACTCATTTTATTAATATGGATAGATATTTTTAGTGAAAATAGGCGATCATACAACTTGCATTTGCTAGACACCCTCCTCATCAGCTGCCAACTGGGAATGAATACACAGTTTCAGTGGCTATTGGCAGGACAACTGCCATCCCCAGCACCACCAGGGGCCTCAAGCCACTGGAGGTTGTCATGCCAAAGGCAAAGGCAAGCAAATAAATATAAAGTGACCCTACCGTAACTGACACAGCCGTCAGTCTCCTCCACGGGTCCATTTCCTGTCCTGCCCCAGTTCACATCACAACCCGGTGAAGAAATGCCGTGGCGGTGGCGACTTCTCCTATCGAGCCCTGATCACCTGCTGTCCGAGCGGTGAGTAGCCCCTACAAGCTCCTACCTCTGTGGTTAAACATGAGTATTTTTTGAGCAAGAAGCTCGCATTTAATGCCCACATTAAATACATTTAAAGTTTTCTTACGCACAGAGAAAAAGGCTATGGTCACACTGCAGGTTTTAATGCTCAATTCTGATTTTTTTGCACAAATGTGACCCATATCTGATTTTTTAAAGACTGTCTGAACAGCACATATCCGATTTTTTCACACCAGACCCAGGCCACTTTCATATGTGGTACTAATTCAGATACGTATCTGATATTTTCCAAAGCAACCTCAGTCTGAACTGTCACGTCACATTTCATCCGACTTTTTCCTCACTGAAGTGAGACAGACGCTACAATTCTGTGGTGGAGGATGCAGCAAGTATGGCAGACATAGCTGGTTTGTGCTCTCTTTTTAATCAACCTTCTTTCCTTTATCACTGGATTGTAATTTTGTCAGCTCCAACTGCACAATAACTTCAAAATTTCGAAAGGAAGGGGGTTCGGGACTGAAACCACCAGACAAGCAAGCGCACTAATGGCACATTTACTGGACGCTGCTTCCTTTTTCCCTCTAAATGGCACACCGTGAGTCCTGGCTGCTGTAATATCTAAAACGTAAAGTTAACATGGACATGACTGTGAAGCAGAATGGCCAGATAGGGGGACACACAGGAGAGGGGAGTGACTGCTCCTCATTCCTGCAGCAGGACCGGTGTTGCACCGCTGGTATGAGCCATGTAGTTTATTAGGGCAAGAGCCACTGACAACATCAGTGGGCAAGAGCCTTATTGTAATAGCTAGAGTTATTTATTATTAACCTTATTTATATAGGTAATCTCACTGAGACACGGGGTCTCATTTTAAAGAGAGCTGTTTAAGCAATCATTCCTGTTAAAGCAGAGCTGATCACAGCAGTCATCTGGTGTGTAGAGGAAGGGAGCTGGTCTCATATTTATGATTTTAACATTTTATTTTGCCGCGCTGCATCAGGGTGAAGAAGTTCTGTCTCCCAAACACAACACTGTGTCTGACGTTACGTTTTCTTCCGCGCACGTGGGTCACTTCATAGCTGTAGATCGTTCACACTGGAGTCTGATGGGGGTCACGTTTAAATAATAATGTGAATGCCCACACAAAAAAAATTGGATCTCGGCAAAAAATCGGAATTGAGCATCAAGACCTGCAGTGCGACCGTAGCCAAAGTGACTGTGATTTGCTGCAGTAAAGAACAGCTTCTAAGCGGTGAACTTTCATTTATCTGTGCTTTCTAATTTATTTTATCTTATTCATCTACATGCTGTTGTGATAGGCAACTATTTCATCTAAGTAAATCCTCTAAATATGCATGTTTAATGGGCTGGTCCAGGGGTGTCAAACATATGGCTCATGGGCCAAAAACGGCCCACTGGGGGGGTCCAAAATTTTCTCTGTGAATTTACAGCTTTATTTCTAGTAAATTTCTGACTTTCTACTGATTACAATAGTTAGTGTAAATCTGAGACATTTTTTTTTTCTCTGTAAAATGAGACTTTTTTCTATCAGTTTTCTTCTTTTTCTGATGAGAACAAGGGGCCCTTGATCTTGCTGTGTGTGCAAGATGATTTAAGTATGCATTTAAAAGTAATGTGAAAGTTACTTTTCCAAGTAACTAGTTACTTTAATCATGCAGTAACTCAAAAGTAACTCAGTTACTTTTGAAAAGAAGTAACTAGTAACTGTAACAGGTTACTATTTTTTAGTAACTTGCCCAACACTGGTCCCAACTCAGCCCCCTTGTTTACCCGCCATCGGATCATTTTCAAACTTCTCCTCCTCATCTACAAGTCCCTTCATGCCATTGCTCCACAGTACCTATCTGATCTCCTCCATGCTCACCACCCCTCTCGGACCCTTCGGTCTGCTGACCTAGGTCTCCTCTCCATTCCTCGTACTTGCAGGAGAACCTTTGGCAACAGGACCTTCAGTGTGGCAGCTCCTACCCTGTGGAACTCACTCCCTCTGACAGTTCACCAGGCACCAGCCTTGGAGCCTTTTAAATCCAGGCTGAAGAGACTTGTTCCTGCAAGCTTTTCCTGGATAACTTGTTTTATGTCTGTCTGTGTCTACTGTTTGTTTGTAAAGCGACCTTGGGTTTCTTGAAAGGCACTATATAAAACTATTATTACTCCCATCCATAGGCATAAATCAAGGGGGGACACTGCCCCCCTCAACCTGGGAAGAAGAGAACCTCCCCCCCCATATCATCATAAACCTTTAATGTTACAGACCTGAATAAAATCACTTAGAACCACTAATTCAGTACAAAAAAAATTTGTCACAGATTTGCAACTTTTCTTTTTCTTTCTAGTAAATTTTAAAATAAATGTGCAAGTTTTTCCTCAATTTTTTCTTGTAAATTTGCAATTTTTTTTTCTTAAAATTTTGTGACTCTTCTCATAAATCTGTAACTTTTTTCTGATAGTTGCAACTTTTTCTCAGACTTGTGATTTTCTCATAATTTCTTTTTTTGTAAATTTGCTTTTCCTGTAAATTTTGAACTTTCTCGTAGATTTGCAACTTTTTCTCATAAATTTGTTTTTTTTTTCTTGTAAATTTATTTTCCTCATAAATCTGCATTTTTTTCTCAAAAATTAGCTTTTTCTTGTAAATTGGAAACTTTTTCTCACAAATTTACAATTAAAAAAAATTCTTGTAATCTTTTCCTGTATATTTTAAACTTTTTTCCCATAAATTTCCGTCACCCATCTGGATGATGGCTAAATTTTTACTCTGTGTAATCAAACTGTAATTTGTGTCTTATTTTTAAATTGTCATCTTTTTATCATATCTTTACCTTTATTCTTGTGTATTTGTACCTAATTTATATTTATACCTCATAATTAACGAGTGAATATGCCCACACTCCCCTGTTAAAAAAGGATGATGATGGTCAGTCTGACTTGTTTTGATGAGCAGAGATGAATCATCTGACGTCCTTCATGCCAACACAAAGATGACTGGAGTTAAATCATGGCAGCTGAAGGTTAACACTGAAAAAAGAGAAATAAGGCTCCTCCATGACATGAAGAATATTTATGATCTGGACGTTCAGCTACATGAAGCTGACAGCTGACTGCTCTGTTACAGCATCGATGGCTGGGGACCCCTGATGTAGACCATGACTTTTTGCACACCTTTTATGGTTCTTCAAAGAACTGAGTTGTTCATTTCTACTGAAGTTGTGAAGGCAGAATATCGGACGTCTGGAAAAAAAGGTTCTTTGAAGAACCTCTTGCTAACAGGGTCTTTTTGGTATTCAACATGGTTCTTCTATGACATCAATCCAATGAAA
This sequence comes from Pholidichthys leucotaenia, assembly GCA_020510985.1. NCBI lineage: Eukaryota > Metazoa > Chordata > Actinopteri > Cichliformes > Pholidichthyidae > Pholidichthys > Pholidichthys leucotaenia. The sequence goes on along the minus strand of CM035848.1, from coordinate 257,561,035 downwards.
CGTTTGGTTCCCAGTAGGAACCTCTATTTTGGCTGTAACATTTTGCTTTTGGCAATCAAACAAACTTATGCAGCAAGACACATTTTGTATTTGCTTAGTGTGTTTAAAATGTGTACTTTATGCAACATTTGTACATTCTTTAATGGTTTATAGTCAGTTATGTCTTTTGTTTCTGCCACATTGTTCCTCTACTGTCCTCTTCAACACACTGTTAGTAATTCTATCAACTTGATCATCCCAAAGAGTCGGACTTCATTTGGCAATCTCTCACTTCACTTTGCTCCTTCTAATAACGAATCAACTGCAGAAGACAGAAATCATCACGCTCTTTCCATTTTTCCTCCTTTTAGAATTTACTGCAAATAATATTCTATAACTGCTGTACCTGCTTTTAATTCTTCTTCTTCTTCTGTGATGTTTTTACATTTAGTATGTGATTATGTTTTTGTTAGCCTGTTACAAATGTATTTATGTTCTTATTGTCCTGCAACATCTTAAGCCCCTGTCACACCTTGACTATTTAGGCAGCCTATGCTGACATTTAGAAAAATTGGTGAATACGCTGGCCTATATCTAATAAGTTAAGGGTAAGTTTTGTATAAGTTAAGAGCACAGTGAAGCACACTGGCATACGTCGTAGTACGGCGAGGTCGTCTAAAAATTGTGTGTATGCTCAAAATTTTTTGATGTATCCAGCATATGGCTCATATGTCCCACATACGCGGGCCACAAGTTATATGTAAGTTATGCGATCATTCATACACCTTACTTGTAAGCAGTGTTGGGCAAGTTACTGAAAAACAGTAACTAATTACAGTTACTAGTTACTTCTTTTCAAAAGTATTTGAGTTACTTTACCAATTATTACATGATTAAAGTAACTAGTTACTTGGAAAAGTAACTTTCACGTTACTTTTAAATGCATACTTAAATCATCTTGCACACATAGCAAGATAATTTAATTAATGGATAACATTATGGAACTGAGGAAGATCAAGGCGAGGAAGGCCTCGGGTCCGGACTGCATCAGCACAAAGCTCCTCAAGTCCTGCGCAGACCAGCTGTGTGGGATTGTGGAGCACATCTTCTACCTGAGCCTGAAGATGGGGAGGGTACCACAGTTGTGGAAAACATCTTGTGTGGTACCCGTACCAAAGACTTCCCACCGCAGAGACTTAAACAGCTACAGATAAGTGGCCCTCACTTCTCACCTGATGAAGACCCTGGAGAGACTGCTCCTTGCCCACCTCCGCCCCCTGGTGGGACCAGCGATGGATCCACTCCAGTTCACCTACCAGCATGGCACTGGGGTGGAGGATGCAGTGATCTTCCTCCTACACCGTTCCCTGTCCCACCTGAAGAAGCCTGGGAGCATGGTGAGGATCATGTTCTTTGACTTCTCCAGTGCTTTCAACACCATCCAACCGATGATCCTGAAGGATAAGCTACTGTGCGCAGGGGTGGACCAGCACTTGTCATCGTGGATCCTGGACTACCTCACTAACCGGCCACAGTTTGTGAGAACCCAGGATTGTGTGTCCGACACAATTATCTGCAGCACGGGGGCCCCCCAGGAAACAGTTCTGGCTCCCTTCTGTTCACCCTTTATACTGTGGATTTCTCACACAACACAACACACTGGCATCTACAGAAGTTCTTTGACGACTCTGCAATCGTTGGCCTCATCTCCGACGGAGATGAAGCTGAGTACAGAGGACTTATCCAGGACTTCATGGACTGGTGCCATCGGAACTGCCTCCAGATCAATGCGAGGAAAACAAGGGAGCTGGTGGTGGACTTCCACAGGCAAGGACAACCCCTCACAGCACCAGTAAACATCCAAGGAACAGATATTGAGATGGTGACAAACTACAAGTACCTGGATGTTCATTTGAACAATAAACTGGACTGGTCGCACAATACCGACACATTCTACAAGAAGGGACAGTGCAGGCTGTTCCTACTGAGGAGGCTCAGGTTTTTTGGTGTACAAGGGGTGCTCCTGAAGACCTTCTACGATTCGGTGGTGGCATCAGCCATCACTTTTGGAGTGGTCTGCTGGGGCAACGGCATCACAGCAGCCAACAGGAAGAGACTGAACAAACTGATCAAGAAAGCTAGCTCTGTCCTGGGGCAGTGCCTTGACCCAGTGGAGGAGATAGGAGAGAGAAGGATGGTGGCTAAACTGTCATCTCTGCTCGAGTCCGAGTCCCACCCTATGCAGGACATACTGAACGCACTGAGGAGCTCATTTAGCAGTAGGCTACATCATCCTAGGTGCACGACCGAGAGGTTTCGCAGGTCCTTCCTACCTACGGCTGTCAGACTTTATAACCTAAGCAGGGCTGCTCGCAGAGATCATAAAAAACTTTATGACCTAATAGTATTGAATGCAAAAGATGCAACAAACTTGCACAATAATGGTTCCCTCCATTATACAACTAGGACAATATCAATCGCTACGGAGGGTGACAATATGTATGGGTACATATTCATACTATGTGGGGTAACTAAATAGACTGTTATGCTGTTTATTCCATCTAGCTACAATGCCCCGTGCTGTGTATATATATTTATGCGTACATATGTATATTCACTGCTCTTACTGTCTCATCTTCTAAATTATTGCTCTGAGTGTTGCTATCCCTGTGCTGTTGCAATCCTGGAATTTCCCCATTGTGGGACTAATAAAAGCTTATCTTATCTTATCTTATTAATGTCAGGCTGAAAACAGACTGTCTCAGACAGAGCTTTTAGAACATGTTCAGTCTGCGCATTCAAACGGCCCCTGTTTGGTCCAGACCAAATGAACTCTGCTCCGCTTCCGCGGATAGTTCGGTTTGTTTGGGGCTGTCTGAATGCGCATTCGAACTCTGGTGCACACCAAACAACTGAACTCTGGTCCGCCTGAAAGGGGGGGGGGGGGGGGGCTGGTTTACTGGCAAGTGAACCCTAGTGCGCTTTGCTTGCAGTGTGAATGCAAACGGACTATCCAGCAGACCAAAGGGCAGAAGTGCCCCTCGGCGTTTGTGTAACCATAGCAGCATGTAGTCTGAAAAGAGGAAGTGACGTTTACCATAGTGCATTTTGGGTAGAAAATAACAATAAAGACAACCAAGAAATCCTTTTACTGGAGAAAGCTGACGAGAAAAGTTTAAAAAAAAATGTAACAGATTTCTGTATTCGGTCCTGGCCAGTCAAGCCGGATTTTTCTTCTTCGCCAAGATTTTTTCTCCCTGGTCAGTGGTGGTTTTAGCTACAGTGCCCCAAACGAGCATTTGTTGTAACTGCATGACGTTGTCCAGGTAGTGTGAATGCAAACCAAATCAAACGAAGGTGCAAAAATTCTCGGCATTCCCCACCCAATCGAACCGAGACCCCCGGACTATCCTGGTGTGAATGCAGCCTTATCCTGCCTTGAGAGCTCTTATTGTGGGAAAAATCTGAAGAAAATCAACATGATATTGCCAGTAATTTCCTCATTTTGGAATGAGAGTTGGCAACACTGCATAAAGCTGTCCATGTTTATCTTACCTTTATGATATGGATTTAATCCGATGTGCAGTGATCCAAAGAAAATGTTCAAGTGTCTGCTGTGACAGAGACATGATCTAGTCCCTCAAATTTCTTTTGGAGAACAAAATCCATTTTTGAATAATTTTTATCCAGGTAGCAAGCAAATGTGTTTTAACTTCAGTGGATCACAGTCTCAGCTGTCTGATGGAAAGTGACTGTTATCACGTCTTCAGTCTGTAACAACATATCTGGCAATCAGTCCATTTAATTCTTGCTGGGTCACAAACTGTCCTTATGCATACCTGTCCTTGAAATCCAGCCATGGTTGTTGAGACAAGAGTATTTCCACTTTACATCCAGCTGTGGCTGTTCAGATAGCATAGAATAGATCCACTAACATGGTGTTGTTAGCATAGCTAACCGTTATTTAGCACTAGCTTTGTCGGAGCTTTGTTGCTGTTTTCAGGCGCTTCTGAAGATTGCAGTAGGTCTCAACTGGCACGTTAGCTTCCAACCCACCAATATGCTTTTGTCCTTAACTGTGACAAAGGAAAAATAGTCTGTCTATTTCCACAAAAACAAAGTAGCTTCGTCTTTTCCTCCTCTCAGTAGTGAAGACTCGGCTCTCTGCAACAGGTCACGTCAACTGAGGGCTGTGTCAGCTACGTAGGGTCAGTTTGTATATTCATTTATTTGTGCTAAAAATATCTATCCATATTAATAGAATGAGTAACAAGTAATGCATCTGATCAAATTTCAGTAACTGTAATGCATTACTAAATTTTTAAATAGTAATTTCGTTACACAGCACGTTCCTGCAAAAGTAGTGGTGTTACAGTAACGCACTTTACAGTAACACCTTACAAAGTAATGCAATACTCCCAACACTGCTTGTAAGTTAAGTAGAAATACGTCAAGATAATGTGTAGCATACCCAAAACTTATTTCTAACCTAAGAGTAACGAGCTTTGAACCTATGTGTACCTTACTGAATGGGTTTCTAACTTACAGCTACCCTATAATGGTGTATTGGCAGCTTTGGTTCACAGGAGGAAACCGTCAAGACTCCATGGTGAGCAGATGTCCATGTCAAACTGGTCTTGTTCTTCTATTCAGACAAAGTAAAGAGATGTTTCATACCTTGACGTGTTTCAACTGTCATCCGACGTTCGTGACGTGTCACGTCAGCTATTTTATCGTTTTCATAGATATGACTGACCTGACAGATCTGTCAGGTCGGTCACAGTCCCCGCTGTGCGATGGTCTTTGGAGGAGAGAATCATCTCGGGTGAACTGAGCCTTCATGTTCTCGCACACCTAGGATTCATGGATCGGGAGGCAATGGCAGTTTGGCATGACTGCGCTGTGCATAAGTTAGGAAAAGCTATGCATAAGTTAGACTATCGTTGGGCATAAGTTGTGAATGCCGGAAACACGCTAAGCATTTGTGGGTATAAGTTATTAAAACATTCTATACAAGTTACTAATACATTATGTATACGTCCAACTTGCTATGGATATGCGATGCATACACCCAGAATTGAAAATTTTGGCCGTATGACACGTCGGCATACAATGCTGAAATCATCAAGGTGTGACAGGGACTTTAAGAATTTACTGCAAATAATATTCTATAATTGCTGTACCTACTTTTAATTCTCCTTCTTCTGTGATGTTTTTACATTTATTATGTGACTATGTTTTTGTTCCCCTGTCACAAATGTATTTATGTTCTTATTGTCCCGCAGCGTCTTGCTTCCTGTTGCTCCCTTGTGGCCGGGTTGACATACTTCTTTAAATAAAATTAAATAAACATTAAACGTGTATCCCTTTATATGCAAGTTTGAAATAAATTTAATTCAGTTCAATTAGAAATTTTTAGAGGCCTCTGCCATCTGCTTTATGTTGTTCCAATAGCAGTTTACAAAGCCCACTTTGCTTCACCATCTTTCACAGCTTACAGAGCTCAGACCTCTCTTCAAAGGGACAGTTTCTCGGTGCTGCATTCAGGCAATACATGACCTGGATCTCCCTATTAAAGGAAGAGCACACAAGATTTTCACCTTGAAATAATGTTTTCAAAATTATTTTGATGACGCATCCACCTTTGACAGGGTGCATGTCACTCCCACCATAGCTTGAGTGGGCTCACTTTGCCTGCAGCAGCTCTGTTGTTGGTAGGAACAGTGACTATGACCTGAGACCCCACAGCCTAATCACAGGGCACAACATTCACCACCAGCAACACCTAAACACCCTGTGATTGGCTGTTTGGACTGAGGTCATAGTCATCATACAGTAGTTGTAGTCTTTTCAGTGTTCCTTCCCCAAACAAGAAGGTTCAATAGTTCTGCTTTAATTCAACAGACTGAAAAGTCCCTGTATTTTGATGGTAGTGAAAGCTACACTATTGGGATTTCTGTCTTTTAATGCTGTAATACCACTTAAACCAAAGTCTACCAAAGTGTTTTAAAACGAAAGCACCCAAGGCAAGTACCAGTTGCTGTTAATATGATTAAAGGATGTTGTTATTTATTTTTATTTTCAACAATATAACTATATTTATTTCTAGGATTCAGTGTTAAACTGAATTAAAACATAACCAATTCATGCATATAGCAGGCAAACCTGTGTGCACTCAATGAAAGCAAACCAGCGGTGTAAAGAGCCGCACCCTTACTTCAGGCCAGCTTTTGGTGACACCGGTTTGTCTGCTAAAGAGAAAACAAATGACAGCCAGGGATGCTGTGCCAGCACAGCTGGGCCAAAGCAACCCCTACAGCCAAAGTGTCATCAAGGTGAAGCTCGCTTGCCTGTTTGTGTGGTTTGTGTCGTGACAGCTGAGTGGTGCTGAGCCCCTCCTGTCTGTCAGCACTTGGAAATAAACAAGTCACCTGCAGCCAGTTCCACACAGGCGTGCCAACATGCAAAAGGCAAAGGAGGCAACTCTGTGAAACACGTCTGAGATTTTCCCCTCCGCCTTCTCTTCCTACAGCCTGTTCAGTTTTGTTAATTCCTCCAGGGGCTTTGAATTTGCTTGCATGAATTCTAATGTGAAATTACAGCGCTAACATGCAAAGTATTAAGTACATTCAAATTAGACACAATTGACTAATGTTTGCTTGAGTGTGATTTTTTCAGTGGAACTTCTGCAGCTACAACATGTTGACTTCCCAGCCTGCAGCGGTGCAGTCTATCATCTTTGGATCTGTCAGTTCCTGGCTTGCCATCACTTGCCGCTCACCTTAATGAGCTGCTCACATTTGGAAACGGCAGATCTGGGCAAAGATATTAAAGATTATAGATTAAAGATTGTTATCAATGTAACTATCTTACACCTTCTTCATCAGGCATCCCATAGTTATTATTAATTTGGTACTCTGCATCACTATCTTAGACTTATAAATCTTCACCTGTCAATATATTCTTTCCAGGCCTTATTACTGACTGATGATCACCTGCAGAAGGGCTCTTACCCAATTGGGCCTCTTAGTGTTTGGTAAAGCCAGCTGTTAGATTCCAAACTCTGGCCTCTGGCAGGCTACATGTTGGGCAGTGAGGCTGCAAATGCCTCCCTTCTCATTAGTACTCGTCAGGACAGTACAGCCCTGAAAAAAAGAGCCCATGGCAAAATCTTTCCTAAATTAGCATCTCTACGTGTATGGCAGCCATTCAATTTGAGTATCTATTCAATTCCAAAACAAGGACACCTCATTCTACGTAAGTAGGTACTGATTAGGTCAGGGGTCGGCAACCTGCGACCCTTCAGCCCCCATGCTGTGGCTCCCCGCAGTTATATCTCAAAACACATGGAACTCAATGAAGCTCATTTTAATTATTTTATTTTTTGAATTATTGTTTATTGCAATTGGATACATTTATCAACAGAAACGCATACTGTTATGAATGTAAAACATATATATTTTTAAATTATTTATTATGTTGTCGACCATGCGTGACTGTGTCACATCTGACGGCGGCTACACATGCTCAGTGAATGTAGAGAGAGAGCACGGACAGCAGCAGCTATCTACCACTCTTGGTAAGACATGAACAAATCCAGAAAAAGTAAAATCACAGAGGAAAATAGCGAGCCTAATTCTGTGTGGACAAATGAATTTATATTCATGTAGGTTGTTGTGGAGGAAATTTCTCCACGAGAACACAAACAACGAAAACCAGCCGCCTCATTAGTGTCTACAGGTCCAAAAAAAGTCTTAAATGTGATTATTGAAAGGCAACACCTTAATTTTCCTTAAACATGAGAAACAATCCTTGAATTATTATTATATCTCAATAACCTTATAGTCGCCTGCGCTATAAATGCTGAATTCACAGACATGACCGAAGTCTGAAATAGTGTGAGTTTATTTTCACCGTCACAGCTCAATGCTTCCTGAGTTATGTAAAAAGAAAAGCCCTCTACACTGATTCAGTTTTCAGAACGGCTGTGTCTGTTAGGTGCTTTTATTATGAAATGCCGTCAACTGGACATACTTGTCTGAAATCAGCAACATACAACCAAGAGTTTTTCTTCACAATTTGTAAATAAAGAAGAAAAAATAGTAAAAGGAGTTCAAATGAGTTAAAAAAGAGGAGAGAAGATTCTGTGACAGTGATGTAGAGGTCAGCCTTTTATTTTAAGGATGTTTTCAGCTTTTTCTGTGCAGGATAACTGCTAGTTTGTTATCTGTGGAGTTTTGAACAGTGAAGTATACAAGGGGGGCTGAAAAATTCATAGGCTGACCATGATGCAGTGGTCAAATTTGAACAAATGTGGTTCATTTTTCAACATAGTCTCCAATGTCAGTGTTTCGGAAAAGAAACAATGCAGTTAGTATCAGAAAGGCTGAATTTAATGCATGACTAGTTTCGTTGCTGTAGCATAACTCCTTAGTCAGCCTATGAACTTTTCAGCCCCTTCCCCTCGTGTGTGCAGATTGTCTCTTAGTGCCACACAATTAAAAAAAAAAATTATAACCAATATTTAGCTCAGTGGAAGATGATATTTTTTAAATGTTTTTCCACTCCGCTTTAATTATTTTGAATTGACTTAATTTGCACCAAATGAGTTTTAAAGTTATATTATTTGGAAAGTTGTTCAGAATTATTTTTGTTTTATTCCAAAATAAAGAAGATAAAGAAGAATATCAGACGACCAATTATCAGGCGACCAATCCACTAGTTGTCAAATTCAGAGTCTGGAGAACAGGATACAGATTTACAGTGGTGAGAGAAAGTGTTTGCCCCTTCCTGATTTCTCATTTTTTTGTATGTTTGTCACACTTAAATGTTTCAGATCATCAAACAAATTTAGATAGATAGATAGATAGATAGATAGATAGATAGATAGATAGATAGATAGATAGATACTTTATTTCGAACAAAAAAGTAAAAAAAACAAAACAAATGACAAGTGCAACAAAGTTACAGTATACAGTGCTCGAAAGGGAGAAGGAAGAAGTGAACACTTATTAACTCCAACTCCTCTAAATATTAGACAAATATAACACAAGTAAACAATAAATGCAGTTATTAAATGAAAGTGTTTATTATTAAGGGGGAAAAAAATCCAAACCTACATGGCCCTGTGTGAAAAAGTGACCCCCCCCCCCCCCGTTAAAACATAATTAACTGTGGTTTATCACATCTTTGGAAAGCTGAATTCAATTTCTCTAGCCACACCAAGACCTGATTACTGCCACACCTGTTCTCAATCAAGAAATCATTAGGACCTGCCTGACAAAGTGAAGCAGAAGAAAATATCCTCAAAAGCTAGACATCATGCTGTGATCCAAATAAATTCAGGAACAAATGAGAAACAAAGTAATTGAGATCTATCAGTCTGAAAAAGGTTATAAAGCCATTTCTAAAGCTTTGGGACTCCAGCCAACCACAGTGAGAGCCATTATCCACAAATGGTGAAAACATGGAACAGTGGTGAACCTTCCCTGGAGTGGCCGGCCGACCAAACTCACCCCAAGAGCACAGTGACGACTCATCCAAGAGGTCACAAAAGACCCCACAACAACATCCAAAGAACTGCAGGCCTCACTTACCTCATGACCTGCATGGTAGAGTTCCAAGACGAAAACCACTGCTGAGCAAAAAGAACATAAAGGCTCGTCTCAGTTTTGCCAGAAAACATCTTGATGATCCCCAAGACTTTTGGGAAAATACTCTGTGGACTGACGAGACAAAAGTTGAACTTTTTGAAAGGTGTGTGTCCCATTACCTCCGGCGTAAAAGTAACACAGTATCTCAGAAAAGGAATATCATACCAACAGTAAAATATGGTGGTGGTAGTGTGATGGTCTGGGGCTGTTTTGCTGCTTTGGGACCTGGAAGACTTGCTGTGGTAAATGGAACCATGAATTCTGCTGTCTACCAAAATATCCTGAAGGAGAATGTCTGGCCATCTGTTCATGACCTCAAGCTGAAGCACACTTGGGTTCTGCAGCAGGACAATGATCCAAAACACACCAGCAAGTCTACCGCTGAATGGCTTAAGAAAAACAAAATGAAGACTTTGGAGTGGCCTAGTCAAAGTCCTGACCTAAATCTGACTGAGATGCTGTGGCATGACCTTAAAAAGGCAGTTCATGCTCGAAAACCCTCCAATATGGCTGAATTACAACAATTCTGCAAAGATGAGTGGGCCAGAATTCTTCCACAGTGCTGTAAAAGACTCATTGCCAGTAATCGCAAATATTTGATTGCAGTTGTTGCTGCTAAGGGTGGCCCAACCAGTTATTAGGTCTAGGGGGCAATTACTTTTTCACACAGGGCCATGAAGGTTTGTATTGTTTTACCCTTAATAATAAACACCTTCATTTAAAAACTGTGTTTTGTGTTTACTTGTGTAATCTTTGTCTAATATTTAAATTTGTTTGATGATCTACTGTAGCCAGGTTGACAAAGAGTCAGGACTCTGTCAATCCTAGCATCCCCTTAGAGCTTACTAGTCAGGACTTTATGAACTTTTTCAATAATAAAATTTCATCCATCAGAGATAAAATCAATCAGATTCTTCCCACAGTTAACTTAAATACTGTAACTACTACAACTCCTTCTATTGATGTCTGTCTTGATGAGTTTACTCCAATCGACCTTTGTGAGTTAGACAAAATAGTTTCCTCATCCAAACCTTCAACTTGTCTTTTAGACCCTATTCCTACCAGGTTATTTAAAGAAGTCTTCCCACTTATTGGTAGCTTTATTCTTCATATAATCAATTCTTCATTAACTTTAGGCCATGTACCGCAGGCTTTTAAAACGGCTGTAATTAAACCCTTACTCAAAAAGCCAACGCTAGATCCAGGAGCTTTAGCTAACTATAGACCAATCTCTAATCTCCCTTTCATTTCAAAAATCTTAGAAAGAGTTGTTGCTACGCAATTACTTGACCACCTGCAGGGAAATGGTTTATTTGAGGAGTTTCAATCTGGGTTTAGAATCCATCATAGCACTGAAACAGCCTTAGCGAAGGTCACTAACGACCTCCTCATTGCATCTGATAATGGACTAGTTTCTGTACTTGTCCTTTTAGATCTTAGTGCAGCTTTTGATACTATTGATCATAATATTCTACTTGATAGATTAGAACACTATGTTGGACTTAATGGAACTTCGTTGCAGTGGTTTAGATCTTATTTATCTGATAGGTTCCAGTTTGTTCATGTAAATGATGAGTTTTCTCTCAGCTCAAAGCTTAGTCATGGAGTTCCACAGGGATCTGTGCTTGGCCCTACTCTTTTTAGTTTATATATGCTTCCGTTAGGCAACATTATTAGAAAGCACTGTATACATTTTCACTGTTATGCAGATGACACACAATTATACCTGTCAATGAAGCCAGATGATACTAATCAATTAGCCAAGTTAGAAGCCTGTCTTAAGGAAATCAAAGTTTGGATGACTTGTAATTTCCTGCTATTAAATTCAGATAAGACTGAAGTCATTCTTGTTGGTCCAAAAAACCTTAGAAATTCCTTTCCAAATCAAACTTTCAGTTTGGATGCAGTTACTCTTTCTCTTAATAGCTCTGTGAGGAACCTTGGAGTTATTTTTGATCAGGATTTGTCCTTCAATTCACATATTAAATTTGTTTCTAAGACTGCCTTCTATCATTTGCGTAATATTGCCAAGATTAGGAGTATCTTGTCTCAGAGTGATGCTGAGAAGCTGATCCACGCTTTTGTTAGCTCGAGATTAGATTATTGTAATTCTTTATTATCAGGCTGTCCTAAAACATCTTTAAAAAGTCTTCAGCTGATACAAAATGCTGCAGCAAGAGTTTTAACAGGTACTAGAAAGAGAGATCATATCTCTCCGGTTCTGGCCTCCCTTCATTGGCTTCCCATAGAGTTTAGAATTAAGTTTAAAATCCTTCTTCTTACTTACAAAGCTCTAAACAATCAGGCTGCTTTTTATTTAAAAGATCTGATACTACCGTATCATCCTAACAGAGCACTACGCTCCCAAAATGCAGGTTTACTTGTAATACCTAGAATCTCCAAAAGTACAATGGGAGGCAGAGCCTTCAGTTATCAAGCTCCTCTCCTGTGGAATCAGCTGCCAATCTGGATTCGGGAGTCAGACTCGATCTCTGTTTTTAAGAATAGGGCTAAAACCTACCTTTTTGATATAGCCTACAATTAGGGAGGGATCATGTGTTTCTGAACCCTCCCTTAGTTATGCTGCTAATAGGTTTAGTCAGCCGGGGGACCTCCAGTAATGCACTGGGCCTCACTCCTTTCCTCACTCTCTATGAAATATTTTTTTTTTGCTGGTCATTAACATTTGTTTGTTCTCTCCCATAGATTGAGTCCCCATCGTGCTGTTTGCTCTCTACATGTCTGTTCTTTTCTTCTTCTCTGTCCCCTCACCCCCCAGCCAGTCGCAGCAGATGACTGCCCCTCCCTGAGCCTGGTTCTGCTGGAGGTTTCTTCCTGTTAAAAGGGAGTTTTTCCTCTCCACCGTCACCAAGTGCTTGCTCACAGGGGATCGCCTGATTGATGGGGTCTTTCTGCAACTGTGGGGGTCCTCCCTACAGTTGATAGTGCTATGAGATGACTGTTGTTGTGAAATGGCGCTATATAAATAAAGTTGAATTGAATTGAATCTGACACATTTAAGTGTGACAAACATACAAAAAAGGAGAAATCAGGAAGGGGGAAAACACTTTTTCACACCACTCTATATTATATTAATACAGATGAATAAGGAGCATTATGAGGAAACCTATAAAGGATGAAAAGTAGCTTCTTCTAAATAAAAGTCCTGTCTCTAATTTATTAAAATATCAGGAACTAAAGCTGTGTGATCACTGATGAAAGTAGGAGATGGATAATATTTTTCAGATTTAAACAATTTATGAATGTGCTGATAATGTCATGAGCCGAGCCGGCTTGGTGTTCGCCAGCTCGGCCCTGATCTCTCTGTGGGTTGTGGCTTCACTGTTTATGTGCATTTTGTGTATTCATTTCATCTTCTTAGCCACTGCCCGACCGGCAGCTGTTAGTCAGCCTCTGATCTTTTTCCCACGCTGCTGACAGTCTGTCGGTCCTACCACGCCCCCTCACTCTCCATATTCCACCAGCTGTCCCAGCCCCGGTAATTATCTTTCCCACGCCTCAGGTGTTCCCAATTTGTGTGATCAGCGGTGATTGGATTTAAGCAGCTGGTCGCTAGACAAACGCTGTTGGGTCATTGTATGAGTCACTTCTACTCTCCATGGTGTGACCGTCACGTCAGAAGGACTTGTGTGTATGCTCGCCGAAAAACCTGGACTTTCTGGGACTGCTCCTTCCCATGAGTAAATTGTTAGCGTTTCCCTGTGTGTTCAGCTGCTACGCTGGGCCAGAAGCGTTTCCCTCGTTGCAGTAATCCTGCTACGCTTCTGGCGGTGTTTCTCCCTGCAGCCTGACTGCTACGCTTAGGCTGTGCCCAGTTTATGTTCTCCGCGGGTTAGTAGAGCCTCCCGTTGTCTTCCCTGTTCTCCCAAGCTCACCCCTATTGTACACAATTCACTTGTTCGTCTGTTCCTGTTACACTGGTTGTTAATAAATGTGTGTGTGGTGAACTCCTACGTTTAAATCCTTATTCTTCCTTCTCTCTACCGTGCGCAATCATAGTGCGCACGGGAGTTTATGACAGATAATTTAAAAAAGTATACAAAAATTATGGTCAGATATTCAGAAATTTATTTTTCAGCACAAAACAATTTGTAATATATATTCTAATACTTTTACTTCATAATGAAGCCATAGATAACTTGACAGTTTTTTCCACTGTTGTAGTATGAATTCAATAATGCCACATCATATTCAGACGTATGTATATAAAAAACGTTATAAGCAGCATAATCTTTATTTTAACGGTCAAATTGCTGTTGCGGCCCTCAGCCACATCTGTTTTAGTCAGAGATGGGCAAAATGGCTCTTTGGTTGGCAAAGGTTGCAGACCCCTGGATTAGGTGATCAACTGAGGATGGTAAGACGCATGAAAGCTGTGAATAAAAATCAATTATTTCACAAATACAGATTTGAATATGCAATTTAGGTTAACTGGAGACTCTAAAGTGGCTCTAGGTGTGAATATGTGTGTGTGAATGGTGAAAGGATTGGGCTGCCTCATCCATCCAGGTGCATGCCCTGTAATTTTCCCATTGTGGGACTAATAAAGGATTATAAAATGAAAAATAAAATTTCTGAGTTTTTCCCAAGTTAAAACTTAAGTACTGAAATGTTTAAGAATGAACATGAACTTGTTTTCTTTGCATTATTTGATCTAAAAACATATCAAAACGCACATCTAAAATCAACATCTTTTTTGTTGTTTTGGCTAGTTGTCCTTTTCTGTAAAGAAGCGATACAGTCCGTTCTAAACGTAGCCAGTAACTGTTGCTAAACATCTCAATCAGCATGAGGACATCTATTGTTATTTCACACACATGTAAACAAATTAAATATTGTCAAGTGCAAAAGTCAGTGTTTATTAATACATATGGTCACCTGTTGAGTCAGTACTGAAAAGGCCCAGGTCCAACCGTGGCCAATGCATTGCTAGTTAGCATGCTAGCGATTTGGCTTTAGCACACTTCACTTGCTTTTTCTTGGAATTTTCAGATGAAACAAAGAGTCCATGACTACAAAGGTATTGTGGTTTGTTAACTGAGACAATAAATCCAACTCTAGCACTGCTTACTTTTTTTAAACAGATGTGAAATAGCTTAGCAATGTTTATACAACGGCAGACACTGTAAATAAAGTTGGTTTTTTCAAAAGGGTGGGACTAACAGCACCTCACTGTGGAAATTAAGGTATCCAACACAGTAGTGTGATTCTCAAGTCTGCAGACTTTGACAGGAAATTAGTAATTAATGGTTACATGAACACCTTTGAAGCGGAGTGATACATATCCAGTGAAACGTTGGTGTGTAATTATCGTGGATTTTCTGGAATCCCTATTGTCCAATCAAATTGCTTGATCGGAACAAACTGTTGCCTAAGTATAAATAGTAAAACCAGATAAATTGATAATTTTGCAGTGGTCTCTTAACTTTGAGCTGTCTATGCATTCCTGAAAAAAGTACACATTTAGAAAAGGTTACACCGCAAAACAGATCACACTGAAAACATCCCTGCCATGTCTTCAGCCGCAGCCACATATTCACTGATACTGCGTCCCCTCTTGTGAACCACTGCTTAAGTAAAATAGTAAGGCATGAAAGTAATAAATTATTAAGACAAAAGCAAAATTTCAGATAAATTTCAATGAAATTGAGCATAATATCAACACAAATGTAAAAGACTTTATTTTAGATTTTAGAATCATCATAGTACAGTGAATGTTGACTGGAGGGCTATGGGCCACATCCGGCCCACCACAGCTTACCATCCGGCTCCTGGAATATTACTGAATTCAGGAATAGTTTAGTTCAAACTTTGTTGCATTAAATAATTTACATTTATGAAAAGTTTTGATAGACTGTGAAATTTCTGGGTGTAAGTGAATGCAGCAAGAGATCACTGGGCGAGAGGGTGTGAGGAGAAGACAGTCAGGCTGTCACTCTTCTACAGGTAACACACTTGTCATTCACATTATGATGCCAGCCTTGGCTCTTATTATTATTATTATTATTATTATTATTATTATGCAAAATGCTAAATATTTTTAGGTATTTCTGAAATTATTTAGTCTAGCAAAGAATGCATACCTGCCAATATTTAGGTTTTAAAAATGGGAGGTTTTCACAGCGATGGTGGGGAGTTTATGGATAAAAACTTATATAATAGTATAACAAGACTGTATCTTTGGCCATTTTGATTAATTTTACGAGTTTAGTTTGATTTTATAAATTTATTTAGAATCAGAGTTGAAATCATTGTTCCATTCTTGCTCTGCAAATTAAATTTTGCTATATGTGGAAAAAGTCACAATTTTACCACAAGATTTTCAAATTTGTTAAGAAAAACATAGCAAATTTGTTTTAACATAGATATAAAGTTAGTGAAAAATCTACAGATTGATGTGGGGAAAAAGGTAATAAATTCACAAGAAAAATGTCTGAAATTTATGAGAACAGATCTCAAATGTACAACAGTCCTAAATTTAAAGTGGCAAAAACAAAAACAATGAGGAAAAACCCCTCAAATCACATCTCAGCTTTCTTGCTCTTAGTCATACTCACCTAAAAGATAACACAAACTTGGAAGGAAAATTAATATATTACTTAGGATACAATATTATCCATCCATCCATCCATCTTCTACCGCTTTTCTGGAGGTCCGGGTCGCGGAGGCAGCAGTTCAAGCAGAGAAGCCCAGACTTCCCTCTCCCCAGCCACCTGCTCCAGCTCTTCAGAGGGTGTACCAAGGCGTTCCCAGACCAGCTGGGAGACATAGTCTCTCCACCGAGTCCTGGGTCTGCCCCGGGGTCTCCTCCCAGTGGGACGTGCCTGAAACACCTCAAGTGGGAGGCGTCCAGGAGGCATCCTGATCAGATGCCCATATCACAATATTAATATTATTAATTAATACAATATTAATTTTATTTTATTTTACAAGAGCATCCGGCCCCCACAGTGTCTGCTGAGAAAAATTCCGGCCCTTGGACAAAAGCAGCTGATGACCCCCCTCCCCCTTGCCCCCCGTCCCCGTCATAGAATGTGTCTCGTCACCAAACTTAACACCTGACAATCTGTGCTGGAAATTTTCTGTGGAATGACAGACTTGTGCCGAGAAAATCTACAGCAATTAGGACCACTCCCGACCCAAAGTCCTCAACCAACCATCCCCTGCAGCTGGATCCCCTCATTAACCCAGCGTTAACCTGGGGAGTGTGGACGGATTTACTGCTGAGGGACTTCCATGGGATCGGACATGAAGGAAACACACACACACACACACACACACACACACACAGAAATTGGATTATAATTCCAAACTGAGTTCACTTACTGAAAACCAGCAGAACTGAGCAAATGACTGAATTTGCTGTACAGTGGTGTTTGTGTGGGGGTGGGGAAGTAGGCCGCTCTGGTATGTGTGCAGGATGAGTGTTTACTTTGTCACTTATCTATTTACTTTAACTCCTGACAGATCCTTTAAAATAAACACACACACACACACACACACACACACACACAGATGCTGGAAGGGGCAATCAATTAGAGCAAACAGAACTGCCAGTGTGTTTGTTTGGCTGGGTCAACGCCACTGACCTTGACTGCTTCATGACCCTGAAACAAAGACGGCATTTGTTGTTTTGTTTTTTGTTTTTTTTAAAAAATTTTTTTTTTTTACACAGAAAGAGAATCTTTGCTTTAACTCTTCACAGCGCAATCCAGAGCCATGCCAGGCTGTCTGATCCATCAGCTTTACAAGACCGGGCCTGTTTGCCGCCATTATTTTCACAGCATGAAAGTGGCTACAGACGTGAAAATGTGTCCACAGACGGCGACTCTGCCAAGAACCCTTTCTCTTGGCAAGAAAGGGAAATATGGAACGCGTTTAAGTTTGGACACAGTCCATCTTATACTAATTGAGCAACGGCTCACCACTAGAAAAAAAAAAAAAGGCTATAACACATACAGAGCTCCAGAAAAGCTTGCTATTGCAGTATAACTGGCAAAAAAGCTCCAACATTCATGCAAGGCCCACAGCTCATGTTTACTTAAACTCACAATGGAGCTTCATTTCAGGCCATGATGACATCACTTATATATACAATCACTCACACACAGACATCGACACTCTTATCTCCTCAACAAACCATTAATCTCAACAGAAACTGGACCCCTCTCTCTGTTTGCACTGACTTCACTATCAGCCAAGGTGGATTACAAGCTCATGAAAAGCCTCGTTGAATAGGATGCAACTTGTTGAAGTCCAGAAGTTCAGGTGCCATTTTTCAATAAGAGACTGAAAATAAAGGATTTATAAATGCTTTATAAGTAGATTATAAATAAGGTTGTAACATTTTACACAACAGTTAGTTCTTACCGAGCAATTTGAGTGGACAATAGGGATTCCAGGAGTTATTATATTCCACGATAATTGCACTCCAACATTTCACTGGATAAGTATCACTTCGTTTTAAGGGTGTTCTAATAACCGTTAATTACTAATAGTAATCTACTGTCAAGCCTGCAGACTTGAAAATTGCAATACTGTGCTGGATACCTTAATTTCCACAGTGAGGTGCTGTTTGAAAAGAATTATACATCCGTGACCCAGAAGTCCCACCCTTTTGAAAAAAAAAATTGACATTTACAAAGTCTGCCCTTGTTAACGGCATTAAGCTATTTCACATCTTTTTAACAAAAATAGGCAGTGCTATAGAGTTGGATTTATTGTCTCGATTAACAAACCACAATAACGTTGCGGTGATGGACTCTTTATTTCATGTGAAAATGCCAAGAAAAAGTGAGCAAAGTGTGCCGAAGCCAGATCGCTAGTATGAAAACTAGCCACCAGCATTGGCCACGTTTTGATCTCAGCCCTTCTGCGGTATCAACTCAACAGGTGACTGGTATGCTTTATAAACAATGACTTTTGCACTTGACATTATTTAATTCGTTTACATGTGTGTGAAATGACAATAGACGTCTTCATACTGATTAACAAGTTTAGCAACAGTTACTGGCTACATTTAGAAGGGACTGTTTTTTCTCAGCTGCACAAAATAACTGGTTAAACAAACAAATCATATTATTTTGTCCAGTACTGCTGTCATTTAATAAATTGTGCTTGCGGAACTTTTGTATAAAAGTAATATCACTCGAGGTTGTAGTAGCATTGGGCATATGACGTAGCATACCTGCAACTGCTATATTCACTTGATACTGTACTCCCTCTTGTGTAATATTGCTTAATTATAAATCCTTAGATAGCTGTCATTATACATGAAATAAAAAAGGAAAGAGTGACTTTTTCCTCAAATAATAAGCATATCTCTGTTCTCTACCAGAGTGGTGGCCTAGTTGGTAGAGCATCTGCCCCACAACTGGGAGGTCGTGGGTTCAAGCCCTGGCCGGGTCATACCAAAGACCATATAAAAATTGTACTTCCTTCCTTCTAGCTTGGTGCTCAGCATAACAGAATGGGGGAAGGAAAAGTTGATTGTGATGGTGCCTTGCATGGCAGTGGCCCCTCTGACTCTAGATGTGGTTAACATAGGAGAAATGTAATTTCGTTCTGCTGTACATGATTGGCTGTATGGATTGAATGACAATAAAGTTGGCTTCTTCTTCTAAATGCTCAGACATCAGTTTATTTAGTGCATGCTGCTTTCACAGCAGTCAGTTTCACTTTGTCAAAAAGTAGCTAGCATTTATGCACAGCATCGTGCAAAATACTGGGTCTACAGCTGTATGAAATATTATAACTTATTTCTAATTGATTATTCATGAATTATAAATCATTTATAATTAATAACTATTTATAAACTTTTTATAAATCCTTTATTAGGGGACTGCTATTTAAAGTGGTACCAACATTCAGATCTACAATTTACGGACTCAGAATTTAACTGTACTTGCAGCCAGTTTTTATTTCCAAGCCATCAAATAACGTCAAAGTTGCTGCATCCCAAATGTTTGACAGTACTGGTGCATAACACACAGGTTTAGCTATACACAAGGGCTCTTCATTAAAGAGTTCCCTGACCCACTTCCAGTTATTGTAGGAAGCTGAATTTCCACATGTATAATACTACATATATCTATTGGTACAATTTGCAGCTCTGAACTTCTAAGAGTTTCTCTTTTACTGGTGCTAAGGTGACCACATCTCTCCAGAAGCAGGAACAAGTCATGTGCTCCCAGGCTCTTTTGGCCATGTGGCAAGAACACCAGGAGAACTTATTCGACAGACTAATCCCGCAGGATGAAACATGGGTCCATCACTGTGATCCGGAGACTAAAGGCCAGTGGAAGCAATGGAAGCATTACGACTCACCACCTCCAAAGAAGGCGTGTGGGCAAGGTCATGCTCATGGTCTCATGGGACCAGCATGGAGTACTTCCTGGAAAAGGATACCACAATTACCAGGACTTACTACTCTTCACTGCTGTGTACATTGTGGAAGGCTATCAAAACCGAGAGTAGTGGCATACTGACCAAAGGTGTCTGCTTCCTGCAAAACAACACCCCAGTTCACAACTCACATGATGTTCAGATGGAAGCACGATCCTGTGGCTATGAAATCCCCCCTCCCCCCCACACACAGTCTCCCACCCTTGTACCATCTGACTTTCTCCTCTTTCCAACCATGAAGCCATTTTTGAAGGACAAGCACTTCCAAGATGATGAAACACTGACTTCCAAGGTCAAGTTGTGGCTTCTGACACAACCTGTAGACTTTTACGGGTGAGGTCTCCACAGCTGCATAAAGCAGTGTGAGAAGTGTGTGAGACCCTTGGTGGTAGCTATGTAGAGAAAGACTACTACGCCAAGGTTTTTTTCCTCTCAGTCCATGGGAAATGAGTCAGGGGAAATCTTTAATGAACAGCCCTCATATTTACAGCCTATGGGTGTAAGAATTCTTATAAAGGACACCTTCTTCTTTTAGATTTGATTGGCGGTTGGTAACCAGCTTACAGGTGCATAGCCGCTACTGACTTGATTATCATCACTCTATAACTTTGTATAAGGAGTTCTGAACAACTCCCTATGTGTGAAAAAATTATCCGTCCTTGGACTGTGTCTGAGGTGCGGGTTGCACTATAAAGTACACCAAGTTTAAATAGGTTGGCATTATACAGTAATTTGAGCATTATACAGTACTAGTGCCTGCCTGTGCATGCCCGTAGAAAGCAGGGGTAAGCAAGGGTGTAAGCAAGCACGTCAGCACTCATTCAATGATGCCTGCCTTTAATCTTTGATGGTGTCACAGTGGGTCCTATGAACTCTGATGATGTCATAGTGAGTCCTATGATCGTGAGTGATGCCTGCCTTTGATCTTTGATGTCCTATGATCGTGAGTGAGCGTGAGTGATGCCTGCCTTTGATCTTTGATGATGTCATAGCGAGTCCTATGATCATGAGTGATGCAGTCCAAGGACAGATATTTTCACACAAAAGGAGTCTATACACAGGAACACCATTGGACATTTCACACATAAGGAGTCGTTATAAATAGGAACATCATAGGACATCATGCAGACATCATAGGAACATCATAGGCGGTCCTATGATCTTTGGTCGTGACACACACTGACACACAGACAGACACACAGACAGAGATTTCTTGAATTTATAGTTATATTCTACTTCACTGTTTCCACAAATACAGACTCATTCTGTGTGAAACATTTTATTAGTTATACTAGTGCCTACCTGTGCATGCCCGTAGAAAGCAGGTGTAAGCAAGGGTGTAAGCAAGCACGTCAGCACTTATTCAGTGATGCCTGCCTTTGATCTTTGATGGTGTCACAGCAAGTCCTATGAACTTTGATGAATGCCTGCCTTTGATCTATGATGTCCTATGATCGTGAGTGAGCATGAGTGATGCCTGCCTTTGATCTCTGATGATGTCATAGCGAGTCCTATGATTGTGAATGATGCAGTCCAAGGACTATACATAGGAACATCATAGGACATCATGCAGACATCATAGGAACATCATAGGCAGTCCTATGATCTTTGGTCGTGACACACACACAGACAGGCAGACACACAGATGTGTATAGAGTGAAGTACGTTAAGAGGGCGTCGACTCGACGCCCTCTTAACGTACTCTATATTATAGAGTGAAGTATGAGGAGACAGAGTGATGTCTGAAGATAGAGTTGAGGTTCGATTGGACACGGCAATGATGATAGAAGGACTACAGCTCCTGACCAGATAGAGTGATAATATAGAGTGAAGTACGTGGCGGTAATGCACCTGTAAGCTGGTTGCCAACCGCCAATCAAATCTAAAAGAAGAAGAAGAAGAAGGAGGACACACAGAGGTTTCTTGAATTTATAGAGTGATGTTCATATATTTGGGAATGCACCAGTATACTAACTGAATATTCTTCATGTTAAATGTAATCAGCATATCATAGGGCTGGGCAAGGTGCCCTCAAATCAACATCATAATTACTTGAACAATTTACTTTGATTTTGTTTCTCTAATGATTTTTAATTTTTTTTTAATTTTCTTTCTTTTTTTTTTTTGTTTTGGAGGTACAGTGTATTCAATAACAAATTTAATTTATCTGTAGATTTTTGGAATAATTTATTATTTATAAATATTTCTCAGTTTCACTTTATTTTTTATCCATCAGAGATTTACATTTACTATTGAAAATGTCACTTTTATTGTGAAAGCTCATTTTTTATTTTGAAAGCTCCTCCTATGGGGAAGTAACATTGACTTTCAAACTGCTGCTCTTGTTTTACTTTCATAATATGAAGCTCAGAGAGCTATTGATAAAACTTTTTGAACATAGAGACTAATTTAAATACCAGCTGATTGTTGCTCAGTTATTTACCATCACAAAGCATTAATATTTCACAGTGAATTTAATTAATTTATTTAGAATCTGTGCACATATGGGGACAGTACATGAGCACATACACAGTGGGGAAAGCATTGGGGGGTGGTGATAACCTTCATGGGCAAGATTTTGTTGGTTTGAGGATCCAAATGTTGATTTCAGTCATTTTTTGTTTTGCCCCGCTCTAACATATCCTATATAAGATGCCAATACATAGGTGGACCTAGCATACAGTATCTCATAAAAGTGAGTACACCCCTCACATTTTTGTATTTTATTATATCTTTTCATGTGTGAAAGTGAGAGCGATAACACCAAATTTTACACAGCTGCTCCCCATTCACACCTGAGACCTTGTAACACTAACGAGTCACATGACACCGGGGAGGGAAAATGGCTAATTGGGCACAATTTGGACATTTTCACTTAGGGATGTACTCACTGTTGTTGCCAGCGGTTTAGACATTAATGGCTGTGTGATGAGTTATTTTGAGGGGACAGCAAATTTACATTGTTATACAAGCTGTACACTGACTACTTTACATTATATCAAAGTGTCATATCTTCAGTGTTGTCCCATGAAAAGATAATAAAATGTTTACAAAAATGTGAGGGGTGTACTCACTTCTGTGAGATACTGTATGTCAGTAGCTCAGATTTATCATCATTGAGACATAAAAATCCAGAAATGGGTTAAATCCCCAAAATCAGTTTGTGCTTCTGTGAAAGTAACCATTTAAGGAGTGGCTGCTCCTTACACAGAATGGCCGCCTGTTGACTGGATTGCAGTCACACATGACAAGAAGAAAGAAAGAAAAAAAAAAGAAAAGTGAATACACTGTAAAGTCATTACTCTAAGCTAAAAATATGACGGCTGCAGCCAGTCACATGATATTACTGTGAAATAACAGCCAGCAGTGTAGCTACCAGAGCTCAGTGAAAACATTCATGCATTTTTTTTTTTTAATACTCCCCTTCAGCTGTAACAAAACCAAATCAATTTTCAATGCAAAGAAAAACGCCATTCCACAAATCTGCAGTCAGCTCACAAGCCCCACTGAACATTTTGGTGGAACCGGGCTCTGTGGAAGACAGATGTGAAGGAATGGCGACGACACGCTCCACTGCAGGCCAGGCGCTGACACACGACTCGGGGAAAAAGAAAAAAAAAAAAAAGCCTCGAGCTGTGTAGGAATATTTGGAGAGGGAAGAGGGAGCATGATGGCGTTGTGTTTATGTGGTTGAATGGAGCCCAACTAGGCACACGCGCGCACACACACACACACACACACACACACACACACACACACACACACACACACAAACTCCCACTGAAGCCACAAGTGACCTCATGATTTTTCCCCAATAGCATAAATAGAGCTTGCCCATTTTGGTTTGATAATCATGGCTGAGATTTTATTACAGATATGTGTAATTCAGTTGCAGATGTGTGATCAGTGGTAGGGGGCTCTGGTACTGGTTGGACTCAATCGCACATTACACAAAGTTTGGTTAAAAGAAATGGATACGTAAATACCGTTTATTGTGTAATCAACTGTTTTGCTGCTCCTATGAGTGATGCCCGGCGGGGGGGGGGGGGGGGGGACAGTGCTGCAGTGCTTTTGTGAAAATGGCTCTAGATAGCATCTGTGTTCAGTTTTTCATGGGAGGATATGCACCATTTTCACCAGTCCAGGATCAAACCGAGGTCCACTTGAGCAACAAACAGCACGACCAAACATGGGATTTGTTTCTAGGCACGTGAGGGCTGCGTTACTTCCTATTAATATTCCCCCCCAGACCGCAACGGCTCTGAGCAAACTCAAAGGTATGTATGTAGAGAAGTGCAGACGTATGCACCAGTGAAAACTCACTCGCCCTTAATCACAAACACGTTTCTCTATACATCAGCCACAGGTCAGACGCAGCAAAGAATTTAAATCCTTTTGCATAATCCGGATATTTTCTCATTACACTATAATAAGTTAAGCTACTTTGTCTAAAACGTTTTGCAAAAAACTTGTTTTTGTCCCCAGACTTTACTAAGGTCCTTGCTGGAATCAAACTGAAAGGAAGAGTCTTTCTTTTATCATATAACCTGAACAAAAAAGGACTTAACTGTTGCTTTGTTTTAGATGTATTACACATGATGGCAATAAGAAATTGTGACAGTTCACTTCACCTCCGAGTCTTTTCCAGTCCGTATTTTTATCTGACAAATTGCACTGGAGTCCTACATTACTTCACCATTTCAGTCACAGTTTAAATGCATTCAGCAGAACTATAAACACAGCTGTTTGGTTTTTGCTCCTAAATGATTACAAACTGAAGTAAAACGTCTGATATATTTTTATGGAGAAGAAAAGTACGAGCTGTTTGTTTCCATCAGCAATATTATGGAAATTATTTGTCCATAATCTGACACCAGCCACTATGCATATGGGAGCCATGATTTTTTTTTTGCACATTTGCATAATTCACATACATATAGTTGGACTGAAAAATAATAATAATCTACATAGATGTCATAATTTGAATTAGAATTTCCAACCCACAGCAATGCTCTAAATGTAGTAATTTTCTTAAAACAACTGGCAGCATCGTTAGAGCAGGTAACATTGTTCTTGATGATGATGATTGTCATTGTTTCATATCAAAAATACTGTAACACAATAAGCCTTGAGATAGCACTGAAAGATTATGTTAAACTTGGCTTTTCTGGCAGACATGGACGCTTCTCTTCATGAGTACAGTAAGTCATGGACCTGTGGCCCTTGGAACTGTGGTAGTTTAACATTTCTAATTTCTGCCTCTTAAGGTGCCGTCACAAATTTTTCGTGCGGCATGATCACAAATCAAGTCAATGTGAAGACACGAATAAGCACGAATTCACATCTGAGCGAGTTTTAAAACACTGCAGAGGAGCGGGGTTGCCTTCATAAATTCTGCCGCTGCTTTCTACCTGCCGTGGAAATCCCCAAAACGCTGTCATGTTTAAGCTGACAGTGTTATCCAGGGGGCACACAGCTGTGAGAATGTCACTGCACCCGGGTGATGGTTGTTTGTAGTGCTAGCCTGCTAACCCTCGTTAGCACGCTGGTGGCCGGAGTACGACTACAGGAGCTGCAGAGCTCAGGTCCATCTGTCTGCACGTTAGTGGCAGTCGCATTTTAAAATTATTTTGCTGTCCATTGTTGAAACTCACTCCGGTGATGGCAGAATATCAACGCTGATTGGCTATCGCGACTAACTTGCTCAGACGGGAATTTGCAAATTTGGATTTATTGGCACCGCATAAAAAAATTCACTTTGCGTTTGGTCTGAACACACCTACAGATTCAAGCAAATTCAGTTTATTTTAAATGAATCAAAAATAAGTTTTAAAAGTCTTGCAGTTAAGATAAGGCGTCAATATATTTATCAATCCTTTTTCCTACTGCATTCCCACGTTATCTAAAAATATCTCAAAGAATAAAATTTAAAAATAGTCAAACACTGGACAAGCTAAAGCCCCAATAAGAGAATAAACAATTGCTATAGATGTTTTCTTTCTTTGTCTATTAATATTTTTTCTCTAACCTAAACAGTATGCTTTTTTAGAAAGTGAATAGTCATCTAAGATGCATCCTGCTCTAGTGAGGCCAAATAGATTATTTATTAGTTTCACTCACGGCAAATTTGGCTTTGCAGAACAATGCAACTCCAACCCTAACCCTTTCCATTTTTCTATCTTCTAACGGTCAGATTTTAATGAGCAGGGTGTTTAAGGACGTCAGAATTCTCCCAACCCAAACGAGGCTCAACAAGGATTCATTAAGTTTAACTGCTGTAATCAAAGCCTCCAAAATCAGTCCATCAATCTGCAGCCCAAATCTCATAAGTCCCATTAGTCTTAGCGAGAGTAGTGTGGTGTGTCTGGGCCTCATCAGCTGCACGGTGTAATGATTAATGATTCTGACCTGCTGACTGCTTGTTTTGGACATGTATTGGTCTGTCTGTGTTTATGGAGAGTCTACATTTAGCCAGCAACTTCAGCTAATGCATCTGTACCTTAGACATGACAGACAAATAAATTACCATAGTTTCCTCACTAGAACATTAAAATATCCTAGCAGGTATCCAAGTACAACTAGCAGACCATAAAAATTCTCAACCTTTACACTGTTGCTCTCATTTTCATTAGAAAAAAAAAACCTGTTACCAGAAATCTGCTGTACATACAGAGTTATCTTGTGTGACTGTTTACATACTTGTAAGTGGAAAAGCAATTAAGCTTTCATCGGCATGTTGATATGTTCAGAAACACCTCACACGAACTAGAACGAGGACACTGTATCCTTATGGTGCGTTCAGACCAAAGCACAGCCATTTTTTTGCATGGCGTGATTACATACAAAGTCATTGGAACAAAAAAGGAAATGCATGCAAATTTAGCAAGCTGTTCAGTGTAGGTGAAAAACTGGCTTGATGCTTGGTCACTACACTCAATCATTGTCAACATTCTGCCATCACTGGAAGTAGCGATAATGGAAGACAAACTGTTTGAAAATGAGACTGCTGCTTACCAGAAACAGATGAGCAGGCGCTCCGCAGCTGAGACCGTCTGTACTTTACGCTCATCTGTACTTCACACTCATCTCAGCCTCAGCCCTGTTTTCAGCACTGAGGCTGGGCAGTTTGTGCAGGAGGCAGTGAAATATTCCAAACTGTGTGCATTGCTGGATGATGCTGTGAGCCCAAACACAACACCCGCTTTTGGGATTTCCACAACAGGTACAACGCAGCAACAGACTTTTGAAGGTAACATTTCCTCGCCATGGGGCAAATTTCCACTTGTTGCTCTCAACTCTAGCAGGTGTACAGGTGCATCTCACTAAATTAGAATATCATCAAAAAGTTGATTTATTTCAGTAATTCAGTTCATAAAATGAAACTTATATTTTATATAGATTCATTACAAAGAGAGTTGTCACGAGGTTGAGCGCGGTGTTTCCTCT
The DNA here is from genome assembly GCA_020510985.1 of Pholidichthys leucotaenia. NCBI lineage: Eukaryota > Metazoa > Chordata > Actinopteri > Cichliformes > Pholidichthyidae > Pholidichthys > Pholidichthys leucotaenia. The sequence continues at coordinate 257,533,532 of CM035848.1, read as the reverse complement.
GTGCTCATGCTCTCAATTTACTTCTGATTATTGCCTGTATTTTCCCAGTGTCATGTGTTTATCTTACTGTATGTTGGTTTAGGATGTGTTCTGAGTTGTCATTTGTTCTGTTTGTGTAATTCATGTTCTCGTTATTATTCTGTCAGTTTCCGTAGGCATTTTTTCCCATCTAGTTCCTAGTGTTTATATTTTGTTTCTGTTTGACATGAGCTCCCCACCTCCAGACACTCCCACCTTTTTATCATCTCATATGTGTAGCTCAGTGTGTTCTGCCTAGTAATTAGGTCAACCTGCCCGCTCACGTTCCACACCTGTTGTCATTTGTTATGATTGATTTTGTGCCCTATTTATAGCCTGCCCTTTCATCCACTCCTTGTCGGAGTCTCAACATTGAATTAATCATTGTTTCTTCCTTTGTTAGAAACCTTACCCTGTTCTAACGCCATCCTGCTCTCAACTCGTTTTTGCCTTTATTGTAAGTTTGTTTTTGTGCACTGTGTGAATTTGTGTTTTCTTATTAAATACCACAACCTGCAGTTCAGTACCTGGGTCTCCCTTTCTGCCCCTCTGGGCCAATTCATGACAAGAGTGACGTATTTCAAGTGTTTATTTCTTTAATTTTGATGGTTATGGCTTGCAGCTCATGAAAACCAAAAATCAGTTTCTCAAAAAATATTACATAAGATCAATTTTTAAAAAATTGATTTTTTTTTTTTATACAAATGTTGGCCGACTAAAAGTATTTCCATGCACACACTCAATACTTGGTCAGGGCTCCTGTTGCATGAATTAATACTGCATCAATGTGGCATGGCATGAAGGTGATCAGCCTGTGTTACTGCTAAGGTGTTATGAAGGCCCAGGTTGCTTTGATAGCGGCCTTCAGCTCATCTGCATTGTTGGGTCTGGTGTCTCTCATCTCCCTGTTGATGATACTTCATAGATTCTGTATGAGGTTTAGGTCAGGAGAGTTTGCTAACCAGTAAAATATGGTGATACCATGGTCGTTAAACCAGGCTTTGGTACTTTTGGCAGCAGTGTGGGCAGGTGTCAAGTCCTGCTGGAAAATGAAATCAGCATCTCCATAAACCTTGTCGGCAGAGGGAAGCATGAAGTGCTCTAAAATGTCCTGGTAGACAGTTGCATTGACTTTGGATTTGATAAAACACAGTGGACTAACACCAGCAGATGACATGGCTTCCCAAATCGGGTGCCAAGTCCTGTCACTTGGAAATCAAGGTCCAAGTGAGGATCATTGTGAGGAAGTTTTTGGAAATTGGGGCAATTGTCTAGGATCAGTAAAAACTTTCATAAACTCACATAACCACTCATATCTACTGACCTTTGACTTTGACCTTGAGCACAACCTTGATGCTGACCCATCTGATGGTAATTGTATAGGTGTGTGCTGAGAATTAGGACTATTGCCAGGGAGGAAGAGTGATTCTTCTGAAATCCCTTAAGTACCCACATCTCCTGATATTTCCCGCTGGGATTAATAAAGTATACAAAATAAATAAATAAATAAAATTTACCTTGAGCACAACCTAGATGTACCTAAGGACTGGCATCAGCCATCACTTTTGGAGTGGTCTGCTGGGGCAGCGGCATCACAGCAGCCGACAGGAAGAGACTGAACAAACTGATCAAGAAAGCTAGCTCTGTCCTGGGGCAGCGCCTTGACCCAGTGGAGGAGATAGAAGAGAGAAGGATGGTGGCTAAGTTGTCATCTCTGCTGGAGTCCGAGTCCCACCCTATGCAGGACATACTGAACGCACTGAGGAGCTCATTTAGCAGTAGACTACATCATTCTAGGTGCGCGACCAAGAGGTTTCTCAGGTCCTTCCTACCTACGGCTGTCAGACTTTATAACCTAAGCAGGGCTGCTCGCAGAGATTGTAAAAAAAATGTTACGACCTAATAGTATTGAATGCAAAAGACGCAACAAACTTATACAAAATGGTCCCCTCCAGTATACAACTAGCACAATATCAATCGCTACGGTGGGTGACAATATGTATGGGTACATATTCATACCATGTAGGGTAACTAAATAGACGGTTATGCTGTTTATTCCATCTAGCTATAATGCTCCACACTGTGTATATATATATATTTATATATTTATGTGTACATATGTATATTCACTGCTCTTATTTTCTTATCTTCTAAATTATTGCTCTGAGTGTTGCTATCCCTGTGCTGTTGCAATCCTGGAATTTCCCCATTGTGGGACTAATAAAGGCTTATCTTATCTTATCTTATCTTATTGTATGTGACTGGTGACCATTAGGGAAATTCCCAAGGAGGAGTAGCAATTCCCTTGAAATCCAGGTGGACAACGGATGCCAGAAGTGCTTCACATTGGCTAAAAATAAAGGAAACGTAGACTTGTGGCATTCGGTCGGGGCCGGCCCTGGTTATTTAGGGATTAGGGTATGCCCACCCCCACGCCCCTCCTCCCCGGACACCCCCCACACACACACGTCACTTCCGGGGCCTCACAATAAAGTTAAGAACTTCGACCTACAAAAAACACAGTCACAACATGAAACAATTGCATTTTAAAACTGCTAAATGACCTTAACATGCATGTCCACACATCGCAGTTTACAATGGCATAATAACTCTCACTGCTTTACCAAACCCCTGCACCCTCCACCACCCCAGGAGGCCTCAGGAAGTTTAAAGAAATTTTAGGATCACTCCAAAACTACTGCATGCCACTTAACCCCGAAGAGCTGCAGCCTTGAGATCCTTAACCAGAAGATGTTTTGTGTTTCTGTGAATTCTGGCCATGGTGTTTTAACTCATGGCCATGGTGTTTTAACATGGTGCTAACACTAGTTAACTTAATGCTGGCGCCAGTCTCTAAATAACTAACCTACAGCGATCGGATATACCTCCGGTGGATTACCCCTTTGATCGCTTTTATCCGGCCACTGTGAGTAAACTGACCAGCGATTCCAGCGCTTCCTTGTGATTCACTGATGTGCCCTACCTGAAGCGATTGCTAAGCTAACGCTAGTTAGCTTAATGCTGGCGCCAGCCATTCCACCTAACACCAGCCTGAATCAAAGCCCAGCTGCGAGGCCCAGCGGAGATACTACCAGGCAGGCGGCTATTTGTTGACGGGGCTCAGCAGAGATTTCACCCAGGCAGACGGCGGTAGGCGGCGGTGCCCAGCGGAGGACTTACCGTGACTGCAGCGGCGGTGTGCGACGAGACTACCCGAAGCGATTGCTAAGCTAACGCTAGTTAGCTTAATGCTGGCGCCAGTCATTCCACCTTACACCAGCCTGAATCGAAGCCCAGCTGCGAGGCCCAGCGGAGATACTACCAGGCAAGCGGCTATTTGTTGACGGGGCTCAGCAGAGATTTCACCCAGGCAGACGACGGTAGGTGGCGGTGCCTAGCGGAGGACTTACCGTGACCTCAGCGGAGCTCGGTGGCAGCGGCGGTGTGTGACGAGACTCGGTTGGAGGAGCGGGACGGGAGACCAGTTACGGCGACTATGAGCAACGAGACCAGCAACGGAAGGGGCTAGTTGGCTAGCTGAGGCCCAGCTGGATTCGAGGACGATCGGATCAGATTCTGGCGATATAAGCAGAATTTATTTTACTATCCACAGATTTTCTTTTTCCTTCTTTCCAAGAAAGACTGAAGATGGCTGCCACCGGATTAAAAAGTGGGCTGATGGGCACCACTAATAAGCCTTCTCTACTTCTCTACTTCCTCTTCGTTTTGTCTTTGTGTGTCTGGACCTGCAACAAGAAGGATTTTCCGACAAACTCAACCAAAGGTGAAGTTAAAAAGTTTTATCTGTATGGATTTGGGCTTGGACATCTCACCCTACACTCTATGTGGTCTTTAAAAGCCCAGAGCAAAAACTTCCAAATTAAGGCAAACATGGCTGTTAAGCAAAAATCACAATATGGCAGAGGATATACAGTTAAAGTTCTGTTAGTTCTGCTACTTCTGGCAGGAGATATTCACCTTAACCCTGGACCTGCCACTATTAAACAGCAGACCATTGGGTTAGCACAAAACCGAGCTGTACAAAAGCAAAAACAACATTTATTTTTCCAAACTGTTAATCATGCACGAGTTCTTTGGGACACCAAGGCTAAACCAAAGGGGATCCTCGGCGGTCATTTAAACATACGGAGCATAATCCCCAAAAGAGATGAGATTTCGGTGTTGCTGTTGGACTCAAATCTGGACTACCTTTGTCTCTCAGAAAGCTGGCTACACAGTAACATAGACACTAATATGATCGATATTGTGGGCTACCAGTGTTTTAGAAAAGACAGGCAGGTAGGGAGGGGAGGAGGTGTTTTAATTTACATCAAAGAGAAATATAAATGTCAACTGGTTGATTTGAATACTTCACTTGAATGTTTAGCTGTTAATGTATGTCTCTCTCCGGTAATGAATTTCAACATTGCAGTAGTGTACAACCCACCATCACACAATTCTTCCTTTTATAATGAATTAAGTGATCTGGTTAAACAACTTGAGAAGAACAGAGAAACAATAATTCATGGTGACTTTAATATCAACTGGTCTGATAAAAAAGACAAACAAAAACTGAAAAGCCTCATGACTAAATTTAATTACCAGCAAATCATCAAAGGACCCACCAGGATAACCAAACAATCCAGAACACTTATTGACATGGTATTTACTAATAAACCAGAACGAATAACCAGAACCTATAATCTTGTAACTGGTCTCTCAGATCATAACATGGTTCTTGCTGTCAGGAAACTTACTAAAAAGCGACTACAGTATTTTGGGGGAGTCGATATTGACAAATCAAATTTTATTATCCCCAAATCAAAAAATGAGGAGTTTGAACATTACTTAGAGAATCAAAATTGGGAGCAGCTCATGTCAACATGTGAAGTAGATGATTGTTGTAATTTTATAACTGCAACAATCACAAAGTCTATAGAAAAATTTTCAAAGCAAATTAAAAGTAGACAACAGAAGATTAGCCTACCATGGTTAAATAATGAAATAAGAAAACTTATGAAGAGGCGAGACTATGCACTGAAAACATCACTAACCTCCAAACTACAAAATGATCACCTTGTGTACAAAAGTTTAAGAAATAAAGTGGTACATGAGCTGCGAAAATCAAAAATATCTTATTACAATAAACTGATAGATCATGCAAAGGGTAACAACAGTTCCCTATGGAGGCATTTAAATAACTTAACTAATAAAAAAAACGATCAGAAGGGGGTAAAGGAACTTAGAATCAATGACAAGACCGTCAGTGACAAGGCTACTTTGGCAAATGAATTTAATTCACACTTTGTGGGCTCTGTGGAAGACTTAACAAAAATTTTTGTGCTGCCAAATGTGCTCAACAACACAAATTCCATACTTCCAACAGATACTTTTCACATCGATGAGGTAAATGAGAAGTTAATTGCTGGTATTGTTAAAACACTGTCAAACTCAAAAACTAATGATATCTACAATATGAGCACCTCCTTTCTCAAAATGCACAGCAAAATATTAATCAAACCACTGACTCATCTCATTAATCTCTCCATTAGGTCTAGTACATTTCCATCTGGCTGGAAAAAAGCTGTCGTCATACCAGTTCATAAATCAGGCAGTAAAGACGATATATGCAATTACCGCCCAATCTCTATTTTACCAGTCCTATCTAAGGTTCTTGAAAAAGTTGTAGCTACACAGCTGATAGACTACTTACAAGACAGTCAACTTCTTCATCCACATCAATTTGGTTTTAGACCAGGATACTCAACAGAAACAGCAAATTGTTGCCTTATTGAAAACGTCAAACAGTCCTTGGACAGGGGTAATGTGGTAGGAGCTGTTTTTCTAGATCTCAAAAAGGCTTTCGATACTGTAAACCACAGTTTGCTTTTATCCAAAATGGTATCTTTTAACTTCTCCCCAAATACATTAGAATGGTTTGCATCTTATCTCCAGAATAGAGAACAGTGTGTAAAAGTTCACCAGGATAAATCCTCATTTTTAAACAACCGCATGGGTATCCCACAAGGGTCCATTCTTGGTCCTTTACTTTTCAGCATTTTTATTAATGACTTGCCGTTACACTGCTCAGCTGCAACATGCCAACTTTATGCAGATGATGCAGTTATTTACACAGCTGCCAAGACTCCAGCACAGGCTGCAGATGTACTGTCTACAAGTATGGTTGATGTCCAAGAGTGGCTCCTCAAGAACCATCTATTGCTGAACCTTCAGAAAACAGTCTCAATGTGCTTTTCAATCAAAAAATGTAACCTGCAACATTTTAAAGTTAATATACATGATCATGACATCAGTTTAGCTACAGAATTCAAATACCTTGGCATTGTACTAGATCCTCAACTCAAATTTAATCTTCATATAAAGAAAATTTCAAAAACAGTAAAAAAAAATCTGAACTGCTTTAAATTAATTAGATATTACATACCTTACGAAGCAGCTGCACTGTATATGCATTCTATGGTTTTTTCTCATATATCATACTGTTTGACAGTCTGGGCTCAAGCAGCCCCTTCCACAATAAGACATATAGGTTCATTATATAATCAAACCCTAAAAATCTTGGACAAAAAGCCCATTAGGTGGCATCACTGTAATGTTTTAAAAAAATACAACCTATTGAGTTTTGAGAGCTTCATTGACCTCTGTCTTCTGAAATTAACGTTCAAATGTTTCCATAAATCAGCACCCGAGCCACTTGCTGGTTTCGTCCAAAGACAGGACAGCAGCAGAGCCACCAGGAGTTCTGTTAACAATAACTGTAAAATATTCCACCGCAGAACCACATTTGGACAAACAGCTTTCTCTATAAAGGGCAGTCACATCTGGAACACAATGCCAAATGAAATTAAAATAATAACGGACTTTAAAACATTCACTAAAAATGTTAAAAACTGGCTGAAAAATAAACAAGAATGTACTCATGTATGAATTATTTGTCTGCAAAGTGAGAGTGAATGAAGGGAAGGAATAAATGTGTTTGTTTATAGTGAGTGACGGAGGGAGGAAGGCCTGAAATAGGCAAATGTGAGTTATATGTGTTAAATGTGAGTCAGGCTGTTATATTTGTGTATTTATAATATTTTATAATATTTATGTTAAATGTGAGTCAGGCTGTTATATTTGTGTATTTATAATATTTATAATATTTATAATTGTGTATTTATAATTTTTCTGCATTGATGTATGTGGTTATTGTGTATATTTTTTATCTTGATTCTTTTTTCTAAAGCCCATCCAGGGTCAAGAGTTGCAAATTAGCTAATAGCTATACACTCTATGTGCAACACATCAGATTGATTGTCTTTGATTAATTGTCTATGTTTATTGCACTGTCCCTGTCAAATAAACTAATCTACTACTCTACTGCTGCAGTGGTAATCACACCGGCAGAGACCCAGCAGCTGATTACAAGATTTTATCACTCTGCAACCAACATTCACTGAATCTGAACCAACAGACAGAGAAGACAAAAAAACCTTCACTTTATACAGCCACCACCACAATAAATTTTATCCTACCGTTGCTGTTTTGTCATTATGCAGCTGATCCAGAGGACTGTTGATAGCATCAACTTGATACTTCCCTGTGGGCTCACTTCAGAAACGATGACGTAATGTCAGTCTGTGTTTGTAGTCTTTCAATTTGCAAATTTTACCTTTTATACTTTAACAGACAACAATCTATACTGTTATTTATGTGGAAAATGACCTTTTAAATTGACAAACACATGTGTAACTCCTGGCAAAATTTGGTCGGGTTAAAAAACTTATTTTTCCAAAGTACCACATGCAGAAGTAGAGGGGGTGTGACTTTACTCACGTGGTGCTTAAGGTTGCACTGCGTCATTTCATCGTTTTTTTTTTTTATGCATTATTATTGAGCATTTTATTGTTTACTATCTCATGACATCAATCAGTCAATCAATCAATCAACCAACCTTTATTGTCATGATGCTATACATACAACTGTAGTGCAAGCAAGATGAAATTGTGTTTCTCTAGGCATCCATATATATAAAAAGAACATAATTTAAAACACACTCACACCCCCCTCACCCACTACTCCAACAGCCATTCACACATCCATGAGACACATTTGGTTTTTAATGGACTTAAAAACATGGACTACAATAGTAATGTGCATTATATTGCGGGCCACCACACCTCTTTGAAATGAGCATCCCCCTGCCAGTGCGTAGCGAGCATACTGTCTACTGGTAATTTGATGGTGTGATGCTAAGCGTAAAAAACAGACAATGCGCTGACAGAAACTAACAAAAACACTGGCGTACGGCAGAAAGTCTGATGGAAAGGTCCGCAGATGGTCGTCAAAATAGTGCCAAAGCGTGGAAATTAATCAGAAGACCGTCTATCATTATTCTGACAGATTATATTAATTTCAAAGCTCAAACAGACAACTGTGTACACACACAAGAAGAGCAAAAATGAACAACCACTACAATAATATTGCAATTTCCTAGTTTGGGATCAATAAAGTACATCCATCTATCTATCTATTGTCGTTATAAATCATATTTGAGAGGCAACACACAGGACAGGACCACAGCTGGAGCTTATTGCAGCCAAAGATCAAATCCACAGGATCGGCCAGTCAGAGGTGGAATCACTGCTGACAGAACTCCCACTGGTTTTGCTGTTAAAGCAGTTTGTCACAGCAGTCATCTGGCAGGTGAAGGATAAGTGAAGCTGCACTCTTCTGTCTTTAGTCAGCCTGCATATTTATTTAATTTTACAAATCTCAACAAGGTCCTCTCTGCAGTTTGTTTGTATAAGAGGTGTAACAGGAGTGGTGTGGGTAGAGCCGCCACACCAAACTGCACTGCTGAAGAAGTGATTCACAGTTGGTCAGCCCTTGACGGCCCCCTACTGGCCTGGGGCTGTAAGCATTTGTCTGCCGGTATAGCGCCTCTACCCATTAGGAATTTTATTTTATTAATTAAAAAACTGAGGGCTTGCAGCTACGCCCCCTCTAGCAGGGAGCGCCCTGGGCAACGGCCTACTGTATGTCGCCTATGCCTTGGGCCGGGCCTGTATTCAGTGCTATAGCTGGGATGCCCACGTAGATATAGTCTGTTTGTGGAAAATACTTGCTGAGATTCAGAGGAGTTTACAGACTCAGTTCTGTCTCTACAGTAGCAAATAGACATGGGATACTGCTGATTCATCAGTCCACTGCATATCAGTTATTCAAACATTTGTCATGAATTTCAGTCAATTAACAAAACTCTGATAATTACAGTCTTAGGGCAGGCAATTCTAACAAGCATGGCTCTGTAATTCAAGTAATTTTATCTTTGTTTATTTTTGTGCATTTCATTTGGTTCCCATTTTTCAAACGTCCCTGTTCACTCCCGTCAGTGTCAGCATGTACTAAAGCTGCTGCGGCGTAACTTTTCATCCACTTTCCATCTCTTTGAAGTGGTGTTTGATTCTCATCTAAACAAGATGTGTAAATTAAAAATACCACAGGCTCGCCCACGGCCACGGTCTGCTGCTCTGAGTTTACCAGTACATGATGTGAAAAGAGCCAAATCAAGAGGCTGCTGAGAAAGCCAGAGGAGATTTTTATTAACAAACTGTAGCGAAACTGAAAAAAGATTGTTTCAACGAGAAATTACTTATTTATTGTCGTCTGTCTTTTGTCTGCATAAATGAAACCACACAAAAAGTCTTTTTCATGAAACGCTCAGACTTTGTTGACCAGAGCTCTTCACTCTGGCGAACACAGCATGGAGGAACGACGGAGCTTATTTTCCTCATCTTGTTTAGCTTTCTCAAAGCAACAACATTAACGTGCTGAAGGACTCAGAGGTTTGTGGACAGCATTTGCTCGGTCTAAATACTTTTAGCCTCTGCTCTATTTCATATCTCATTTCTTGTTTTACAGCAAAGCAAATGTGGCAATGGCACCCACAAAAATAAATACACCGACTCAGCGGCATCAGACAAAGCTGTTTAGCTCATGGAGACCCTCTCATTTCCACAGTAGTTTTATTTGGAAGCTTTTGAATTGCATGAATCATTTTCCTGTCACCTGTAATCTTTTTAAGTGTTTCCTCCATATTTCTTGCTCAGGTTGAAGCAGCAAAGCTTATCTGACCAACTACAACTCATCTCAAGAACCTCAAATTTAAAAATACACCTTGTGGGGGACCCAGTCAGTACGTTCTCTACTCAGACTGAATGGCACGGCAGGAGGAGATGCGTAAGAGCTGAGAAACGGATATGCAGGGCAGTCTATGGTTTTCGCATGAGAATATGCATTCTCCTCCGGTCTGCATAATAATGTGCCGACAGGCTGGGTGACAAAGGGAATTGTCATGGTAAATGTATGCATGTTAATGCAAACACCCCAGGTCGCCGGGCAGGTTGTATGGTATAAAAAGAGAGGTGCCCGCGACCTGGTTGAGGCTTCTTATCCTTGTTGATGATAAGAGAGAGATTAATAGAGTCTGTTCTGCTACAACTACCGCCTCGCCTGATCATTCCTCTCTCTACAACCTGACAGAATATGTAATTTAGTCCACTCGGTTATTGAATTTTCTAACTTTAATTAATTCCCTCTTTCTGAAAAACAAGCCAGTAATAGCTTTAAAAATTGCACAATCCCCATCTTCCTGAGTTGATCTGCTTTCCGTCCTCATTCGGTGGCCCTAGCTTCATCACACGGTGAGACTCTTGACAAATAAAAACATGAGCAAAACTGTACTCAACTGTGTAATGTTCACGAAGCCCTTCTGTCTTATCTGGACAATCTGGATTGTAAATTTAACTCTGATTCAGCATGTGCCCCCACTCTGAATGTGATTCTTCTGCTTCGTCAGTTTTGTGCTCCAGTCTGAGGGTTGACTGGTTCACCCTTTGACTCCTGACCTCTTAATCCCCTACCAGCTGCAGCGAGGCCTCCAAGGAGGGCTGTGCGATTGTGTTAGCGTGGCTGTGCCTCAATGGGCGTGTGTACGAGTGCGAGAGGAGCTGTTTGGGATCCGTGTATTCGTACATGTCTCAGAAGAGAAGGTTTTTATTTCTTGAAACATTATGATTATGCATGTGTGACTGGTGATTCTGCATGACGTATTTAGAGTGTTTAAACAGTTTCTGAGACTAAGTGTACACAAACAGATGCTTAATCTGCTGCACTAACACCTGAAGGGTGATAATTCTTGTTGTGAAGAAACACCGAGTCAAGCCTGAGCTCCAGCTACTGCAACAACTTCTTTTAAAAGCTGTTTTTTATTGTTGCACAGTTCGTTTTGGCCCGTGGACTTTAATTACGTCTCGTCTCATCAAGCTGTCAGTATGTAATCTATAATTTTGTTACATTTTTTCTATGACGTTTCGAAAACGTAATATTTAAATAAATACACATGGTCTCATTAGTTTGTGTCAATATTGTCTGAACTTCCTGGTAAATGTCCAGTTTCCCATGTCCCCTGACTCATTTCCCATGGACTGAGAGGAACTAAATTTGGCAGTTATTAGTCTTTCTCTACACAGGTACCACCCCATCACTTCATGCAGCTGTGGAGACCTCACCTGTAGAAGTCTGCAGGTTGCATCGCAAGCCATGATTTGACCTTGGAAATCAGCGTTTTATCGTCTTGGAAGTGCTTGCCCTTCAAAAACGATTTCATGGTTGGAAAAAGGTGGAAGTCAGACGGCACGAGGTCGGGAGAGTAAGGTTGGTAAACTTCTGGTTTCAACTGTATATTATCCATCTGTAGGTGCACAGGATCAGTGTTTACCTGTCAAAAATGAAACTTGACACGTGTGCTTGGAAGCAGACACACTGAGGTCCAAAACCTGCTTTCCTAAATGAAGGCCTGAGGCAGCTGTTGCTCAATAATCTTACATGCCCAGCGCATACAACACATTAGCACGCACGTGTCAACTTCAGCACACATGTCCACAGTCACTAACATGGTTTCCTCCTGTTTGTCAAATTCCATCTCTCCTCACCTATTGTTGAGAATATCAACGGTCGAGACCTCGGCCCTTTGAAGTGCTCACTGAGGCCCTGCAGCCCCCAGGCCACTGTCTGAGGGGAATGAGGGCTGTTGAAAGAAAAAGAAAAGCCAGGTTTTATGCCCTGGGGTGGAGTGGTTCTTGAAAGGAGTGGACTGGTAGGTGGGTTTTTCTTAATCTGCTGCACTAAAACTCCTGCAAATATACACAGTCATCCTCAGGTAGTCTTAAGGCTTGAAGGCCAGGGGAGCAGAGTTGGTACCTTAAAGAGTGACTACATCACACGTTTGAGTATGAAACCTCTGTTTGAGTACGGTTTCATCACAAAGAGAGAAGAGAAAATGGTTTAATGTGTAATGTAGAAATAAGTGTTTTGGGTTTGTGGCATCAAGAAAAAATGATATGGGGTTGGGCGATTTAACCCTAAATCAGTATCATGGTTATTTGAAGCTTTCAAGTCGATTTCAGGTTTGTTTTCTCACTCCTTTCTTTTTCCTTATAGATCGCCGACGATGCTCTTCATTAAACCACAAGAGTATGGCATCAATGAATACATCACTGCAGTGATTTGGTCATAAATTAGCATAGTATAATACAGAATAGGCCCATTGCCACCCCACACACATGCAACCAAACTAAACACTGTCCACTGCAGAAGTCAGTGTCCACATATACCTCTTGAGGGCCCATGGGCCACGCAACTTGCACTGGCACCCAGCCAACTGCTCCGGGAAAGCCCTTCACGTAGCCACAACCATGCCATCACCCCACAGGGACAGCAAATCTTCAATCATGCTCTTAAATACAGCCTTAGCTTGTCCACCTTGACTGCAAAACGGTCGATAACATGGACATAAGATAAGATAAGATAAGATAAGCCTTTATTAGTCCCACAATGGGGAAATTCCAGGATTGCAACAGCATAGGGATAGCAACACTCAGAGCAACAATCAGAAGGCAAGAAAAAACAACATCTAGTAAACATATGTCCATATTACTATAAATGTATATACAGTATATAGACACACAGTGCAGAACATTATGGCTGGTGGATGTGCAGCAGAAAGTCTAAGCTCTCTCTCCGCGGATGCAGCGGGCCAGCTGGAAGTCTTTGGGCATGATGGTGACCCCCTTAGCGAAGAAGAGACCACCAGGTGGGTCTCGCTGGTCTCCTGCAGAGCCATGACGGCGAAACTCAGGAAACGCAGGACGGTCTTGAAGTCCTGAGCGATCTCCCTCACCAGGCGCTGGACGGGCAGCTTACGGATGAGCAGCTCTGTGGATTTCTGGTAGCGACGGATCTCTCTCAGAGCCACGGACCTGTGACGGCGAGGCCTCTTCACTCTGCCGGTGGCCAGAGCGCCTCTCCGAGCAGCCCTGTGGCTAGCTGTCTCCTGGGGGGCTTCTTCCTCCAGTAGATTTTACGGGCGGTCTGCTTGGTTCTTGCCATCGCTCTTTATTATTCTGTCTTATATTTCTTTCACGCCGCCTAAACTCCAGCCCGGCACCTGCTTCGTTTTCGCTACAGCTCCCGGTATGTCGAGTTTCCCATTAGCACCGGGCAGCGGCCAAGTGCTAGCTAGCACTAGCTCCTCCCCGCTGTAACGTCTCCCGCTGAAAACCGTGGCTCCGTCCGCCGACCCGCAATCCGTGCGTCCGTGATATATATACAGAGTGAAAGGTGTAGAAAGAAGAAGGAAGATAAAAAAAAAAGGCTGTTGCAACAGGCAGCCGACTCGTGTGGCGCCGCCGGTCCGGCGGAACTGGAACCGGAAAATCATCAACCAAAGACCAACAGCGACTCCGCCTTGGTGCACTCCATGCTAGCTCACCCCCTCCCAGCAGCCCTAGATAAAACAAAGTGTCAAATCAGCACATACTATGTCAGAAGGTTGCGTGTTCATATCCTGTCGGGGTCACCAGTGCGGCGGCATGAAATAAAGCGGCGTTGTTGGAGGTTTTAAGTAGAGTTTTATTATATCATACCGCCGTCACGGGATCCCCTCTCCAGCCCAAGTGTGTGCAGGCTGGATGGGGATCCTCTGGCTCTCAGAGAAGGAGAGGGGACACAAAGTTTGTGTCCTGCAGCAGAGGTTGAAGTGTGAGTGAGAGTTACAGAACCTGTGCAGTATTTATACCCAACTCAAACAATACATCAAAGCAGATTCACAGCAGTTTGTCTGATCAAAGGGACTGCAGAACAGGCATGAGATATTTGCATTTGTGAGACATACATCACAATAGGCAGATTTGCTAGACTTTGCTCCAGCTGCAGAACAAAGAGGTTAACAGGCACATCTACATATTGATCTGAGTCTCTAGGTCACAGTAAGGACAGGACACATGAACACAATGCATGAAAGGTGACATTATCACAGTAGTGTAGCGGAAAAAACCAGGAGTAGCGAGTTGTCTGTCCTTAGTCTGTTTGTGGGGGTTTTCCCAAACCGCCACACGGACACTATATTTCTTTTCAGTACAAGCCATTTTAATTTTTCCACCATGTTCTGCTGCTTCTGAACAGCGCTGACTGCACTGATTTTGGATTGCAGAGTCTCGCAACCCCGCACACAAGAGATTGTCTTAAAGAGGCAGTCCATGAAAGCTCTTATACACACACACATACACCCAATCGGAAGAAGGGAAGGACTGAAAAAAAACAACATGAGCAAGATTACTTTGGTTTTTATGTCCCGACCGTCGATTTCAGTTTCATTTTGGTTAATCGCCCAGCCCTAATATCAAGTTAATAAAAATAAATGTCAGAATCAGGAAAAAAAAAAAATGACTGGATTCTCTCTGGACTAAAATGTCTCACATTAGCATCAGAAGTCAAAGACCATTCTTTAATCATCTGCACAATCAAATTATTTTAAAAGTGTAATTTAATTCAGAAAATTAATATTTATTATGGGGGGCAGTACAGCTTGCTTTTTACTTAGTTTCTTTGCATTGGAACCACAAGCTAATTGTGATGGAAAAGAGTTCCATCCATCCATCCATCTTCTTCTGCTTAATCCTTTTTGGGTCACGGGGGCGAGAGGCAGGGTACACCCTGGACAGATCGCCAGTCCATCGCAGGGCCAACACAGAGAGACAGACAACCATTCACTCTCACAGTCAGACCTAAGGACAATTTAGAATCCCCAATTTGATACCAATTAACCTAACCTGCATGTTTTTGGCATGTGGGAGGAAACCGGAGAAATCCCGGAGTAAACCCACGCAGACACGGGAAGAACATGTTTAAAATTAGTTGGCCAGGCTGTGTGTAACAAGAGGCATTTGTACTTCAAGTGTCATGAACTGGGGTGGACTTCCAGCCCAGTTCCATGACACGGTGGCTGCTTTGTCTCCAAGTATATTTTGACAGCTCGCAGCCTCCTGTCAGTTCATGCCAGCTGATCGTCTTTATCATTTGTGCCCAGTCTCTGTTCTTTCACGCACGCACACACACATACATGCATGCCCTCATTCTTTCACTCATGCACACTCCTGCAGCACACATACACACACACACACACACACACACACACACTCATCCTCTCGTACATGCGCACAGACATTCACACACATCTGCTTCCACTTTGTCCAGCCCACACTTTCCTACGCACTTTCACACATCAGCATTCACCCCCGTCATTATGTGTGGCATTATTTAAGCCCTGTGGCCGCTTGAGTGAATTGCCGGATTATTAGTTGACCTGTGTGAACTTCACAGTGTTTGTCCTGTTGTCTACAATGCATGCATGACTAGACGCCCTGCCTGTGTTTGACACCGCTTCGCTCTGCATGTCATTTGTCTTCTTCTTCTGTTTTTGCAGGTTGGCTCTGGGATTCCATCCACGGACGTCTCTGTTCCGGCTCCAGTTCCGCCTGGGAAGCCCTCGGGTGTCCAGGCTGCCTTCCCCCCGCTGTCCAGCTGTCCTGCAGCGCCTTGGATCCACCCTGGACTCACTCACTGGTGAGCTGAGGAGCGTCTCGTGAGCTTCCCAGAGCCTCCTCGCCACATTTGTGTTTTTCTGTTGTTGCTGGACTGTTTGTCTCCTTATTTTGGCACAATAAATTGCACACATGTCCTGCGTGTGGATTTGTCTCTCTCCCTCTGTGCGCTGCGTAAAAGCGCACGGGGAATCACAACATCAAGCAGTTTTTCAAAACCTCCTTTGGAAATACTTTGCATTTTGGTCAGTAGACATCAAAAACGGACAACCGTGATATAAATCTGCGTTCATGCTGTGGAATCTACAATTAGCTTTCAATGTCAGCATGGGTACTGAGGAGATAAAAAAACAAATGAATCTTACACATTATACTACTATATACTACAAGATGCTGTCCTCAAGTGACAGCAGCTGTAAATCTCATCGTATTCCAATAAAGACAAAACTTGTAACAGTAGAGGTGGATGTATGGTAGTGGTCCTCAAGGTGGATAGAAGGCTAAATACAAGTTGTGTAAAAACCTATACTTGTAGTGGCTGAAGATCCAGCAAGAGCATGTAGTCTACGTAAAGCAGCTTTCAATACTATATATTAGGTACAATGCAAATATGAAATCAGCCAATCACATGGCAGCAACTCAATACATTTGGGCATGTAGACATGGTCAAGACAAGCTGCTGAAGGTCAAACCGTGCATCAGAATGAGGAAGAAAGGTGATTTAAGTGAATTTGAGTGTGGCATGATTGTTGGTGCCAGGCTGCTCCAAGTTATTTCAGAAACTCTTGATCTGCTGGGATTTTCACACACAACTATCTCTAGAGTTCATGGGGAACGGTCTGAAAAAGAGAAAATATCCTGTGAGCAGCTGTTCCCTGGGCCCAAATGCCTTGCTGATTCGGAGGTCAGACTGGCTCGAGCCGACAGAAAGGCAATAGTAAACTCAACCCCTCACAGCACCAGTAAATATACAGGGAACAGACAACGAGATGGTGACATCCTACAAGTACCTGGGTGTTCATCTGAACAATAAACTAGACTGGTCACACAATATCTGACGCACTCTACAAGAAGGGACAGTGTAGGCTGTTCCTACTGAGGAGACTCAGGTCTTTTGGTGTACAAGGGGCGCTGCTGAAGACATTCTACGACACGGTGGTGGCATCAGCCATCACTTTTGGAGTGGTCTGCTGGGGCAGTGGCATTACAGCAGCCGATAGGAAGAGACTGAACAAACTGATCAAGAAAGCTAGCTCTGTCCTGGGGCAACGCCTTGACCGAGTGGAGGAGATGGGAGAGAGAAGGATGGTGGCTAAACTGTCATCTCTGCTGGAGTCCGAGTCCCACCCTATGCAGGACATACTGAACGCACTGAGGAGCTCATTTAGCAGCAGACTACATCATCCTAGGTGCACAACCGAGAGGTTTCGCAGGTCCTTCCTACCTACGGCTGTCAGACTGTATAACCTAAGCAGGGCTGCTCGCAGAGATAGCAAAAAAACGTGACGACCTAATAGTATTGAATGCAAAAGACGCAATACAACTAGGAAAATACCGGTCGCTATGGAGGGTGACAATATGTATGGGTACATAATACCATGTAGGATAACTAGGTAGACGGTTATGCTGTTCATTCCATCTAGCTACAATGCTCCGCACTGTGTGTTTATATATTTATATGTACATATGTATACTCGCTGCTCTTGTTTTTTCTTGTCTTCTGATTGTTGCTCTGAGTGTTGCTGTCCCTGTGCTGTTGCAATCCTGGAATTTCCCTATTGTGGGACTAATAAAGGCTTATCTTATCTTATCTTAAATAATGAGTCATTACAAGTGAGGGACAGCCAAGAATGTCTCTGAAGGCACAAAACACTGACTTTTGATGCAGATGGGTTACAGCAAAAGAGGACATGCTCACCAAAACTGGACAACAGAAGAGTCAGATAGTAGTGTCAGAATTTTGCATAAACAACATGAAAGCATAGATCCAAAACGCTTTGTATCATCTAGTTATAGTGATGTTAAAATGCCTTTCTGCATTGGGTAATCATGTCCCAGATGCTCCGTTTAAGGCATCCTTCTCCCCTGGTGTCTCCTAGTACCGTGGAGGAATGTTACGAGTCTGTCTGTGTCACACGCTTCACCTTCCCTCTGAACCACTGGAGTTTATACAGCATGCTGCAGGGATAAGGGGGGAAGGCATTTAGAGACACGCTTCATGGGTTAGTAAAGGAGTAACAACCCCTCCAGCATCCCTCAGGGGAAGGGGGGAGGGCAGCGAGGCAGAGGCAGGGCATGTTAAGTCTCAACCTGTTACAGGCCGTTTGGGTCTCAAATTCCTTGGGTGTCACAGAAACTTGTAAAGATGTAACGTGAGCCATTTTATGTAGCTGAAAACAGAAACCAAATTTAGCGAAAGCCCTTCTTAAAAATAATAGTATTACCAGCCAGCGCTGGATGTTTAGATGTCAGGCTTCCAATGTGTCACACAATACTTGTCAAAGCGGCTGACAAGTGCTGCAACATGAGGTAAAAATGCAGAACATGTAATCCACAGAGTGGACTGTGTAGAGTAATATGTAGAGCTTGCACTTCTACTGCTTAAGTAAAGCCTCCAGATTTTTGGAACTGCATGAATTTCGAAAAAGAAAGAAAGAAAGATGCACTTGTCAAAAAAACAACAACACAAGTTTATTTATGTAACTTTTGGCCAGTTAAAGGCTAGATGCTGGACAGCTGCTCCATCAGTGTGTAGTCGCCGCTTCCTAAGATGAACTCATGTGAGCTCAGCCCACCCCAGATATGCACTACATTAAGTAAGAGTGACTTTTTAAACTGTTTTTCTGTGTAGTTTGTACTCAAATCGCAACAGAAAGATTGAAAAGGAGGTTGAAAAGCACCATGTTGATGAATTAGAAAAATGCAAATACAAGCGATTTTGTGCTTAAAGGTCCTATCACACCTTAATGATTTAGACAGCATATGTCGACGTATCAAAATTTTTCTAAAATGCTGGCACAATGCATCGCGTATCCATGAGTTGGATGTATACATAACGTATTAGTAACTTATACAGAATGTTTCGATAACTTATTGTCATGAGACTGAGCGCGGTGTATCACCGGGCTGTGTTGGACTTAATGGAACTTCGTTGCAGTGGTTTAGATCTTATTTATCTGATAGGTTCCAGTTTGTTCATGTCAATAATGAGTTTTCTTCCAACTCAAAGCTCATTCATGGGGTTTCACAGGGATCTGTGCTAGGCCCTACTCTTTTTAGTTTATATATGCTTCCGTTAGGCAGCATTATTAGAAAGCACTGTATACATTTTCATTGTGATGCAGATAACACACAATTATACCTGTCAATGAAGCCAGATGACTGTAATCACCTAGCCAAGTTAGAGGCCTGTCTTAAGGAAATCAAAGCTTGGATGACTTGTAATTTCCTGCTATTAAATTCAGATAAGACTGAAGTCATTCTAGTTGGTCCAAAAAAACCTTAGAAATACCTTTCCAAATCAAACTCTTAGTTTGGATGTGGTTACTCTTTCTCTGAATAGTTCTGTGAGGAACCTTGGAGTTATTTTTGATCAAGATCTGTTTTTTAATTCACATATTAAATTTGTTTCTAAGACTGCCTTCTATCATTTGCGTAATATTGCCAAGATTAGGAGCATCTTGTCTCAGAGTGATGCTGAGAAACTGATCCACGCTTTTGTTAGTTCGAGATTAGATTATTGTAACTCTTTATTATCAGGTTGTCCTAAAACATATTTAAAAAGTCTTCAACTGATCCAAAATGCTGCAGCAAGAGTTTTAACAGGTACTAGAAAGAGAGATCATATCTCTCCGGTTCTGGCCTCCCTTCATTGGCTTCCCATAGAGTTTAGAATTAAGTTTAAAGTCATTTTTCTCACTTACAAAGCTCTAAATAATCAGGCCCCTTTTTATTTAAAAGATCTGATACGACCCTATCATCCTAACAGAGCACTACGCTCCCAAAATGCAGGATTACTTGTAATACCTAGAATCTCCAAAAGTACAATGGGAAGCAGAGCCTTCAGTTATCAAGCACCTCTCCTGTGGAACCAGCTGCCAATCTGGATTCAGGAGTCAGACTCGATCTCTGTTTTTAAGAATACATTTAAAACCTTCCTTTTTGATATAGCCTATAATTAGGGAAGGATCATGTGCCTCTGAATCCTCCCTTAGTTATGCTGCTAATAGGTTTAGACAGACAGTTTTTGGGGACCTCCAATAATGCACTGGGCTTCACTCCTTTCTTCACTCTCAATGAAATATTTTTGCTGGTCATTAACATCTGTTTGTTCTCTCCCATAGATTGAGTCCCTGTCGTGCTGTTTGCTCTCTACATGTCTGTTCTTTTCGTCTTCTCTATCCCCTCACCCCCCAACCAATCACAGCAGATGACTGCCCCTCCCTGAGCCTGGTTCTGCTGAAGGTTTCTTCCTGTTAAAAGGGAGTTTTTCCTCTCCACCGTCACCAAGCGCTTCCTCACAGGGGATCGCCTGATTGCTAGGGTCTTTCTACAATTGTGGGGGTTTTCCCTACAGTTGAAAGTGCTATGAGATGACTGTTGTTGTAAAAGAGCGCTATATAAATAAAGTTGAATTGAATTGAATCTTGTTCACCAGGTATTTAAAGACTGTCAGGCTGTTTTCTCTTTGCGGCAGTCTTAAGATTCTCTTCCTCCTCGCCACCAGAGCCCTATAACCCAGCTCTGGTGATGTTTGTCTCAAGTCATTCCAGTCTGTAAGTTTTCCTCAGTATCTGTTTTTGGATTTTGTGATTGTGCACTTTTTGGGACGTTGTGTTTTTGTGTAATAAATTCCACAAACTGCAGTCGGCATCTGGGTCTGTCTCTCTCTGCCCTGAGGGGCAAATCATGACACTTATAGATAACTTATACCAATGAATGCTTCGCGTGTCGCCGGCATTCACAACTTATGCCCAATGATAGTCTAACTTATGCATAGCTTATCCTAACTTATGGATAGCGCTGTCATGCCAAACTGCCGTCGCCTCCTGATCCATGAATCCTAGTTGTGCGAGAGGATGTGCTGAAAAATTCTGTGCATGCACAAAATTTTTCGACAACCTCGCTGTACTACAACATACACCAGTGTGCTTCAGCATGGTCTTAACTTATACAAAACTTACCACTGTCAGGAGCCGAGCCGGCTTGGCTTCCCGCTGGCTTGGCCCTGATCTCTCTGTGGGTTTTGGTTCCACTATGTATGCACATTTTGTGTATTCTGTGCTGTTCCTATATCCATAGCCACTGCTTGATCGGCAGCTGTTAGACAGCCACTGTGACCTACTTTCTCTCACGCTGCTGACAGTCTGCCGGTCCGGCCACGCCCCCTCTCTCTCTCTTTCTCTCATTTCCATCAGCTGTTCCCAGCCCCGTTTATCATCTTTCCCACGCCTCGCCCAGGTGTTCCCAATTTGTTATGCCAGCGGTGTTTGTACTTAAGCAGCTCCTTGCTAGTCAAACACCGCTGAACCATTATACGTGTTAGACGGTTGTGTGCTCGCGGTCAGACTTGGACGACTCGGACTGTTCCTGCACGGTGAGTAAGAGCTTTCTGCATTTCTGTTTGCAGTTGTGCTGTTACGCTTGTCTGTAGCGTTTCCCCTTGCAGCACAACTGCTACGCTCGGGCACTGCTGCCCAGCTCTTCTCCTGTGCCATTCGAGCATCCTGGAGAACTCTAAGTTTACCTGAGCATTTTTGTCCTATCAGTTTTTGTGGCCACGGTGCACAGTGGTCTGCCTGCTGCATGCAATTTATGTGAGCCATTATGTGCACACCTGTTACATTCCTGTAAGTCTTTACTTTTTGAACTGTGTGTTATCAATAAATGTGTGTTTGGTGTAACCCTGCGCGTAAATCCTCATTCCTTCTTCTCTTCCTCCATGTGCTGTGAGAAGTGCACAGGGAAGTTTATGACAACCATAACTTATTCGACGTACACCAGCGTATTCACCAAATTTTTTTAAGCGTCAGCATACGCTGCCTAAATTGCCAAGGTGTGACAGGGGCTTAAAGCATCATTAAGTAATCTGTTCCAGCATGCTAGAAAAATCTAGCCTCCTATAGCCTGCAAATGCAGAACTGGTCCTGACTGGCTGATGACTCTACTTGTGGGTCCAACATGGTGGATCAGCAGCAAACTTAACATCTTAAACTGCAAAAAGTGTTTCTGAAAACATCTGTGGTAGGAAATAAGCTAATGGACACGTACAATGAGAGGGCACTTAACCAGGGAGACCATCCAATCATCTCATTAAGGCTAACTGCAGTTGTTGGCTTATGTTTTTTTTAATAGTTCTGTTCAGGATAGATTTTTTTTTCTCATGCCACTTTTAAGCTTTATATTACCTGTTAGGATGTGAAGACAAAAAAAACAATTTGAGGAGGTATTGTGGGGTTACACCCTCGGGAAATTTTTGCTTCTTGCTGATTATAATGATGCCATTGCTCCTGCCTTGTGAACCTGCTTCTATATGCTCTTGCAATTCCTATAACTTTAAAATAGTACTGCCATCCAGTATTTTGCTTTGGCAGAAAGTCCCCTCTAAAATGCAAAACTAAAGCAAAATACCATAAAGCCATACCTCATGTAGAGTTTGTAGTGTTGGCCAATAAAAGAGAGAGAATTTCCCATTTTGTAAGATTCCTTTCCAAATCAAACTTTTAGTTTGGATGCAGTTACTCTTTCTCATAATAGTTCTGTGAGGAACCTTGGAGTTATTTTTGATGAAGATCTGTTTTTCAGTTCACATATTAAATTTGTTTCCAAGACTGCATTCTATCATTTGCGTAATATTGCCAAGATTAGGAGCATCTTGTCTCAAGAGTGATGCTGAGAAACTGATCCACACTTTTGTTAGCTCTAGATTAGGTTATTGTAACTCTTTATTGTCAGGTTGTCCTAAAACATCTTTAAAAAGTCTTCAGTTGATCCAAAATGCTGCAGCAAGAGTTTTAACAGGTTCTATAAATGAAATATTTTTTTTGCTGGTCATTAACATCTGTTTGTTCTCTCCCATAGATTGAGTCCCCGTCGTGCTGTTTGCTCTCTACATGTCTGTTCTTTTCGTCTTCTCTCTCCCCTCACCCCCCAGCCAGTTGCAGCAGATGACTGCCCCTCCCTGAGCCTGGTTCTGCTGGAGGTTTCTTCCTGTTAAAAGGGAGTTTTTCCTCTCCACTGTCGCCAAGTGCTTGCTCACAGGGGATCGCCTGATTGCTGGGGTCTTTCTGCAATTGTGGGGGTTCCCCCTACAGCTGAAAGTGCTATGAGATGACTGTTGTTGTGAAATGGTGCTATATAAATAAAGTTGAATTGAATTAAGACTTAACTGTTGACAGACTGTTCCATATTTATGCAAGATCTGGACAGAGAAAATGACAAAATTTTAACTGGAAATTGAGTCTGTTTTAATTATCAGTCTGACTTTAGTGATTGACATTACAATATATTGTATCTATGATATCTAATATTGCCATAAATGTAAATAACTTTAAATTAATAAAGATTTTATCGGATAGCTGCAATGGAGAGAAACAGGGGAGGGGAAAGGCGTACAGCACATGTCAGATAAAATGACTGCTTAATCCCATTTAATACCTTTTGGGTAGACTTCATTCCAAAAGCTTACACTTGGCAAAATATTGTCATTGAAAACAGTCCAGACAGACTCTTTCTACTGATGGGGGTGGCTATCACAAGAGTTTGAGATGGAGTAAGGGTGATGTGCTGTTTCTCATAAAAGAGAAATCCAGAGAAAATATTAGGCTTACAGAGGAAAAGCCAAGATGGAAAACAGATCGAAGAGAAACCAGAACACGAGAGCGTGGGGGTGAGGTTGGAAACGGGCCTCTCTGCAGTGGTAAAAATGTCACATACGAGCATGTCAAAGCCAGTGGATGCAGGGAAAAGAGGAGGAAAGGCACAATAAGTAAAACGGCCGAAGCAGCAACAAGGGGGGAACTTTTCATTCCTAAAAACAAGAAAAAAAAATCTTTGTGAAATATGAAAAGCAACAAGTTTGAGGAAAGCCAGCATCACTACCATCCACTTATGTCATTGATGCTGTTTCCTAAGACCTAAATGTTACAGTTACATTATGGGAGACAAACCTATAACATTGCTCAGTCAATAAACAAGATGACTTTCGTTGCCTTGTAGACTACCATTTTGAAGCCTGGAATTGTGGATTTTTGGCCTCAGGCTTCTTGATTTTTTAACCAAACATGATGGATGAGCAGTGAGGAATATAGATAAGTGTTACGCTCCAAAATGCACATAAAAGTTGTTCTACATGGATAGAAATTAACAGTTTGTCTTAACTTTGAAACAAGACAAGATACCCCACACAGACCCTTGGAAGTACTTGTTTAGGGTATTTCCATATTGACAGTTAAGGTAAATGTTACACTAGCTGACGAATAATTGCCAGTTAATGCAATGGTTTCACAAGTCATTATTGCAAATGTGTACGAGCGTCTGGGCAACACAGGTCACATCTGAAGAGCACAGAACAATATAAAATCCGTCACGCACACGTATGCACATTATCCAATCTATCCCTCTCACACTGTACCTCTTAACTTCCGTCATGGTGGTTATTAACTCTCTGACTGGAGAACCCTTCTTTGGGTTCCCCACGTTTAGTTGTCATGGTGGCATGACCCGAACACTTATTAGGTGACCCTTGGGATTAGTCCAAGCTGCAAGGGGTTGTGGGGGAACAGATAATAAACCTTAACCTCAAGATGAAATCTTGCAAAAGGAAAAAAAAAAAAGTAATTAAATTGCTGAGACACCGAATCAGGAATGTTTGCTTTGCTCTCCTGTATGCACTTCTGTCCATCCCTCTGTCCCTCTGTCTACACCTTTCTTTGCTTTTCCCATACTCACACACCTTCATCAGTTTGTTTTACTTCCTTTGTAAAGCAGACAGTCAGCGCAGCAACGTAGAGTCATAATCAGCATATGGCTGCCCAGCTTTACTAGGTAAATAACTCGGTCACATATTGCACACATATTACCAATGTACTACCAATGTATTACTACAAACTGCAGCTCCGTCAAAAAAATTCTAAATAAGAACTAGTTGAATGTCTTCTTTCTACTTACAAGAAAGATGAAAAGTGAGATTATTTAGTCATTATGTATTGTTTGTTCTATCAAAGGTTAAATTAGAGTAAACTGCATTTTTCAAACACCTACATTACTATTGTTTGTACTGGCCAAGGATCAAGGAAGTAAAGAAAAATCAGTTTCCCATGCATTTGACCATCACATTAGCATAAACTGTCGATTTACTTAAAGCCATTTTACTGTGAGTTTAAAGGTGATGCTGATGATATTCAATGACTCACTGTGATTTGAAACTGTTGGCAGCTAGAAAAGCACTCAGAGAGCGCATACCTCCTTCCTTCCGTCCTTCATGGATCACCTCCAAAATGCAATGGGCTTGTGTTTAGGTCTAGAGCCACTTCTGGTGAAAACTGCATCAAAGTCTGTCCAGTAGTTTTGGAGTATTGTTGCTAAACACACTGCAAGAAGTTAACAGCCTTGGCTGAGGTATGCATTTTCAGATCATCACCAAAATGTAATGGGTCCGTCTCTAGCCCCAGAACCACCTCTGGTGAAAATTTCATCCAAATCCATCCAGTAGTTTTTGTGTAATCCTGCTGCGCAAATACAAACAGATCCCTTTGTGGAGGTATGCACTCTCAGATCATCAGCAAAATCTATTCTCCATGCCATTACACACTTTCCTGAAAATTTAATCAAAATCCGTTCATAACTTTCAGAGTAATGTTGCTAACAAACAGACAGACAGACCAACGCCAGCGAAAACAGAACCTCCTTGGTGGAGGTAATAATGAGGAGTGACGTTGCCCAAACCAAGGCCATCAATAGCAATACCAGGTTCTGTTGTACCAAGTTGATCCAAACCCCCCCAAATGATCACAATTAAATATCAATAATTTATCACTTTATGTATAATATTTTGGCCAAAAGTTGTGGGCAAAGCTGTCCATCACCTGATCATTTATGGCCAGTCTGGTCACTGTAGCTCACTGCTGTTTGTCGCACTGCACTGTGAACGAACTTACATTTATTTCAGGGCAAAACACTCCAAAGCCATCACCCTAAACTGCTGTACCTCCTCCACGTCCCGCAGAGGATACCATGAGCACCAGACACACAGACTAAACCTGCAGCAGCCAGAGGTGCGAGGCAGAGGGGCCGCAGCACCGACATCGACCTCTAGCGCCATTCATCCCGCACTAACTTGGTCTTCTTCTTCTTTTTTTAGATTTGACCGGCGGTTGGCAACCAGTTTACAGGTGCATTACCGCCATCACTCTATAACTTGCTCTGAAGCAGCGGCAGAGATAAGCGCTAATCCCGTTTCCACATATCTGCGTCTGGCTGCTGGTGCGTCTCCCGGAGCGCAGGTCCTGACCCGCGCACCCTGACAGGAATGCAGTGACAGCCTGAGCGGAACCGGGACGCACGCAGGAAGCTTCCACTCCTGATGCACAATTGCTAAATGCACAACATGGAAGTGAGGTTGTACTGATTTATCGTCTCTTATCGGAGCGTCAGGTCACAAAATAGCGCCTACCTCTCCAAAAGTAATCCAAAGAATGCGCCTGGAGCAGATGTGAGACCCCCCCTCCACGACAATAGCTCTCATCCACTTTTGCCGGATTTTTCTCGATGCGCAACACCCAGAACCTTCACTCTTCTTCAGGCAGCAGAGAGGAGCGGCCACACGGAAGAGCGACTGGAGTCGTGCGGCTGCAGCCGTGGCTCTGCGGCGCGCAGACACTGGAACTGCAGTGATCGTTGGAGCGTAAGAGGCGAGCAGTTAACAGGCTGGAGGGAGGAGGGACGGACACGAGCGGGAGGAGTGTGCGGCAGTGCGCGTTCACGAGGCCTGTTGCGCCTGTCGAAACAAACAAACAAGTAAACAATACAAAATCGCGTTACGGTTTTTCCTCAGTCACTTTGGCGCATTTCTCAGAACAGAAGTGAAATTCTCAAAACTAACAGTTCGCCCTCCACATCACCGAGTCACGTGCGCTCATCATGAAAGCAGTTTCTCATAAATTTGAACAAACCGTGAATACTTTTGCACATTATCCAGCTGCTTGTGTAATTGTCGGCTATTTTTAACATTACTAGTGCATACCTGTGCATGCCCGTGCATGCCCATAGAAAGCAAGTGTAAGCAAGCATTTCTGCATGCCCGTAGAAAATTACTGTTACCATGGCAACAGTAACTGGTGAAACCTGCCTTTGATCTTTGATGTCGCCACTCGTTCAGTGATGGCTGTCTTTGATCTTTGATGATGTCACAGCGGGTCCTATGATCATGAGTGATGCCTGCCTGTGATCTTTGATGATGTCATAGCAAGTCCTGCTAGCAAGCTCTTTTAGCAAGTCCTGTGCTAGTGAGTGATGCCTGCCATTGATCTCATAGTGAGTTCTATGATCTTTTAGCGAGTCCTATGATCTATATGATGTCATAGACATTATGTAGAGATCATAGGAACATCATATGCAATCCTATGATCTTTTCGTGAGTCCTATATATTTGTGACAGACACAGAGATTTCTTGAATTATACATAGTGATGATTATTTGCTATTATCATGTCATGAGAAAAATTAATTACTGAAGCCACCAAAAAGTTTCTTAAACATGAACAGGACTGCATTTTCATGAAAACAAACCTATAAAAATCTAATAAATCAAAAAATATTTAGAAATATGCAGAATCAAACTATTTATATTCTTTCAAAAATTATCAGGGATGGCAATTTTCCGCCGATCCGTGGATTTCTGCCGATTTATTTTCAAATTGATCATTTCTGTGAATCGTCTAAATCCGTTGAGAAAATTTTATGGGGGTAAGGTACCTTATTGTTACCGATTTTAGCGAAAATCAACATGATTACATAAGCGCTCGGCGCTTCCCCGGAAGTCGTCTCCCGCGATAACCCGGATGTGTTGTGTTCAAGCTACTGCTGTATTGTAAACAGCCCTGCAATTGGATAGTTGCAAACGATTGGACCAATCAAATGGCTCGTTATATGCTTTTTCAAACATTCATGGCGGCGTGTTCTCAGGGATGTGATTTTCTGCTAATTCGCCGAATTCCGCTTTATTTTATCTTCCAGGAAGATAAAGCACGTTAAGTACGTTAGCGGCTTGTGGTCCACGAACGCAGTGAAGATGCGCCCTTTCAGGCAGGACTGGAAGTGGCGTATGGCCAGGTGGAGAGCCATTAACTCTCTGTTACTGGCGGCGAACAACGGCTGTATGAGCTGGGCTGCGCGGGGGAGGAAACGGTAATAAAAGTTAACCATCCCCTTTTATGATTCCAAACAGTTTGAAATTGACAGTGCACAGTGGACATTGACTCATAACTTTTGAATATTTCTAAGACTTGGCTACATCAGTGATTGTGCAAAATGAACTGCTCAAGTCTCAATGGAGATTGAAACTGGTGATCTGAAATGAATGCTGAAATTATAAAAAGTAATGGTATGTTGGAATTTTATTTCTATTATGGAATAGATAAAATTAACTGATTTTGATTTGATCAAGTGTTAAAGCATGTGATGGATAATGCTTGTTGGAATATTTACCTCCGCCAAGGAGGTTATGTTTTCATCGGCGTTGGTCTGTCTGTCTGTCTGTCTGTCTGTCTGTCTGTCTGTTTGTTTGTTTGTTTGTTTGTTAGCAAGATAACTCAAAAAGTTATGGACGGATTTTCATGAAATTTTCAGAGATTGTCAGAAATGGGGTATCCTACAGATGATTAGATTTTGGTGGTGATCCGGATCACCGTCTGGATCCAGGAATTTTTTTACTTATTGGGATTTCCAAAACGGGAATCACAGTAATTTGCATAATACAGGACAAGTTTTCAACAGCTTCTACAAGACATTTAAGACCTAAGGAAATGGAATAAATCTGGATAATGATGCAAAAAAATTAAAAAATAGGGAACCTTTGAAATTTTTAAAAGAACAAATGAAGCTATAAACACACAACAAGCATCACAGTATAGCTAATATATGCCACTTGCGAATGGCATTTTTTTCATGGTCAAGGAATCTATAAAGTTACACAAAATAAATGGAGGATTAATATTTATGATGTTAAACACTGTATGGGGGGAACTGTGGCGCTTGACGGAGGTATGCGCTCTCCGAGTGCTTTTCTAGTTTAGGAATACTATCTTCTTGGAACATAAGTCAATATTATACAGTAATAAGTGGCATTCAGCTGTTTGTTTTATGTCATTTAAGCACAGTTCTGGTACTTAAAAATCATAAAAACCCAGGAGCTTCGGGGGGCTTTGCCCCCCGAGCTCCCCCCCCCCCCCACCGGGGCTTTGCCACCGGACCCCACACCCCCTGCTGAATTTTCAGATAATTTCCCCAACCCCAAATCACATCCCTGGTTCGTGT
Source organism: Pholidichthys leucotaenia (assembly GCA_020510985.1). NCBI lineage: Eukaryota > Metazoa > Chordata > Actinopteri > Cichliformes > Pholidichthyidae > Pholidichthys > Pholidichthys leucotaenia. Next base: position 257,504,035 of record CM035848.1, on the reverse strand, counting down.
TGGAATTCTGAGCTTTCGGTATTGTTTTCAGCAGAATTATGAGATTTTTATCGAAGGATCAGGAGTCCTCAGTGCTAGAAATAGACAAAAGTGTCAAAAATAAGTTCCGATGAAATTGGCTTGAGAGAAAAGTTCAGGTTCAGGTTCAGGTTACTTTATTTGTACCCGTAGGTAGATTTGTTTTGCAGTCCAGTGTAAATAGTGTAATAAACTCTTATAGAACTGTTAAATATGTTGGACTAAAGACAGTGAGACAACACTGAAGAAAAAGTAAGTTAACTTTTCATTAAATTTAATGATTTATCTAAGTCTAGTATTTCATATTTTTTTTTTATCATTTTTTTCGGTCTAAATTACTTCTGTTTTACTGAAAACCTCCCAGCTTCAGGGGGGCTGCGCCCCCCCAGCCCCCCCATAAGTCAATCGACCAAATTAGATTTCAGCTGAAATCAGAATTTCCTGTTGCCGTCCCTGAATTATATATTCTTCTTTTGGATGCTCCCTTTAGAGGTCACCACAATGGATCATCTGCCTCCATCTCACTATCCCTTGCATCTTCCTCTCTAACACCAACCATCTCCATCTCCTCCTTCACTACATCCATGAATCTTCTCTGTGGTCTTCCTCTTTTCCTCCTGCCTGGCAGCGCCATCTTCAACATCCTTTGTCCAATATATCCACTATCCCTCCTCTGCAAATGTCCAAACCAACTCAGCCTCGCCTCTTACTTTGTCTCCAAACCACTCAATCTGAGCTGTCCCTCTGATATACTCATTTCTAATATTGTCCCTCCTAGTCACTCCCAATGAAAATCTTAACATCTTCAACTCTGCCACCTCCAGCTCTGCCTCCTGTATTTTTGTCAGTGCCACCATCTCCAAACTATACATCATAGCAGGTCTCACTACCGTCTTGTAAATCTTCCCTTTCACTCTTGCTGCTACTTTTCTGTTACAAATCACCCCTGACATTCATTTCCACCCACTCCACCCTGCCTGCACTCTCTTCTTCACCTCTCTTGTGCATTTTCCATTGCTTTGGATGGTTGACCCCAGGTATTTAAACTCATCATACTTTCACTACCTCTACTCCTTCCATCTTCAATGTTGCACCTGCCTCCCTCTCATTCACACTCATGTATTCTGTCATGCTTCTACTGCCTTTCATTCCTCTTATCTCCAGAGCATACCGCCACCTCTCCAGGTTCTTTTCCACCTGCTGCTTACTCTCACTGCAGATGACAACATTGTCTGCAAACATCATGGTCCACAGAGACTCCTGCCTGACCTCATCTGTCAGCCTGTCCATCACCATGGCAAACAAGAAGGGGCTCAGAGCCAATCCCTGATGTAATCCCACCCCCACCTTGAATCCATCCGTCACTCCTACAGCGCACCTCACCACCATCTCACTGTCCTCATACATGTCCTGCACCACCGTTACATACTTCTCTGCCACTCATGACTTTCTCATACAGTACCACACTTCCTCTCTTGGCACCCTATCATATGTTTTCTCTAGATCAATCAATCAATCAAACTTTATTTCTAAATTACTTTAAAAACAACTACAGCTAATACAAAGTGCTGTACATCAGGAACAGATAAAATAAGAAGGACATGTTAGACATAAAAATAAATAGACAATAAAATGCAACTAAAAAGTATAAAACAAAACAGGTAAAAATGACAATCATATGATAAAAGCAGTAAAACAAGTAAAATCAATATCTCATGCTGGGTTGAAGGCCAAGGAGTAAAAATGAGTTTTAAGATAAGTTTTAAAAATGGACAATGAAGGAGCCTGCCTAATTGGCAAAGGGAGACTGTTCCACAGTTTAGGAGCAGCGACAGAGAAAGATTTGTCCCCTATGAGCTTCCTCTTTGATCTCGGTATCTCCAGGAGCAGCTGATCAGCTAACCTTAGAGACTGAGCAGGAGGGTAAAAATGAAGAAGCTCAGAGAGGTAAGGTGGGGCAAGGCAAGTTAATGATTTTAAGACAAATAAAATCATTTTAAAATCAACCCTAAAGTGCACAGGCAGCCAGTGAAGGGAAGCTAAAATGGGTGTAATGTGGTCCCCTTACGTGTTCCAGTTAAAAGATGTGCAACAGCATTCTGAACCAACTGAAGACGGGAGAGGGAAGACTGTCTGACTCCAAAATAAAGCAATCCAGTAGTTCAGCTAAGATGTGATGAAGGCATGGATTACTGTTTCAAAGTGCTGTTTAGAAAGGATGGGTTTAACCTATGCCAATTGCCTTAAATGAAAAAAGCTGCACTTCACGACTGCAGCAATTTGACGATCTAATATAAAATCACTGTCCATTTTAAAACCCAGATTAGCAACAGTAGGTTGGACAAACCCTGTCAAGGGGCTCAGATCAACAGGGGGGTGGGGACTCACAGGAGCCACTGGGTCCAAACACAATCACTTCTGTCTTCTTTTCATTAAAACTTAAGGAATTCATTGCCATCCAATCTTTAATGTTGTTAAGGCATTCAAGAAGTGATTTGATTGAGAAAGCCTCCTTCTGCCTTATTAGAACATAAACCTGACAATCATCAGCATAACAGTGGAAGGAGATACCATGTTTTCTAAGAATTACACCCAGTGGAAAAAGATAAAGTGAAAAGAGCAGGGGCCCTAAAATTGAGCCCTGTGGGATCCCACATGACCGGGAAGCAGAGGAGGATTCAGAACCAGCAAGCCTTGCACACATGGTTTGATTAATTAAATAGGACGTGTTGGAGTAGCCTCGTCATTGGCTGCAGGCACACAGATACTCATACAGATGGCTATAGGCACACTCACTTTCACACAACTATGGACTGTAGGTGATTTACTAGCTTAAGCAGCAGACACATACAAACATGCACACACCTGCCATGCATTTTCTTATTTACTTCTGTTTGGAAATTATCTTAAAATATCGAACGTTTATCTTTTTCTTTTTCCCTCACCTGTTTTGTGGCGCAGCCAGGGGTGCACACTTGGTTGTTCTGCTTCACTGGAAAACATACAATCTTATTTCCATACCATATAAACTCCTTTTTTTGTTTGTTTGTTCCCGTGCCCGTCCACTTAGCTGCCTCCATACATGATTCAGATGTCGAATGAGCTAAACAGATAAAATCAATTGAGTAGATTAAGTACGTTTTTTCACGTCTTTTGGTCAGGTGACCCGGGGGGCTGCAGTCATGAATTTTAATAAATATTTGTTTGTAAATGGAATTGACTTTGTGTGAGGAAAAACTTGTTTTTGTATTTAACCCCTTGAATTCTGTGAATTCCACGGGCGGTCACATCTCTGCATCTTAGTGCGTCTCAGTGCACACTGAAAAAAAAAGCTGTATTTCCGGTCTTCCAGTACAGACACAGCCTTGTTACAACCTGAGAAAAAAGCTGTGTAATATATTCATTTTTTGTGGTATTTTTACAAAATTTTGACCTGAGCTTGAAAACACTTGGTGTGCGGCGGCATGGAATAAAGCGCCGTTGTTGGAGGTTTTAAGTAGAGTTTTATTATCATACCGCCGTCACAAGCTCCGCTCTCGGCGCCGTGCATGCGCTCCGAGAGCGAGCCCACGGCTCTCAGAGAAGGAGAGGAGGAGAGGCGGACACAAAGTCTGTGTCCTGCAGCAGAGGTTGAGAGAGGATGAGAGCATGGTTACAATGCAGTATATATACACAATACATCAAAGCATTCACAGCAGTTGGTCTGATCAAAGAGATAACAGGACAGGCATGAGACATTTGCATGAAAGGCAACATTAGCATTACAGAGGTGAGCCAGACGAAACGGGGCTGCCTGTAGACATTAATACACATTTCACTGTTCTGTTATTTGCTCTAGCCGAGCGCTGTATTTGACCAGTCTGTTTGTGGAGATTTACACCAAAGCACATCTACATATGTAAGATGCTCAGAAGAAGCACAGTAAGGACAAGATGCATGAACACTTTAACTTCACGGCTGTAAACGCAGCATGCAGCGGAAAAAACCCAGGAGTGCGAGCTGACTGTCTCTGTGTTCTGTTTGTGTGTTGTGGGGGGTTGAATTAAACCGCTACAGGTGCTACATTTCTGTTGTGTTTTCCAGCTAGTATCTGACAGCTGTATGTTATTTGTAAGCATTTGTATCTAAAAAAAAAAAACACCCAGGTGAACTTTCTTGTTACTCAGTGGCAGGAGCACTTAGAGAGATTATGACTGTTTTGCCAAAAAATTCATTGTGTTTTCTTTTAAATGAGACTAACCCCATGAAGATGCTGCGAAGGGTTGAAGAACAGCTTTTGATTTACTTTGGGCATGTTATTTTTAGGCATTTTTAGGGAAGTTGAACAGAGTTCAACAGGTTAAATATTTTTGTGTAAAATGTAGTATATTAGGAGATGGGGTATTGTTAACTGTTTTATGGAAATATTTATTGAAGTATGTTTTTCTATGAATGATACGCCCAGTGGGAGGGGCTTGGTTGGTAAAATGGGGCTGTTGTGGGCTGAACAGTCAGTCTGAAGTTTGTTGTAGAGGAGGCAACATAAGCCTGTTTTCCACTAGCCCAGCACACCTCGGTACGGCTCGGTTCACTTCAGTACGGCTCGGAACGCTTCTGTCTCCATTGGTGTTGTGCTTGTGCTGTGATGGTTTGTTAGGAGGTTTTAGAAGCGGGGCAGCAGCAGATTCTGAGCGAGGCGGGGCCACACTCCCGTGAGGTTAGGCACCCAACTGAGTACTTATTTACACAAGACAAAAAAGGATTCAAGGATTATTGCCTTGCTCGCTCTGTGGATTTATCTCACAATTAATTTTATCTCATAATTAAGCTGCAACAACACAAGTCACTTTTGTTTTGAATTAACTGCCAAATGACCCAGAAATAAAGAGCTGAAACTTGTTTTTATTCGTATTAAATAATGAGACGTGGCACACTGGCCTACACCAAATTATTATTTTTTACATCCTAGGGCATTTTGGATGTACTGAATTAAAAAAAATTCATGTTTTTCACCTTCAGGTCAACGTTTGGAACAACAGTATTATTATTTTCCGTTTAGATGATGCTACACTCCTTCTAAAGTATTGTAAATCTCTGAATTTGGAATGACGATAGAACATTCAATTTACATATACTTACTTTTTTACATTGACTTGTAAGCTTGATCAGTCTCTCCTGCTGCATTTTAAAGTCCAACTGTGCAACTTCTTATAAGTTAACATAAAAAATGTACCCAAAGTTTAGAACTGGATCATGTGGGGCTAATTTTTTATGATATTTCAATAAAAAGAACAGAAAGCTTACAAAAACATTTGTTTTTTGGTCTTAGTTAAAAATTACATTACCTTTACAATGGTTGACCCTGACAGGAAGATCAGTATCATTTTGATCAGATTAGGCAATGGAATTTCTATGTAATTATACTGTTTTATAATTCAGTGTTATAACAGACAAACCACACTTTCCAAAACAATTCCATTTTATTATATACAAAATATTAAAAGAAAAAAAAAACTTTGCAACACAACATGAAGGTTAACCGACATTTTATACACGCCGACCACTGAGTGTCTACACCAGCTTCCCAAACTGGGTCACGACTCGGCTGAATGAAGGCGTCTCTGCCAGCTGTGGGTCAGGAAGGCTCGGTTGAATAATCCGTGCGGGCTGTTGCGGCGGACGCGTGGGATGATTCTACAAGGAAAATGCACACAATAAAATACAGTGTGGCGGTTTGGGAAAAAACCCCACAAACAGACTAAGGACAGACAACTCGCTACTCCTGGTTTTTTCCGCTACACTACTGTGATAATGTCACCTTTCATGTATTGTGTTCATGCGTCCTGTCCTTACTGTGACCTAGAGACTCAGATCAATATGTAGATGTGCCTGTTAACCCCTTTGTTCTGCACCTAGAGCACAGTCTAGCAAATCTGCCTATTGTGATGTGTGCCTCTCAAATGCAAATGCCATACTCCCTGCTGTGAATGCCTTTCATGCATTGTTTGTAACTGGTATTTAAGCTGACTGAAATCCATGCTCTCTCTCTCACTCACACTTCAACCTCTGCTGCAGACACGCACTCTGTGTCTCCTCTGAGAGCCGTGGGCTCGCTCTTGGCGCTCATGCACGGCGCCGGGAGCGGAGCCCGTGACGGTGGTATGATATAATAAACTCTACTTAAAACCTCCAACAACGTCGCTTTATTTCATGCCGCCGCACTGGTGACCCGACGCTGAAACGAACACACTGCCACGAACGCAACACCCGGCGGTGATTCTCCGACGACAAGCGAACGCAACAGCTCCCTTCTGCTTCAGGGAGATTTCGACGCAGAGTTTCCAGGTGAAACTCTCCGGAGACCACCCACGACCGGGAAAGCCGCAGCAAACTTCATGGTGAGATCTGCACGCCTAGATCGGCACATCCACGCTGGACCGGCCGCGCTCACAGCTCCTCCACACCGTGAGCGCATGCACCTCGTCCCCCTCTCCACGACGGCGATCTCCATGGCCGACGGAGCACACGTGGACCTGAACGCACCATGACCGAGCGAGTGACAGAGCGTCTACTTTCCTTCACCGCTCCAACAGACAACAGGGATGATCTCCAGCAAGCTCCCTGACCCTGGTTCTCCTCTCCAGCGGCCCACCCACGCACGGGACCCCGGCACACGCACCGGGGAGTTACGAGGACGGCGCACACCACGCACGGGACAAATACGGCTTTTCTGACCGCCTTCCTTCCGCTGCACACTGGCCCTTCAGGCTTGCTCGTTCACCTGAGGCACGCAGCTTGCTCACTGGATTTTATGGTCTTAGCCACGGCACACAAGGGGAATTCAGCTGTCTGCGGTTCCCGAGGCTTTAGGGTTACGCCTGAACCTTAAGTCAACACGCCAGTCCCTCTGCCCTCATCACAGCCGCCACGCAGCCTCGTCTTTTCTTCATGGCCGCTATTAATCCTTGCAGGACTTAATCGCGAGAGGAGCCAGTGACTAATTTTTCTTCTTGTGGACCTCTGCACGTTCAACGGGACCAGCCCTTCGACATCGCGGACCCACAAGCAATTTTTGCGCGGCCTGGACGTTTTCATCGTCTCCGGCCGGCTTTTACTACCCCCACCCCCCTCCACCCCCTCCTGCACAGAGCTTTTCCCTGCTCGCTGCCCAAGCTGCACTATCGAGGTCTCGACCACCTGCCGAGCCCTCTGGGGGGGAGCTGTGGCGGTTTGGGAAAACCCCCACAAACAGACTAAGGACAGACAACTCGCTACTCCTGGTTTTTTCCGCTACACTACTGTGATAATGTCACCTTTCATGTATTGTGTTCATGTGTCTTGTCCTTACTGTGACCTAGAGACTCAGATCAATATGTAGATGTGCCTGTTAACCCCTTTGTTCTGCACCTAGAGCACAGTCTAGCAAATCTGCCTATTGTGATGTGTGCCTCTCAAATGCAAATGCCATACTCCCTGCTGTGAATGCCCTTCATGCATTGTTTGTAACTGGTATTTAAGCTGACTGAAATCCATGCTCTCTCTCTCACTCACACTTCAACCTCTGCTGCAGACACGCACTCTGTGTCTCCTCTGAGAGCCGTGGGCTCGCTCTTGGCGCTCATGCACGGCGCCGGGAGCGGAGCCCGTGACGGTGGTATGATATAATAAACTCTACTTAAAACCTCCAACAACGTCGCTTTATTTCATGCCGCCGCAACAGCACAATAGTTTTTAACAAGAATACATAAGCTTATTTCAGCGTATTGTTCACATGAATAATTAAAATAAAAGCTTGAGTCCGCAGTGTGCTGCAATTAAGCAGCGATCATCCACAAATGAACAGCTTTTTTATTGCATAAATAAACTGAGCGTCTTACCGAATATATTTGCGAAAAAACGCACAATAAAAAAAAATCAAAACTCACCGTTAAAGGACTCCGATGTCGAGACCTCCCGGTATATTTTTTCATTCCGGGCAGCTCCGTCTAACTCGCGCTGCATACGTTCGTCTGACAATGCAGTGAGCAGACACTGCAGCTCCTTACTGGTCCATGGAACACCCTTATCACGCGAAGCCATTTTTGATAGAGAATAAATGAAAATAGCACAGCAATACACTGAAAGGAACCGCCAACAGTGGTTGCGTGCTAAGTAAAGGCGGTCGTGAAGATTCTTTTTTTTTTTTTTTCAAAAACTTTATCGAGAAGGTCGTGAAGATTTGGTAGATGAGGAGGAGGAGAGGGGCGGTTACAACCTGACCAATCAGCGCCGGTTATGACCTGACCAATCAGCGGCGACCAGTCTGTTAACGTCACAACACGGCACAGCTCAGCACTGCTGTACCCTGCCCTTCAGCGGGGCTGAGAATTGCGGCTGTTAAACCGTGTTGGGGCTTGTGGAAAAGCGTACAAAGCGTGCTGAGCCGTCCCGTGTCGCGCTAAAGCGTGCTAGTGGAAAAGGCCCTATATAGTCTGCTGTCTGTAAGTAACTGAGTGACTTGTTTCCTCCCATTTTGAAGAACGAGTTAAGAGAGGACTCCATTTTAAAGGGACAATTTGGTACAGAAACTGTTTGGGTTTTTCTCCATTTCTTTCCACTGTTTGTTTTCTCCTCACCTGTACATAATTTTGCACTTGGGAGGCTGGCAAATAAAAAGGCTCAATACTGTCTGTGCGAGTTTGCCATCATTTTTGGGGGGATTTGAAGAAGTTGGAAAAGAACCCCATGACATATGGTGGCAGCGGTGAGATGGAAAGTCGTAGGAGAGCAACCCACCTTCCAAGGCAGCGTACAGGATTACCTTCTCAGAAGCAACAAGAGCAGTTGAAGGAGATGGTGACTGCGGAGGTGGATCCAGCCTGGGAGACAGTTCTGACATCAGAGGAAGAAGAGGAAATTGCTGGAGCTAGTGCATCAGCAACCCCAATGGAAACAGGTGAGCTGGGGGGGGGGGATTATTGGCTTTGAAGAGAGTCTTTTTGGCAGCACAAAGAAAAAAGGGAGGAGGGCCTGTTGGCAGAACTTAGGAGTCTAAGAAGTTCGATTCCACAGGTTTAGCAATTTGCTGCCATCCAGTCATCGGTTCAAGCCCCACCGGTTCCTGACCTACCTTATCCAGGGCAAACACCAACCACAGAAATGGCAAGCAGTCCCAGATTTGACCTGTCAATGCCAGCATTTCAGCCTAGGTGGCCAGAGACATTACTTATTCCACCACAAGACTCTAGTGGAGGCCCTGAGCAGCTACGTCCGGAGTACAGACGTGAACCAAAAGCACCACCCTATCAGATGGGGGAAGACTTGGAGAACTATTTATTGCGCTTTGAGAGAATGGCCAAAACATGGAAGTGGCCAGAGACTGAGTGGGCATGTAGACTGGTGCCACTGTTGTCGGGAAAGGCGTTGGAGGCCTACACTGTAATGGATGAGGAGAAGGCTCATTCCTACCGGGATTTGAAAACAGCATTATTGGCCAAGTTTGATATCTCACCAGAAACATACCGGTTGCAGTTTTGATCTTTGACAGTCCCACCTGGTGAGACCCTTACCGAGACCTACCATCGCCTGAAGGGACTCTACCGACGCTGGATTTGTCCGGAGCAGTATACCAAGGAAGAGATCGGTGAGACCATCATTCTGGAGCAACTACTCCGGGTACTTTCTGCAGAGATGAGGACCTGGGTGAAGGAGCATGGACCAACAGAGGGGCTCGCAGCTGCTAGATTGGCTTTGCAGTACCTTAAAGCTCGGCGAGGAGGACCAACTTCAACCTCAACAATACAGCACAGAGATTGGTACATCAGCCGGTCTAGCATCGGCCAGTAAAGAGAGATACTGAACCGGAGCCTCCAGGTAATCCCAGCCCTGCCCCAAACCAGCAAGGACACAGTAAGGACATTGTTTGTTTTTATTGTCAACAGCCAGGCCATAAAGCTTCTGTGTGTCCTATGCATAAAACTAAACTCGCTGGAGCTTGCTATGCACCTTGACCTGAGGTGGGGTCTGAGAAAATGAGGCTACAATGCTATAAAACTGTGACTGTTAATGACCAGCAGGTTACTGCTCTGTTGGACAGTGGTAGATTTATGTCTTTAGTTAAGAAGGACCTTGTGCCTGTGGGCCTGGTGGACTATAATAGACAAGAGGACATTTTGTGTGTTCAAGGGGATAAGCACCCTTATCCAACAGCTGATTTGACTGTTATCATTGATGAGCAACCATATTTATTGACTGTTGGTGTGGTTGAGAAGCTGTCAATTGCAATTGTCTTGGGATGGGATTTGCCTGTGTTTATGGATCTGCTGCGGAAGAACATTGCTTTGGGGAATGGGGAGGTTGATGGAAACATTTCTTGTCCAATCATTACACGTGCTCAGGCAAAGGCTGGGGCCCAACCACTCCCAAACCCTAACCATGGCTTGTGTAAGGATGGCACTGGTGTCCCAGGTAGAGAGAAGCCGTGTGTGCAACCACTCTTAGACTTTGATAGTAGTCTGAGGGTGGCACGAAAGGCCCGAAAAAGTCCCGGCAACAACGTCACTTTGAGAAACATCTGAAGACAGTTGAACCTGAAACAATGTTTCATCTTCCCTCTGTAACACAGAAATATTTTCAGGTATTGTCCACCTTTCACTCAAACTCGTTGACACATTTGTTTGCTAAGGTGGTTGAGGGGACAAAGGGGAACTGTGTGGGGAAAGAGAGGTTTGTTGTGGAGAAAGATGTATTGTATATTGATGACAGTGACCACAAATGCCTGGTAATCCCTGCTAGTTGTAGACCACTTGTTATACATCTAGCACACACACTCCCATGGTCTGGACACATTGGCCGTCAAAAAACATTTCTATGCATTAGTTCACGTTTTTATTGGCCCTCTATGTACACTGATGTTCAGAGATATTGTGCCACGTGTCCTGTATGTCAAAAAACATGTACTGCTCACAGATCTGACCGTGTTTTTTTGCAACCACTTCCCATTATCACAATTCCATTCCATAGGATTGCTATGGATATTGTGGGGCCCCTGATGAAGAGCAGCAGTGGGCATCAACACACTCTGGTTGTGTGTGACTATGCTACTCGGTTCTCAGAGGCTTTCCCCTTGTGGACAGTTACTGCCCCTGTTGTTCTGCGTGCACTGGTGCAATTATTTTCTAGAGTAGGGATACCAGATGAAATTCTGACTGACCAGGGAACTAACTTCACCTCCAAACTAATGCAGCTTTTCCACAAACAACTGGGCATCTCAGACATCAAGACCACACCATACCATCCACAGAGTGATGGTCTTGTTGAACGTTTTAATCAGACACTGAAGAAGATGCTGCAGAAGTTTGTGGATGACACTGGCAAGGATTGGGATCGCTGGTTACCCTTTATACTCTTTGCCTATCGTGAAGTACCCCAGGCATCAACGGGCTTCTCTCCATTCGAGTTGCTATATGGTTGGGATGTGCAGGGTCCATTGGATCTGCTCAGGAAGGAGTGGGAAGTCCCTTCAACCACTCAAAGTGATAGAGGAGTGGTTCACTTTGTGTTGGAGATGAGGGATCGGCTGGCAAGGTACCAGGAGGAGGCAAAGGTCAATTTACAGGAGTCTCAGAAGAGCCAAAAGACTTGGTATGATCAACAGGCTCGGCATCGTGAGTTTAAACCTGGCCAGAAAGTACTACTGCTTTTTCCCTCATCCAGTAGTAAGCTCTCAGCAAAGTGGAAAGGCCCGTACCTTATTACCCGTAAAATGGGGCCAGTCACTTATGAGGTCCACCATCCCGAGAAGAAGAAGCCAAAACAGACGTACCATGTAAATCTGCTGAAAGAGTGGAAGGATCGCCAAGAGCCAGGGCAGGTTCTGCTGGTAAGGAAGGTAGACCATGAGGAGGAAGTGGAGATTGGGCTGGAATCCCTTACTACGACTGAGACACCTTTGCTGACACATCTGGAACCAGACCAAGCAGCACAGTTTCATCAGGTCTTTGAAGAGGTGTCATCTTTGTTTTCTGCCAGCCCAGGCAGGACTATATTCACAGAGCATGTTATTCATCTTAAGGAGGAGCGACCAATTCGTCAACATCCCTACAGGGTTCCCCAACAGTTGGTGGGAAGACTGAAGCAGGAAATAACAGAGATGTTGAGACTTGGTGTGACTGAGCCTTCCAATTCTGAGTGGTGTAGCCCAGTTGTCATAGTGTTCAAGAAAGACAGTTCTCTTTGGATATGCATTGACTTCAGAAAGCTGAATGCAATCTCGGGGTTTGATGCTTATCCAATGCCAAGGATCGAAGACTTAGTGGAGAAGGTCGGGGCTGCCAAGTTTATCACTACCCTTGATTTGTGTAATGGTTGCTGGCAGATACCACTGGAAGAGTCAAGTCGACCATTTACAGCATTCCGAACCCCAGCAGGGCTTTTCCAGTTTACCATGATGCTCTTTGGACTACATGGAGCTCCAGCCACCTTTCAGAGATTGATAGACCAAGTGCTTCAAGGCTGTGATCACTGCAGTGCCGCGTACCCGGATGATGTGGTTGTCTTTAGTAATACTTTGGCTGAGCATGTCCAACATCCTTCCTTGGTCTTGGGAATGATTCAGAAGGCTGGGCTGATGCTTAACCCCTCCAAGTGTGAGTGGGCACAGCAGGAGTCTCAATACTTTGGGTACCAGTTGGGACGAGGAGAAGTGCGCCCACAAGTAGATACAGTGGAGGCCATTCAGAACTGTTCTCAACCACGGACAAAGAAGGAGGTACGATCCTTCTTGGGGTTGATTGGCTGGTATAGACGGTTTATACCACAGTTCTCGACCGTTGTAGCTCCACCTACTGCCTTAACTTGTAAAGACCAGAAGAATTCTGACACATGGTCTGATGAGTGCAAAACAGCTTTCAACACCCTGAAAAATCGCTTGTGTCCCTCCCCTGTCCTCAACAGTCCAGATTTCAATAAAAGATTTCTGGTGCTGGTGGATGCCTCAGCAGCGGGCCTCAGAGCAGTTCTGGCACAAGGGGACGAGGGAGAGGAATACCCAATTTTGTATTTGAGCCGTAAGCTTCAGCCGCGGGAGACTCTGTATTCTGCAGTGGAGAAAGAGGGTTTGGCCATTAAGTGGGCCCTGGAAAGCCTGCGTTACTACTTGCTGGGACAAGAGTTTGACTTGGACACTGATTATTGAGCTCTCTCATGGATTAATAGCATGAAAGATCACAACAGTCGCCTTGCACGCTGGTACTTGTCACTGCAGCCTTTCAAGTTTACCATTCAGCATCAGTCTGGAAGAACCAATATGGTAGCAGATTATCTTTCCAGGTTGCCATACATTGCCAACCTTCGTGGGGGGTGGGGGGGGGAGAGTGATGTGACGGAGTAGCCTCGTCACTGGCTGCAGGCACACAGACACTCATACAGACGGATATAGGCACACTCACCTTCACACAACTATGCACATACAAACATGCACACACCTGCCATGCATTTTCTCATTTACTTCTGTTTGGAAATTATCTTAAAATATCGAACGTTTGTCTTTTTCTTTTTCCCTTACCTGCTTTGTGGCACAGCCAGGGGTGCACACTTGGTTGTTCTGCTTCACTGGAAAACATGCAGTCTTATTTCCATACCATATAAACTCCCTTTTTTTTTTTTGTTTGTTCCCGTGCCGGTCCGCTTAGCTGCCTCCATACACGATTCAAACATTGAATGAGCTAAATAGATTTAATCAACTGAGTAGATTAAGTACGTTTTTTTCTCACGTCTTTTGGTCAGGTGACCCAGGGGGCTGTGGTCATGAATTTTAATAAATATTTGTTTGTAAATGGAATTGACTTTGTGTGTGGAAAAAACTTGTTTTTGTATTTAAATATTTATGTGTAAAATGTATATTAGGAGATGGGGTATTGTTAACTGTTCTATGGAAATATTTATTAAAGTGTGTTTTTCTATGAATGTTACAGCCAGTGGGAGGGGCTTGGTTGATAAAATGGGGCTGTTGTGGGCTGAACAGTCAGTCTGAAGTTTGTTGTAGAGGAGGCAACATATAGTCTGCTGTCTGTAAGTAACTGAGTGACTTGTTTCCTCCCATTTTGAAGAACAAGTTAAGAGAGGACTCCATTTTAAAGGGACAATTTGGTACAGAGACTGTTTGGGTTTTTCTCCATTTCTTTCCACTGTTTGTTTTCTCCTCACCTGTACATAATTTTGCACTTGGGAGGCTGGCAAATAAAAAGGCTCAATACCATCTGTGCAACTTTGCCATCATTTTTGGGGGGATTTGAAGAAGTTGGAAAAGAACCCCGTAACGTAGGACCTGAACCATTCCAATGCAGTAGCAGAAATACCTACAAGTTGGTGCTGGTTGTCATAGCCAGGAGCGGCACTGGGGTTAAGCTCCCAGTGCTCATAAAATGCTCCTTATGGCGTGCGTCTCGAAAAGCCTCTGACAACTAAGTCCAACTCCTAGCCTGCCCGTGTGGTTTAGTCTCTAAGCCCGGCGGAACTGCTTTTACTAATAGGAGAAGGGACGAGGGCCGATCTCTGGCGCCTTAAAACCAGATGCTTCGGGTAGATGGTGGCTCGTCAACCTGGGAAGGTAGCCCATCTAGGGGAAGGTAAACCCTGATTTCAAACCTCCGCTGCCTTGCGGCACACCTGGTCAAGGGAAAGGCTTCGGGAGTCAACCCTGAGGAAAAATCCGGAGTCGGAGTCCCTAAGGCAGTTCTCTGTTGTGCTCAACATCGTTCTGGCAGCTCCTGCGATGGTGCTGGTGCCAAACTGTAGCAGCCCTGCTGTTCCTTTAGATTCATCAGTAACGTGGAGAGGGGGGACATGCTGCATGGGCAACATCTTGTCCTCCATATCTTCCTGCCCAGGCTTGAATCCTACCAATGCCCAACGCTGGAAGGTAGAACACCGGATCACTGGAGAGGACACTCCAGCTTCGCCTTTGACATAGACAAAACATGGGGAATGACAGTTACCGGTTATAAGCCACCGCTCAATTGGCGTAGAGCGCGGCGCCAGGGGTTGTTCCCGATGGTGGGAGGAATCATCGGATCTCACTGGACAGCTACCGCCCGCCTCAAGCTGGGCAGCCCCCAGCCAATAAGGTGTTGTCCCGCCACAGCTTGCTTTCCTCATTGGGTGCATGGGGATGAGGAGAAGTCCGAACGGCAGGCTGAGAACCTTCGCACCAGGCAAGACAAAAAAACAAAAGAGACCAACTCTAAAACTGGGAACTTGGAACGTCCACACTATGATGACAGGACTCACTGCTAACCTCAAGGACATCAACGACACCAGGAAGACTGCCATCATCAATAATGAGCTGAAGAGACTGGAAGTGGATATTGCCACTCTCCAGGAAACACGGTTCACTGACGCAGGCACACTGAGAGAGAAGGACTACACGTTCTACTGACAGGGAAAGGGCAGTGACGAACACAGGGAACACGGAGTGGGCTTCGCAGTGAAGAACATCTTGCTGAAGATGGTGGAACCGGGAAGCACTGGCTCTGCACGACTCCTCACCCTCCGCCTGAACACCACTCAAGGCCCAGTCACCCTCGTCAGTGTGTATACCCCAACACTGACAGCCACACCAGAGGAAAAAGACGAGTTCTACGAGAACCTCGCAACAACTGTCAGGATCATCCCCAACTCTGAACAACTCATTCTCCTTGGAGACTTCAATGCCAGAGTGGGTGCTGACCACAACTCCTGGCCCTCCTGTCTTGGACCATTTGGCGTGGGCAGAATGAACGACAACAGACAGCGGCTGCTCGAGTTCTGCACATATCACGATCTGTGCGTCACAAACTCGTTCTTCAAGACCAAGCCCCAACACAAGGTTTCCTGGCGACATCCGCGCATAAAGCACTGGCACCAGCTGGACTTGATCCTGACCAGGCGCACCTCACTGAAGAACGTGCTAATCACCCGTTCGTTCCAGAGTGCAGATTGCAACACAGACCATTCATTGGTGTGTTGCAAGGTCAAGCTGCAGCTGAAGAAATTCCATTGTGCTAGACAGCCTGGAAAGGCACGGATTGACATCAGCAAGATGGCCCAACCAGAACTTGTTGAGCAGTTTGCCTCCACCTTTGAGAAGGAACTTGATGTACCACAAGAAGGAGAATCTGCAAAGCAGAAGTGGGAAGAGCTGCGAAACACCATCCACCGCACAGCCTTGGCTACCTTTGGGAGGAAGACCTCGAAGTCACAGGACTGGTTTGATGCCAAGTTGACCGAGATGACCCCCATCATTGAAGCCAAGCGCTCAGCACTTGCTGAGTACAAGAAGTACCCAAACGAGAAGAATCTCCAGATTTTCAGGGCTGCGAGAAGCGAAGTTCAGCAGACTGCTCGGCGTTGTGCCAACAAGTACTGGACTCAGCTCAGCCAAGACATTCAAACCGCTGCCATAACAGGGAACATCCGTGGTATGTACGATGGCATCAAGAAAGCACTTGGTCCGGCTCAGAGCAAGACGGCCCCCCTCAAATCCTCCACTGGGGAGATGATCACAGAAAAGAACAAGCAGATGGAGAGATGGGTGGAACACTACTCCGATCTCTACTCCAGACAGAACACTGTGACACCGTCAGCCCTTGATGCTATCGACTGTCTGCCATCCATGGACGAACTTGACGCCGAGCCAACCATCAATGAACTCAGCAAGGCCATTGATAGCTTGGCCGCTGGCAAGGCACCCGGCAACGACGGCATACCCCCCGACCTGATCAAGCACTGCAAGACCGCCCTACTGCTGCCATTGCATGACGTCCTCTGCCAGTGCTGGAAGGAAGGTGCCGTACCACAGGACATGAGGGACGCCAAGATCATCACCCTCTACAAAAACAAAGGTGGGAGAAGCGACTGCAACAACTACAGGGGCATCTCCCTCCTCAGCGTTGTTGGCAAAGTCTACGCACGAGTTGTTCTCGTTCATCTACAGAAGTTTGCCGAACGTGTCTACCCCGAGTCTCAGTGTGGCTTTCCCGCTGAGCGATCAACGGTAGACATGATATTCTCCATCCGCCAACTCCAGGAGAAATGCAGAGAACAAAACATGCCCCTGTACGTCACCTTCATCGACCTCACCAAAGCGTACAATCTGGTCAGCAGACAGGGCCTTTTCAAGATCCTGCCAAAGATAGGATGCCCACCAAAGTTGCAAAGCCTCATCGAATCGTTTCACACCAACATGCAGGGGATAGTACAGCACAACGGCAACGTCTCAGAGCCATTCAACATACGCAGCGGAGTGAAACAGGGCTGTGTACTTGCGCCAACCCTCTTTGGGATTTTCTTTGCTATGCTCCTGAGGCATGCCTTCAGCACAGCAACAGAGGGAATCTACCTGCACACAAGATCTGACGGCAGGCTTTTCAACCTCGCCCGCCTGAAAGCCAGAACCAAAGTACGCGAGGCTCTAATCAGACACATGCTGTTCGCAGACGACGCTGCAGTCGCAACCCACACACAGCAGGAGCTTCAGACCCTGATGGACCGCTTCTCCCAGGCATGCAAGGACTTCGGGCTTACCATCAGCCTGAAGAAGACTAACGTCTTGGCGCAAGGCATGGAAGCACCACCAACCATCACCATCGACGACTACGAGCTGGAGGTCGTGAATCAGTTCACGTACCTGGGGTCCACGATCAGCAACAACCTCTCCCTTGATACAGAGATCGACAAGAGGATTGGAAAATCAGCCTTCACACTCGCTCGCCTCACCACACGAGTGTGGGAGAGTCCCAAACTCTCTGTCAAGATGAAGATGGCAGTATACAACGCCTGCGTCATCAGCACACTGCTCTATGGGAGTGAGACGTGGACAACATACGCTCGGCAGGAAAAGAGACTGAACTCTTTCCACTTGCGCTGCATTCGCCACATCCTGGACATATCCTGGCAGGACAAAGTGCCCAACACAGAAGTTCTGTCCCGCGCCAGCCTTCCCTCCATGTTCCCTCTACTCAGGCAGCGCAGGCTCCGCTGGCTAGGCCACGTTCACCATATGGAGGATGGCGGAATCCCCAAAGACGTCCTCTACGGAGAACTGGCGACTGGCAGGAGAGACTTTGGCCGCCCACAGCTGCGCTTTAGAGACATCTGCAAGAGAGACATGAAGACGCTGGAGATCAACACAGAGCGCTGGGAGGACCTTGCAACGGACCGCTCCAAATGGAGAGGCACCCTGACCAGACAGCTCAAGGCGGGTGAAGAGAGACCGACTGCTGCAGCAGATGAAAACAGGACCCGCAGGAAGAACCGCCACAGACCCAGCAGCACGGAGACCACTCACAAGTGCGACCTGTGTGACAGGGACTGCCATTCACGCGTTGGCCTGTTCAGCCACAGGCGGTGCTGTTCCAGCAGAGTAGACGTTTAGGATTCTCTTCCATGGTCATCATAGACCGACGGAGGCCGACAAACTGTATCAAAAGCAGCAGTTAGTTCAAGCAGAACAAGAACCACATAATCACCGGAATCATACATCAACAGGATGTCATTAAAAACCCTTAATAGTGCTGACTCTGTACTATGGAGGATTTTAAAACCAGATTCTAACACCTCCAGGATATCATATTCATCCAAAAAAAAAACAACCTTCAAATGGGAATAAACTATTTTCTCCAATATTTTTGAAATAAAGGGCAGCTTGGAGATGGGCAGAAAATTAGCCATCACTAGATCCACAAAGACACAATGCAACTCCTTCTGACCTTCTCTATACTTCTCCATCAGCACTCTTAGAGCAAATATTGCATCCGTAGTACTCTTTCTTGGCATGAAACCGTACTGCTGCTCACTGATTGTAACCTCTCCTCTTAACCTTCTTTTTCTCTTAGATTTGACTGGCGGTTGGCAACCAGCTTACAGGTGCATTACCACCATGTACTTCACTCTATATCATCACTCTATCTGGTCAGGATTCCTCCCTACTCCTCCTCTTAACCTGGCTTCAACAACTCTTTTCCATATCTTCATCATGTGGCTGATCAACTTTATGCCTCTGTAGTTACTACAGCTCTGAGCATCACCTTTGTTCTTGAAAATTGGTACCAAAACACTTTTTTCTCCACTCCTTGGGCATCCTCTCACTCTCAAAGATTGTGTTAAACAATCTGGTTAAAAAGTCCACTGCCATCTCTCCTAAACATCTCCATATCTCCACAGGTATGTCATCTGGGCCAACTGCCTTTCCATTACATGTGATGACCTAATAGTATTGAATGCAAAAGACGCAACAGACTTACACAAATGGTCCCCTCCAGTATACAACTAGGACAATATCAGTCGCTATGGAGGATGACAATATGTACAGTGAGGCAAAAAAGTATTTAGTCAGCCACCAATTGTGCAAGTTCTCCCACTTAAAAGATGAGAGAGGTCTCCAATTTTCATCGTAGGTATACCTCAACTATGAGAGACAAAATGAGAAAAAAAAAAAAAATCCAGAAAATCACACTGAAGGATTTTTAATGAATTAATTGGTAAATTCCTCAGTAAAATAAGTATTTGGTCACCTACAAGCAAGCAAGATTTCTGGCTCTGTCAGAGTAAATTAACCCTGGTGAGTAAATTTTGATTGACAAACTTGCCCAGAGCAGGTTACTTCGGTAACACTGAAGTAGGCCCACACTTTTCTTATTCTGCTTTTTTTAAATTTGCTTTTAAATTCTTATGTATTCCTTTTGCAACTTGCTGTAATGCTTTAATGTTTAATGTAAAGGTGGATTCACACTACAATGTTTTGACCAACTTTTACTGATGTTTTGGCAAACGTCTGGCTCTGCTGGCAAAAGTTAATGATTGCTGGTGTTTGTTGGCAAACGCTGGCGCAAGCTGTGTTCTTTGAAAATTTTCAGCATGGCCAACGTTTGGAAATAAACGCTGGTGAAAGCTGTGCTCAGTTTGTAGTTCTTGAGCGCTGGGCTAAGTTATGCAGAGTTCACTTAAGTCAGCCTAAGTTAAAGCTTGGTTCACACTATAGTGTTTGGACTGACTTTTACAGACGTTTTGAAAAATCAGAGTAATAGCGCAGGTCAGCTGACATCAGCGTCAGGCGATGCTCATATAAAGATCAGCATTTGTGGAGGCTTCCTGCCATTCTGGACCTGTTTCTGGAGTGAACACATCTTCCTTGAGCATACATTTCAGTATTATTTTCATTTTATATTCCTATGTAGTTACTTCTCCATACCCTTTCCCCCTGTTCATTCATTCATTCATTCATTCATTCATCTAAAAAAATAATAAAATAATGCATAGACTACAAAACTAAGTCCGCAATTAAAATGTGAATGTGGATGGAATAAAAAAAACTGTTAAGTGTCTCATCAAATAAAATGATGGGTGATTACTTTTTGACTGTTACAACTCTCTCCATTAAAATAACATAAAATCCCATTAAATGTCATTTACTTTTTGACACCACATCAGCGCTGTTTGATTCCCCACAATGGAAACCGAACCAGTAAATCCTGGAGAATGATTACGCATGGAGCAGAAAATTAAGAACAGTAAATTTCTCAGTGAGGAGATTTTTTTCTTTTGGGCTGTCACATTTTTGGGAGATTCTATATATGTAGCAGGCAGAGACAGACTTTGACTGAAAATTTCACAAAAAACTTTATTCCACGGACCAAGAAAATGTTTTTTCAGATAGCAAAAAAAAAAATGATCGGCATCTCCAATGGCTGTTTTTTCCAAGGCAACCAGCAATCCGTACTGGCAAAAGACACGTTTGTGCAACAGCACAGCCTAGTGGTAGAAAAATAACACTGCAAAGACACAAAACGCCAAACCACACCCATTACCTGGAGCAAACAAACCCACAAACAACTCAAAACTAATCAATGCCCGTAATCTATCTATCTATCTATCTATCTATCTATCTATCTAGACTGAGCCCTGACCCCGTGCTGAGTCTCTCAATTTTTATTTATGAATATTTTTTGTATGTTTTCCAAGCCTTGTGGTGTTTTTTCTGTGTTTTGTTTTCTGATGATTTATCGTTCTGTTTATTATTTATTCTTCAGTGTTGTTATTTTGTTGTCTATGTACAGTAGGTAGTTTAAAACCGTTTAGCCTTTTCCTGTGACAGGGCCATTATTCCTCCTTTCCCAGACATCCCCACCTGGTTAATTACTCTCTGCCTGCTCTCCCTGCCATCTCAGCTGCGAGAGTTTTGCTAATTAGGTCACCAGTCAGCTCTGGTTCCCCACACCTGCTATTCATTGTACCATTTCTCGCCACTATTTAAGTGCTGCCTATTCAGTCTGTCATTGCGCTAGATTGAATGTGTCAAGACTGGTTTTTCCTCTGGATCTCTCTGCTTGATCATTACTCTGATCACCTCCTCATTTCCTCCTGAGCCAAGCCGGCTCGGGAGTGCTACAGTCTGTAAGTTTTTCTTGGTTTACATTTTTGTATGTACAGCACTATTTTTGGACTTTTATGTTCTTTTTGTTAATAAATGCCACAACACCATCCAGTGCGGGAGTTTGTCCTTCTGCCCCGAAGGGGCACACATGACAGTTCCAACTCAGTGTTGCACACAGTACAAAACAGTTTATCCTCGCTTTATGAAAAATACCAGGAAACTGTTGAGGACGGTCTTTACAGTGACTTTTGTTGATAAATTAAGAGACACGCACATCAACTCTGCTCATGTAAACACGGAAATAAAGACGTGCACCGCAGGGAACTCTTGCTGGATGAGAACCGTTTTAACACCACAGAAGAAGAACTAGCATATCCGTTAGCTTGTTAGCTGTTAGCTCCGTTACCACTCCGGTTGTTTTCGGTTCTTCGCCACTGTTCCTGGCTCACTGACCCAGTTTCGACCCGATCAGACTCAGCAGACGTTCACAGACATAAAAGCATTATATTAAAAGATCGAGCCGCGGATTCTGTGGATCGATATCCGCTCAGTCAAACGTGGATCAATCCAGATCATTGTATTGATCTTTTGAACCCACCCCTACTTGGTACACAGGTGTGTGGTGTGTGACAGGTGTGTGACCCTAAAGTGTGACTATGGTTTTGGAATCACAAGGTCAAAGGTCAACATCAAAATGGCTCATAAATTATATCGTAGCAGCAGAGAAAGCTAGGGTCACCAAACTTGCTACGCAAATTCACCCCGGGATCCTGACCTCTGACTATGTGTTTGGGGTCCAAAGGTCAAAGGTCAAGGTTAACATTCCTTATGCCTTATTACCGTACAACAAGTAAAGTTAGGGTCACCAAACATGGTACACAGGTTCACCCTATGAACCTGAAGTATGACTGGTTTTGGGATCGCAAGGTCAAAGGTCAACATCAAAATGCCTTATAAACTATATCTCAACAACAAAGAAAGCTAGGGTCACCAAACCTGGTACAGAGGTTCACTCTGAGACTATAACCTCTGACTACTGGTTGGGGGTCAAAAGGTCACAGTTGGCACTCCCTATGATCGCTTACTATAGAATGTGAAAAGCTCTCTAGGGTCACCATACTTGCTATACGGGTTCACCTTGGGATCCTGACCTACAACTATGGGTTGTATACTTTGTTGTATATTCGTGGATGATGGGCTTATCACAATTTGGTTCTGCTACAGTAACTATATTGAAAAGTTGAAAACTGCTCTCCGTCAGTATGTATTGGGATCTTCAAAGAAAATGGAGGTGGGGGATATTGCACTTGCCTCAGAGTGCTCTTATTTAGTAGGCCACAAAGTTCAATTCTTATATTTTAGCTAACTGGGAGGCTATTTCTTTTTGTTTTCATTGCATGTGAGTATTAAAATGGAAACTAGAGTTCATCTGGATGGTGTTCATGAATGTTCTGGCCTATCGCTATGGCCATCTCATTTTAGCCTATCACATTTCCTCCAGCGTGATTATGTGTGTGCAGGCATCTGTGCATTGGTGTGCTATGGAAGGCTGCACACATAGGCCTATGTGTCACGAATGTGTATAAATAGTATACTTTTCATGCCTGTTTTTTTGTCTGTCCTCAGTTGGCTGGATTACTAATGTCTGTCTCTCTGTGTGTGTCAGTGATGGTGTAAAACCCATTTTGGCTGGCTGGGGTTGGTAAGAGTGTTTCAGGTTTCAGTGTGTTCTGTACACACAGCACAGCTCTGCATGCTTTAATTCAGGGTCTCCGTCAACAGCTCATTTACAACTTAGGTGACAGGCGGAAGTATTCAGTAAGGGCTGCGTCTACAGCACTGTTCCCAAGACTGGGTATAGATACACAGACATAACGTGCAAACTTAAAAAACTCCAAACTAAAGAAATGTGATGAACATTCCTGATACAGTTGACAATGTAAGAAGAAAAACATGAAAGCTGCTTACTGCATTTAGCTTTTGGAGCTGCTAACTAATGATTTTCACGTGCACCACTGGACTGAACTTTTCTGCAGATTACTCAACAGAGCTACACACAGGGATGTAAATACACAGCTCAGTCTCATTTGCATAATATGGTACAGTATGTTGCAATTTGGTGAAGGCCCTTCTGCATCACTCAACATTTGTGGAGAGTGTCTTTTTGTTTCACATAGTGATACACCAGACTGTGTTAAGGTAAAATATTCTTATCCAAGAGTGTATCATCATGAAGATTGATTGGTCTGGTCAGTGTAAGACCCCTGAGGTGAACAATAAAGCTGGATTCACAGTAGCATTTCTGCAGCTCTGTCCATGCTACAATGCAGCAGAAATAATGATCATGTTTACATGGACCCTAATAAACGAGTTATGATTGGATTTCTGCTGTTATCTGATCATTCAAGTGACCATGTAAACAGAATAATCTGATAAAGGCCATGTAACTGGGGTCATTAACTCAAGTGGTTTACCCTCCTGTAATCTGTTTATTCAGTGCATGTAAACACAAGAAAACCGATTATTGGCAATATCAGTTTATTGCCAGTAATCAGTTTACTGTAACCATGTAACCGGGGTCAGTGTTATATTATCATAGACTGTAGGGCTCAGAATGTCCTACAAAACTATCATTAGTTTTAAGTGATATGATTTAACTAGCACTTGAGGTAAGGCAAGGCAAGTTTATTAGTATAGCACATTTCATGTACAAGACAATTCAATGTGCTTTAAGCTGGGTTCACAGTATAGTGTTTGGACCAACTTTTACTGATGTTTTGAAAAATCAGAGAAAGTAGTCCAAACGGTTAAATTACGTTCGAGAGCAGTTTTTTTTTTTAATCCAGAGCACACCAACTTTTACGAACTTTTACGAATTTTTGCTAGCATTTACCAGCGTTGCATTCAGCATTGACAAACTTTTGCGAAGTTAGGCTAGTGCATGTATAGCTGTTGCCAACTTACGTTAACTTAAAGTGTCCGTGACACAATGAAGGAACTATGGATCAACATTCAGTATGAATTTATCTTCAATCGTCCACATAGTTGGTTCTGTTGACTTCGAACGCTAAATAAGTGGAAAAATATTTCTAAGTGAATTCAAATTTAGCACCGTGTTGCAATAACGCAATATCCTGAAACGTGCCTCGTTTCCGGATATGACATCATGAGGTGAGTTTCCTCTCGGCTGATCCGTGTGCTATCAATGCAAACAAGCTGTTTAGCTTCTGTATCAGCGAAGAAATGCCGAAACGTTGCGTGGCGGCTGGGTGTTCTAATTGCTCCAGTGAACGTATGAGCCTGTTCTCATTCCCAAAAGATCCAGCTCTTCTTAAAAAATGGGCGAAGCAAGTACAGAGAACAAGGGACAAATGGCAACCAACACCATCTTCTGTACTCTGTAGCGATCATTTCACTGCAGACAGTTTTGAGGAGGTGCCTGCAATACAGGACTCTTTAGGCATGAAAGTTAGTTACAAATGAGTTCTAAAACCGACTGCCATACCTATGGTTTTTAAACGAAAACCCACAGCTCAAGACGATATCAACATATCAAAACAGTGCAGAGAAGCAACATTGTCAAAACTCACCTGGAAAAGAGTAAGTCCCCTGTCTTCCCCATCAGAGAATCACTGTCTGCTCCCTCCAAAGTAAATAAAAATATAATATATAAGCATCCCAAAGTGATTAAGCAAAATATTGGTAAAACTCAAATTAAACATAAAACCTCTAAACTGAATGATTTGGCCTCTGTTCCTCCTCATAATTTAAAAATTAAATGTGGTTTATTACTAACTAACTAACTAACCTGCACTTATATAGCGCTTTTCTAGTCACAAAGACCACTCAAAGCGCTTTCAGTAATACTAACCCTCTATTCTAAGGGCCTATAGGAAACAGATATCTAGGGACAATTTAGAACAGCCAATTAACCTAACATGCATGTTTTTGGCATGTGGGAGGAAACCGGAGAAATCCCGGAGTAAACCCACGCAACACGGGGAGAACATGCAAACTCCACACAGATCACTGTTGGTCGGGGGCTGGGATCGAACCCACGATCCCACGATCCCCACAATCCCCCGGCCAAGGGTAAACTGTGCTGCCGCAGTGCTAACCACTGCGCCACCGTGCAGCCCAATTAATTGAATTGAATTAATTGAATATTAAATATTAGGTCTCTAACTCCCAAGTCTCTGTTAGTCCATGATCTGTTAATTGATCATCAGATTGATTTAATTTCCCTTACAGAGACTTGGTTAGGGCAAGAGGATTATGTTGGTTTAAATGAATCAACTCCCTCTGGTTATTTAAACTGTCAAAATCCCAGAAGTTCTGGTCATGGAGGAGGAGTAGCAACAATTTACCATTCCAAATTACTAGTTAATGTAAAGCAAAAAACATGTTATAATTCCTTTGAGGGCCTGGTCCTCAGTATTGGGCACTTTAGCAATTTTAGGTTAAACCCAATTTTATTTGCCATAGTTTATCGTCCCCCATCAACCTACTCAGAATTTTTATCCAAATTTGCTGATTTCTTAGCTGATTTAGTGCTGAAATCTGATAGAATAAGATAAGATAAGATAAGATAAGATAAGCCTTTATTAGTCCCACAACAGGGAATTCCAGGATTGCAACAGCACAGGGATAGCAACACTCAGAGCAACAATCAGAAGGCAAGAAAAAAAACAAGCAAGCAAGAGCAGCTAATATACATATGTACATATCACTACAAAATATATATATATACATACATACAGACACACAGTGCAGAGCATTGTAGCTGGATGGAATAAATATATGAATATGTAAACACACAGTGCGGAGCAATGTAGCTAGATGGAATAATATGTAGATATATAAACACACAGTGCGGAGCATTGTAGCTAGATGGAATAAATATATAGATATATAAACATAAACACACCCAGTGCGGAGCATTGTAGCTAGATGGAATAAATATGTAAATATATAAACACACACAGTGCAGAGCATTGTTGCTAGATGGGATGAAACAGCACAACCGTCTACTTAGTTATCCTACATGGTATGATTATGTGCCCATACATATTCTCACTCTCCATAGCGACCGGTATTTTCCTAGTTGTATGCCGGAGGGGACCATTGTGTAAGTCTATTGCATCTTTTGCATTCAAAAAAACTATTAGTTTGTTACGTCTTTTTGCTATCTCTGCGAGCAGCCCTGCTTAGGTTGTACAGTCTGACAGCCGTTGGTAGGAAGGACCTGCGAAACCTCTCGGTTGTGCACCTGGGATGATGTAGTCTGCTGCTAAATGAGCTCCTCAGTGCATTCAGTATGTCCTGCATAGGGTGGAACTCGGACTCCAGCAGAGATGACAGTTTAGCCACCACCCTTCTCTCTCCCATCTCCTCCACTGGGTCAAGGCGTTGCCCCAGGACAGAGCTAGCTTTCTTGATCAGTTTGTTCAGTCTCTTCCTATCGGCTGCTGTAATGCTGTTGCCCCAGCAGACCACTCCAAAAGTGATGGCTGATGCCACCACTGTGTCGTAGAATGTCTTCAGCAGCGCCTCTTGTACACCAAAAGACCTGAGCCTCCTCAGTAGGAACAGCCTGCGCTGTCCCTTCTTGTAGAGTGCGTCGGTATTGTGTGACCAGTCTAGTTTATTGTTCAGATGAACACCCAGGTACTTGTAGGATGTCACCATCTCAATGTCTGTTCCCTGTATGTTTACTGGTGCTGTGAGGGGTTGTCCTTGCCTGCGGCAGTCCACCACCAGCTCCTTAGTTTTCATCGCGTTGATCTGGAGGCAGTTCCGATGGCACCAGTCCACGAAGTCCTGGATAAGTCCTCTGTACTCAGCTTCATCTCCGTTGGAGATGAGGCCAGCAATCGCAGAGTTGTCAGAGAACTTCTGTAGATGGCAGTGTGTTGTGTTGTGTGAGAAGTCCGCAGTATAAAGGGTGAACAGGAAGGGAGCCAAGACCATTCCCTGGGGGGCCCCCATGCTACCGATGATCGTGTCGGACACACAATCTCGGGTTCTCACAAACTGTGGCCGGTTAGTGAGGTAGTCCAGGATCCATGATGACAGGTGTTGGTCCACCCCTGTGCACAGCAGCTTGTCCTTCAGGATCATCGGTTGGATGGTGTTGAAAGCACTGGAGAAGTCAAAGAACATGATCCTCACCACATTCCCGGGCTTCTCCAGGTGGGACAGAGAACAGTGAAGGAGGAAGATCACTGCATCCTCCACCCCAATGCCATGCTGGTAGGCGAACTGGAGTGGATCCATCGCTGGTCCCACCAGGGGGCGGACGTGAGCAAGGAGCAGTCTCTCCAGGGTCTTCATCAAGTGAGACGTCAGGGCCACTGGTCTGTAGCTGTTCAGATCTTTGGGGTGGAAGGTCTTTGGTACAGGTACCACACAAGATGTTTTCCACAACTGTGGTACCCTCCCCAGCTTCAGGCTCAGGTTGAAGATGTGCTCCACAATCCCACACAGCTGATCTGCACAGGACTTGAGGAGCTTCGTGCTGATGCTGTCCGGTCCCGAGGCCTTCCTCGCCTTGATCTTCCTGAGCTCCGTCCTCACCTGGGTCTTAGTGAGGGTCAGGTTGGGGGGCAGTGTGCTAGGAGTGGGGGGGTGTTGGTGGAGTGGGGTGTGGACAGCAGGTCTCGATGACTTTAGAGGCAGCAGTGGTTGTTGTGCAGTCGGGGGGAGAGGGCGGTTGGTCGAACCTATTAAAAAACAGGTTCAGATTGTTCGCCCACTCCCTGCCCCCCGTAGCCTGAGGGGAGGTATTCTGGAGTCCAGAGATGGTTTTAAGGTTTCTCCAGACCCCGCCGATGTTGCTCTGTTGCGGCTTGTCCTCCATCTTCTTCATGAAGCTGTCCTTGCCTTCTCTGATCTTCCTCCTCAGCTCCCTCTGTACGGACTTCAGCATCTCCCTGTTCCCCGACCTGAAGATCCTCTTCTTCTCGCTCAGAAGTGTTTTAATCTCAGGGTTGATCCAGGGTTTGTTGTTTGAGCAACACTGTATGGTCTTGGTGGGTATGGTGTTGTCCACACAGAAGCTGATGTAGTCCGTGATGGTGTGAGTGAGGCCATCAATGTCCTCACCATGTGGATTGCAGAGCTGCTCCCAGGCAGTGGTTTCAAAACAGTCCTTTAGAGCGTCCATTGCCTCCTCAGACCATAACTTCACTGTGCGCATGACCGGAGGATGTCTGTGTACTAGGGGTTTGTACACCGGCAGGAGATGAACCAAGTTGTGATCCGATCTCCCGAGCGGGGGATGTGGTGATGAGGTGTACGCCTCCTTAGTGTTTGAATAGAATAAGTCCAGTGTTTTATTGTTTCTAGTGTGGCATGTGACATACTGGGTGAGCGTGGGTAGAATGGGGGACAGTGAAATATGGTTGAAATCACCTGAGATAAGGAGAAGAGCATCTGGGTGTTCTGTCAGCAGCCTGCCAGTTAGAGTGGATGACGTCACACGCTGTCCCAGCGTTCACTGTCGGATTTGCATAAATAACAATGCAGATCACGTGTGAGTATTCCCTCGGGAGATAGGTAGGCCGCATGCTAACAGCTAGCAACTCGATGTCTTTGCTGCAGTACTGTTCCTTAACCGTGATATGTCCAGGTCTGCATCAGTAGTTATTGACATACATTATCACTCCCCCGCCTCTTGCCTTCCCACTGTCTGGTGTTCGGTCTGCCCGTATTGCGTGGGGCAGACCGAATCACAATAAATAAATAAATGAATCACAATAAAATGAAAATGGCAGAATTAATAAAGGCTGCAGTACAAGACATTTTTACTCAATAGAACTAAACTGAAATGAACAAATCTTCCCAGGAAATGAATTGAAACTTTTCAAACTTTGAAAGTTAATTTGTAGTTAAAATATAAACAATAAAAAATTTCAAAAACTAAATTATTAAACCCTACTGTGGTGTGGGGATTTAAAAATACGATTAATTTTACTTTGAAATCTATTCTCCTTTTCATCTCCCCTTCAGATCTGTGAAGACTGGGTTTCCACTCCAAAGTCCATCCTGCACTGAGACCTTCTGAAGGGAAGAGGTTGTCAGTGGAGGACCATCCCTGCTTCTGCAGGGATGCAATTTTTGCAATTTTCACAACTGCAATTTTTTCAGGGGTCTAAGTTTTCAAATTCAAGATTTAAGAAGGTGCTGCCATAATTTTCTCCATACTCTAATGTGCAATCAATGCAATTAAGTTCTTGTAATGACTAATTCTTTTATTTCTTTTTTTAGTTTAAGTTCTCAGCAAGAATACAATGTTGGTCATTTTTTGACAACTTTATTGAGCATTTAATTCTCCATAAATCACTGTTTAACAGGAAGTTTCTGGCAATCCTATGCTTTTCTTTTGGCGTTACATAGAATAGCATCACTGTAAACTATGGAGAAGGTAACTACTTTAAAATCTGTACTTCCTCACACAACTTTCAGTGCAAAAGACTTCTAAAAATGTTACAACTTTTTGGAAAAGCTCCCACAAATTAAAGCTTTTTGGGCCACAACAATTACAAAAACAGCCGACGAAATTCTGGAGGGACTGAAATTCAGTGAGATTATGGATACATGCTTCATGCATTGAATTTGTTTACTTACTCTGGGTTGTTAACTTGACATTACACACCTTTTGCACTAAAAAAAGCACTTGTGAGCACTTTGTGAAATCATAAGTTAAATAATAAAAAGTGCATTATTGTAACTGATTTGGGGTCAGTTCTTTATGTGATAATTTATGTATTAACAAAGTTAGAATATTCTTGGTACAATTTGCAGTATTAGGTCCCGGGAAGATTTTTTTTTTTCCTGGCAAGTAAAATGGCTATTAAAATGGTAATTTCCCAGATCTAATCGGGATCGGATCAGATCAAATCGAATTGGAATTGAATCAATTCAGAATCTCAAGAATCTGAATCAAATCGATTCTGGAAATTAAAAACTAGCCCTAGTGCCAAGTTTGGTAACCCTAAAAATCTGACCTCTGACCTTTGACCTCAAGGTCATCCAATTAGACTAAAATTGGAATATGCGCATCATCAGAGTACTTCAAACCATAATACCACGTTTCAAAACAATCAGAACAAAATTGTAAGAGCAGTTGATTTCACAAGACAGTTACTGTCTATGAAGTGAGGTGAAACAGAAGGTCATAGGTCAGGGGCTACAATTCCTGCAAAAATCATCTGATTAGAACCAAATTGCAATATCCGCATCCACAGTGTATATCAAACCATGGTACCAAGTTTCCAAACAATCAGACCAAAACTATAGGAGGAGTTGATTTCACAAAAGTGGGACAGATGGACGGACGGATGAACAGACGGACTGACCCATAACATAATCCCCCTTCAGTCTTCACCCAAAGGGCTCTTTTACCCCTCTGGGCTTTGACCGATGGCTGATAACAAACTGTATCTGCTAGTGCGGTGATTGCCAATCACTATGCCAGTGACTGTCAGGTGGGCCATAGGAAAATTGTTTAATTTCACTTATTGGTCCAAAAAGGAATATTTAGTTGCTGCAAATAATTTGCCATTATGCGTCTGTGCCTGCACAGTAGTGGTTCTTCCATTTCAGTGGGTGGAAGGATGAATGTTAATGATGATGAACTTCTTTGTGTTTTTTTTTTTTGTAACTTAGATTTTTATTCATTTTTCATCATATATAATGCATTCAGATCACATTCTACATTTAAAAAACAAAGGGGTTAGGGTAGGGAAAAATAAAAAAAAATAAACAAAATTAAAAAAAAAATAAAATAAAAAAAAATAAAAAATAAAAGGGGGGGGGGGACAAATGTTGGAGCATCAAGTTTTTAGTTTCCATCTCTTAATTCTTCTGGTTTTTTCAGTGTCTTTGGTTATTCTTTCAATTTCTGCCTCGTTGTTGCACTTTGTAGTGTGTCCATTTCCGCCATTTTTTCTCCCATATTCCTTCTTGCATTCTTCGTCGATATGTTAGTTTTTCCATCATACGTATGTCCTCAACAATGTCAGTCCATTGTTCTTGGTCAGGAAGAACTTCTGATCGCCATTTTTTTGTAATAGTTTTTTTACATGCAATCAACAAGATTTTAACTAGATATCTGTCCTCAGCCTGTATAACACTGTCTTTTTTAAGATCACATAAGTACATCAGGTTACAGTTCATTGGTATATTATATCCTAATATCCTCTGTATTGTCACATGCATAGATTTCCAAAATGATGATATTTTGTAGCATTTCCAAAACATATGTGAGTGGTCTGCATTTTGAGCCCCACATCCCCTCCAGCATAAAGATTGGGTATTTGTATATTTTCCTTGAATCTGTGGTGTAATGAAAAAGCGAATCAGGTTTTTCCATCCAAATTCCCTCCATGCCCTTGAATTTGTTGATGTGTCTTGTGTTTTCCATATTTCCTGCCAGCTTTCTTCTGTTATGTTTAAATTGAGCTCTTTCTCCCATTTCTCCTTTATATAGTTACTTGTATGATTGTTTGTCATAAGTTTCTGATATAGTTTTGAAATAATTCTTATTTTATTTCCTGCATATGAGCTTAAAATAAGTTGTATAATCTCGTTCACATCTGTTTGGAGGTTATGCCTAATCTTCTTCATATAGTAATCTCTCATCTGCAGATATCTGAAAAATTCCGATCTTTCTAATTTAAATTTTCTCCTGATATTTACAAAGCTCCCGAGATCTTTTTTTCCGATATTGCCCCATGCTGTGATTCCCTTGTTCACCAGATTTTTGTATCCCCTATCTTGTTTTGCCGGTTCAAACTGACTGTCAAATGCTACCCATTTCAATAGTTTTATGTCTTCCCTTATATTATATTTTTGTACTATTTTATACCACAGTTCTAAAGTAAATTTAG
This sequence comes from Pholidichthys leucotaenia, assembly GCA_020510985.1. Taxonomy (NCBI): domain Eukaryota; kingdom Metazoa; phylum Chordata; class Actinopteri; order Cichliformes; family Pholidichthyidae; genus Pholidichthys; species Pholidichthys leucotaenia. The sequence continues at coordinate 257,471,758 of CM035848.1, read as the reverse complement.
TGATTGGGTCTATTTGTTTGATTTGCTTATATGCATCTTTATCCCCTATTATGCTTTGTACTGGGAGTCCCTCAATTTCCTTTTCCATTTCTTTCCATTTTGCCTCATATCCCTCGTCGCACCAACATATGATATATCTTATTTGTGCTGAGTAGTAATATTCCTTTAGACTCGGTAGGCCCATGCCTCCTTTCTCTTTTGGTAATTGGAGGGTTTTATATTTCACTCTTGGTTTTTTACCTCCCCAAACAAATCTCGATATCATCCTGTCCCACTTTGAGAATTGGGCATCTGGAATCTCTGTTGGTATAGCCTGGAAGAGGTAAAGTAATCTAGGTTGTATGCTGATTTTGACTGTCTCAATTTTTGAATTCAGATCCATATTTAAGATTGACCATCTATCAATATCTTTTTTTATTTCTTGTTCCAACCTATCATAGTTTGCTTTATATATTTTGCTTAGGTCTTTAGGTATGTTCACTCCAAGGTATTTTATTTCTTTTTGCTTCCAGTTTAGTTTGATCTTATCAGTTATCTGGTTTAGAGGGTTATAGTGGAATGTCAGTATTTGTGTTTTTGTTATGTTTATCTTGTATCCTGATAATTTTCCAAAATTTTCTATCAAGTTCATCATTTCCATTATTGATTTATCTGGTTGTTCAAGATAAACTATAATATCGTCTGCAAATAGCCCAATCTTGTGTTCCGCCCCCTTTATTGTTACACCTTTTAATTTCTTATTTTGTCGTATCGCTTGAGCCAATGGTTCTATGAACAGAGCAAACAAGGTGGGCGATAAGCAGCATCCCTGCCTAGTTGATCTTTGTATATTTACTTTGTCTGTTAAGCTACCGTTTATCTTGATTCTTGCCACAGGTTCTTGATATAGCGTCCTTATGCATTGTACTGATTTTTCGTTAAATCCAAAGCGCTCCAGTACACTATATAGGAATTTCCAGTTAACCCTGTCAAATGCTTTTTCTGCGTCTAAACTCATTATTACTGCGCTTTTCTTTTCTTTATGTATTTGGTTAATTATATGTATTGTTCTCCTGATATTGTCATGTGTTTGGCGTCCCTCTATGAATCCAGTTTGATCATCTTCTATCAATTCCGTCAAGAATGTCTTTATTCGTTTACATATAATTGTTGTGTATATTTTATAATCTACATTTAATAAAGAGATTGGTCTATAGTTTCCGCATTGTTCTTTATCTTTCCCTGGTTTTAAAATAACTGAAATGATTGCTTCGTTCCATGTTGGAGGTATTTTGTTGTTGTTCAGCGTCCAATTAAATGACTTTAGGAGTTGTGGCAAGAGTTCTTCTATAAACAGTTTATAAAACTCAGATGGGTATCCATCACTACCTGGTGATTTACCGTTTTTAAGTGACTTAATCACATCTCTGATCTCTTGTGTTGTTATTTCTGCTGTTAGTTTTTCATTTTGTTGATTTCCTATTGATGGCAAGTCCAGTGTGTCTAGAAATTTTTTGATATCTTTAGTATTTGTTTCTTCAGGTTGCGAGTATAGTTCTTGGTAGAAATTATGGAAAATTTCTTCGATGTTTTCTGGGTTAACTGTGGTTTTATTTGTGGTGGGGTCTTTAATCTTGTATACATTATTCATTGTTTGTTGTTTTCTTAACCGTTTTGCCAGCAGTTTTGTGGCTTTTGGTCCCGTTTCATAATATTTTTGCTTTAGATATCTATTTTTCCTTTCAATTTCATCCATTTGTGTTTCTTTTATCTTTGTTTTTTCTTCTTTAATTTCTTGATATATTTTTGGATCATTTGTGCTTTGATGTTTACGTTCTAATTCCCTTAGTCTCTCACATCTTTGTTCATACGCTTCCAGTTTAGTCTTATTTGCTTTTCCTGTTTCAACAATTAATTTACCCCTTAACACGGCTTTTAGTGCGTCCCATAGTATTGTTGGGTCCACTTCTTCATTGTCATTCTCTTGGATATATTCGTTTATGTTTATTTTTATTCTTTCTTTCATTTTCTCATCATTTAACAGTCCTACGTTAAGTTTCCATGTTGTTTGTCGTTTTCTATTGTTTAAATATATTTCCATGTATATAGGATTATGATCTGATATTTCTGCCCCTCCAATCCAACAATTTCTCACCCTGTGTCTGTCACCTTCATTCATAAGGAAGTAATCTATTCTAGAGTGTACTTTATGGGCTGCTGAATAATGTGTATAGTCTTTTTCGAGTGGGTGTAGGTCCCTCCATATGTCTACCATACCCATTTCTGCCAGTGAGGTTCTTATGAACTTTGTTACATGTTTTTTTGTCTTCTTAACACTTGTTGTGTCAACTTCATGATCCATGACAGCATTTAAGTCTCCTCCACAAATTAGGACTCCTTCACTGTGTGTTGCTATGAGATCAAACAGATGTTGAAAAAAACCCTTGTCACTTTCTGGTGGGGCATAGATGTTCACTAATGTGATCTGCATACCATCTATTCTTCCCTTTATTATTACATATCTGCCTTCTTTATCCTGGATTTCCTGTTCACTTTCAAATTGTATTTTGTTTGAGATTAGTATCATAACCCCCCTTTTTGCTCCTCCCTTAAATGAACTGTAGTAGGAGTTCTTATAGCCAAATCTCTTTAGTTTCACATGTTCTGCCTTGCTCAAATGTGTCTCTTGCATAAATATAATTTCAGCTTTTTCCTTCTTGAATTTTCTTATTATTCTTTCCCTTTTAACAGGTGAGTTCAGACCATTCACGTTTAGTGTCATTATCTTAAGATTTTTACCCATATTCATGTTTTTCCATTTTTTTAACTTGTGCTCCTAGCCCCTTTAACAACAAAAATAACACATATTTATATAAAAACACATTAAAAAAACTCGACCTCCGTACTTTGGGCCTTTCTTCTGCCCACTGGTCCCTGTTGGTGGGTGGGGGGTTTGTCTTCACAGAGTGAAGGGCCCTCCCTAGACCTGTATTTACTATCAAAGTAATAGTCATAAGTCTAGAAATGTCCAACAAATATCACTTAAACCTCTCCTAGCCGTCTGTTTCTCTTTTACCTTGTCTTCTTGGCCTTCATTTCTTCTGTGCCTTTCTTAATCTTTGTTATGATCTAGGCTTTCAGTTGAAAGCCTTGTAGCTTGTCCTGGGCCCGCTGCTCTACGTCTCTCCCCCTTCTTCCGCCGTTCACTCGTCTCCACTCCGTCTGTCGTGGTGCGTTCAGGGCCGCCGCTGCTCCAGCCGTCTCCTTCGGCACGCTCACCTCAAGGCCCCGCTCCATCATATCCCGCGCTGCCTCTTCGGCCGTGTTGTAGGTTCTTGTGCCTTCCTCCCAATGAATCCTCATTTTCGTTAGCGGCGTTTGGAATCTAATTTTTTTCTCTTTCAGCGTTTTTTTAATATTGGCATATTTCTTCCGCTGCTGCACGATTTCTGTCGGGTAGTCATGGTCAAAAAATACCTGTTTGTCGCCGATTCGTATCTTTTTTTTCCATGCTTGCGTCAGGATTCTTTCCTTTATGTCATATTTCACAAAGTTTACCACAACTGACCTGGGTGGAGAGTTTGTTTTCGGGTTCTGTGCCGGTGTTCTGTGCGCCCGTTGAATCTGCAGATCCGTTTCTCCGGGTATTTCCAGTTCTTTTTTTAAGAACTGATCCATGAATTTTGTCATCGAGTTGCCTTCAATGCCCTCCGGAATTCCAAAGATGCGCATATTGCTTCGTCGGGATCTGCTCTCCAAGTCGTTTATTTTCTCCTGCATCCTCTGCGTTTGCGTCGTCAGGGTCTGTAGTTGTTCGTTTGCCTCGCTTTTCCAATCTTCCAGCTCCGAAATTCGGGTCTGCGCTTCTGTCATACACGCCCGCTGGGAGCGCAGCTCCTCCATGTTTTCCGTTAATTTACGCTCCATTTCTCTTCGGAGGTCCATGATTTCCTCCTTAATTTCTTTTTTCAGTTCCTCCTTAAGAGCCGCTAAATCCTGTTGTAGCTGTCGCTTGAATTCTCTCAACTCTTCACCCAAACTGGCGATGCCAGCGTTCATGTTGTCGAGTCTGGCGTCCTCCATTTTCTCTGCTGTGGACATCTCGTTTTTTTGGGCTTTGCGTACAGCGGTTTTTCCTGTGTTGTTGGAGAGGAATTCTTCAATTTTACCCTGTTTTTGTCCTTGTGCCCGGTTCCTTCGTGTTTTCATCCCTTGGTTTATTGATTCGTTTATGTCGAGTTGGCCATTTACCGATGATTTTTAATTCGGCTAGGGAGAGCTCTTTGTTTAAGTGTTATGTCTCTCCGCCATCTTCCCGGAAGTCCTCTTTGTGTTTTTTTAAGGAGGTTCCCTCTCAGTGTTAGGTTAATGAAATTGTTAAGTGATACCTGAAAGAGATTGTGGTGAAAGATGGGAAACAGTGGTGGATAAATATTTGAAAGGTAAAAATTCAGACTGAACCAGGCTCTGGACAATACTCTAACCCAGATGAGAGGCTGAGTGGTGGTGAAGAGAAAGCTAAGACAGTGAGCTCAAGTCAGTACAGTGAAAGTTACCTTTCCTTTAGATTTACTTTCAAGCTATCCAGCAGTGCCATGGTTCCAAGCAAGCATAATCGTCATCTCCAAATGAAACACCCGTCACAGTTGCTAAAGTCTCTCTCTTTGGGTGCTTTCACACCCACAGGCTTTAGTTCGTTTCAGTCGAACTCGAGTTTGTTTTCTTTGTTAGTGCAGTTCTCTTTGTCTGGTGAGAACACCGTAATCACATTCAGGTGCACACCAAAACAACCATATTTCGTGGTCTCAATTCAAATCAAATGGTGAACTCTGGTGTGGTCTTGCAGGTGAGAAAGGGACCGTACTAAAACAGGACCAGCAGCAAATGGTAAAACATTTTATGCTGTTGTGGCTGAGCATGTCACAGTTCTGGAGGATTAATGAACATTAACATGCTATTTTCCATCTGTAGCCACGATTCATTTTCAAACTGTACGATTTGCCGAAAGTGGTATATGCACGTAATGTAATAAACGATAACCAAGATGATGAAAACCCCCGTAGATTGCCTTCCATTGTATTATTTTCTCACCAGAAATGCATAAATGCAGAGTAGTCATCCTACTTCCTGTATTTACCTTTCCTGTTCTCGCAGCAAAAAACCTGATCAATAAGAACGTAAGTCTCATGGGATTTACCGTGATGCAATTTAGGCCGCATGAATTTTTGCCTGTGCGAAAGGGAACCGAACCAAGGAGAAAGTGATACAAAGTAACAAACTTATCAACTGATTGGGACCAAAGTAAACAAATTTAGGTGTGGAAGCACCCTAGGGGTCTCTGGTGGTGGGATTGCCCAAGAACAAGAAAAACTAGCACTGATAGTCCCTTTTACTCAAAAGATTCCTATGGTGAGAACACTGCAGTCAAGACCACACCAAGATCTTGATCTTGTCTTGATCAGACATTTTGGGGGGCAGGTGCTCAACCAGAAAAAAAAGGGGGCGACACTCCTAAATACATAAAAAAAGTAAAGTTACATACAGTAGCAGTTTTACTGTACTTACTTGATATATCAATTTTGTTTTACTATACACTCATGGGACATTTAGTGCCCCACAGATTTCTACAAAATCTTCAACCCAGAGACCACGGTCTTCATCTTCATCTTCCTGATTGCCCGTAGGCTTGATCCAGGACAGAAGAGAGCTGCTATTAGAGGTAGGAATTGCAAGGGACCTTGCCATTCGATTCGGATTGTGATACTTCAGTCACGATTCTATCCTATTGTAGAGGATGCCTTTCACAAACGAGACTGAGTTTATTTCTCAGGGTTGGTTTATTGAGAGGTCACATCCTCCAACAAGAACAGAATCTCAGAAAAGAGGTAGAACAATCATCCTTCACAGTTCTTATACCCTCCAAAGACACAAAACCCCCACCATCAAATAACACCCCCCCAACCCACAGTCCTTGAGCAAACATACAGCCCCCGAGGCTCCTTGGCGTCTCCATTGTCTCTCTCATCCTTCTAGCCTCCGGGGCTCCTGCTGGGACATTCTCTCCCACTTCTCGTCTCCTAAGCAACCAACTTCACACCTCCCGTAGGTCTCTGCAGGGTCAGGTCTTCTTTGGCCATTGAGACGTGAAGCTTCCAGAATATGCACCATCATGCCTACTAGGTATATGTGGGTGAATATGAATGCCATATATGCACTCTAAATATGCGCCATATAACCCCCCCCCCAAACGTCTAAATAAGGACAAAGTACACCCCAAAATGCATAGAAACATATCATATCACACAGAACAGCAAAATGGCACAACATATCACACTTCCAACTGCTTGGGCTTCAACTTCCTGCCATAACTGCTGTAAGCAGGCTTCGATCTGCCTGTAGCTGTTTCTTGCATCTGTGGATCAGAGTCATTAGCACATTCTTGTGAAAGCTTAGAAGAGTGTCTCCCCGGTGGCCTGCCGCGGCGGGGGGCCCTGGCTAATTGCACTTGTTCATCAGCCAACACAAAAGCGGGTTTGAGTCTGTTAATGCAGACTAATTCTCTCCTGTCACCCAAATCGAGCAAAAAATGTTTTTCCCCAGTTTCTAACACTCTGAACGGTCCATCATAAGGCGATCTTAAACCTGGCCTCTGAGCGTCATGTCTGACAAAAACAAATTCTGCGTTCTTTAAGGCTTTAGGCACAAAAACGCGTGGGAAACTGTGATGAACTGGGCCGGGGAGGGTGTTTGATCCCATGTCGCTCTGCAGCAGCTGAGCGGGTGGGTGATTTGGTGCGGGGTTCTCTGGAAGGAATTCGCCCGGTAACTGGAGGGGTTGGGCAAAAACTAGCTCAGCCGGAGAGGCTTGTAAATCTTCCTTAGGTGCTGAACGCAACCCTAATAAAACCCATGGAAGTTTATCAACCCAATTTGTGTCTGTGAGAGCCACTCTGAGGGCTGCTTTCAATGACTGGTGAAAGCGTTCGCACAAACCGTTGGCCTGAGGGTTATAAGCTGTAGTGCGGTGAATTTTCACCCCCAGACTGAGGGCCAGGGATGACCAGAGCTCGGAAACGAATTGGGGACCCCTGTCAGACGTTATGTCTGACGGGACTCCAAAACGCGCGACCCAAGCCGTTAAAAACGCGCGCGCCACGTCTGCTGCTGTAGTTGACGCCAGGGGGACCACTTCTGGCCAGCGCGTTGTGCGGTCCACCATGGTTAGAAGGTGTGTGAAACCCTGCGACAGCGGGAGGGGTCCCACCAAGTCGATATGCACGTGGTCGAAGCGTTTGGCCGGGATGTAAAAAGGTTCTAAGGGGGCCCGCATGTGCTTGTGTATCTTTGCTCTTTGACACGCTGCGCAGGTTGCGGCCCACTCTTTGACCTGTTTACGCAGCCCCGGCCAAACAAATTTTTCTCCCACCATTTTGATCGATGCGCGAACTCCCGGATGTGCCAGCGAATGGATTAAATCAAAAACGCGGCGGCGCCATGCAGCTGGGACCACGGGGCGGGGGCGCCCCGTGGAGATATCGCAGATTAGAGGAGGCATACCTGTCTGATGCACCCTGTGCTCCAGCCTTAGCCCTGTTGGCCCAGACTGGAGTGCGCGCACATCCGCATCGTTAACCTGCTCGGCGGCCATGGCTGCATAATCTAAGCCTACGCAGACCGGGGCTGCGAGCGCTTCCGCGCCGCAAGCCTGGCCCGCGTCCACGGCCACCGCGTCTGTCCCCTGGGGGCCTGGCATTGCAACTGCGCGTGAGAGGCAATCTGCCACCACATTGTGTTTGCCCGCCACATGTTGAATGTCGGTGGTAAACTCTGAAATCGCGGCCAGCTGTCTCTGCTGTCGGCCCGACCACGGCTCTGAAATCTTGGCCATTAACCAAATGTTAATGGTTTGTGGTCTACAAATGCGGTGAAACGGCGCCCTTCCAGCCAGAACTGGAAGTGGCGGATGGCCAGATGCAGGGCTAAAAGCTCCCTATCGAATGCGCTGTATTTCCGCTCGTTATCGTGCAATGTTTTGCTGAAAAACACAAGCGGTTGCCAGCTCCCTGCTACCAGTTGCTCGACAACCGCCCCCACTGCTACGTCGGAAGCGTCCGTGGTTAGTGCCATGCGAGCTGCTGGCACGGGGTGTGCCAACAGCACAGCGTTCGCCAGGGCCGACTTGACCTGGGAGAAAGCGTGCTCCCGTTCCGGGGACCACTCGACCTTATTTGCAGGTTTTTGTTTCTTTAGTGCCGCGTACAGTGGGTGCATGAGCTGTGCCGCGCTGGGAAGGAAACGGTTATAAAAATTGACCATCCCCAAAAATTCTTGCAATGCTTTAACTGTCTGCGGCTGGGGAAACTCCGTTATCACGCGTACTTTATCGGGCAGCGGGACCGCTCCTTCTGGAGAAACGCGGTGGCCCAAAAAATCGATTTGCGCTACTCCGAATTGACATTTCGCTGGGTTAATTATCAGCCCATGCTCTGTCAGCCTCTGAAAAACCGCTGTGAGGTGGCGTTCGTGTTCGACCTCGGATGCACTGGCTACCAAAATATCATCCAAATAGGCGAACACGAAAGGGAGGCCACGCAACACCGCATCCATCATGCGTTGGAACGTCTGTGTGGCGCCTTTGAGGCCAAAAGGCATGCGCAAAAACTCGAAAAGCCCAAAGGGGGTTATTACTGCCGTTTTGGGTATGTCTTGAGCGCGGACTGGAACTTGGTGATAACCGCGCACCAAATCTATTTTGGAAAAGATGCGCGCCCCCGCCAAATGCGCCAAAAAATCCTGGATGTGCGGAATTGGGTAGCAGCCGTGTGCTGAAGCATTATTTAACCTGCGGAAATCACCGCAAGGCCGCCACGAGCCGTCAACCTTGGGGACCATATGCAGGGGTGACGACCAAGGGCTGTTAGAGCGTCTAACAATGCCCAGTTTTTCCAAGTTGGCGAATTCCTCGCGCGCGATGGCCAGTTTAGCTGGGTCCAAGCGCCGAGCTTTTGCAAAAACAGGGGGGCCGGAGGTAGTTATGAAATGCTCGACCCCGTGTTTAGCTATTGACGCTGAAAATGTTGGGACCGTGAGTGCTGGGAACTGATTGAGTAGCGCATGAAACTTACCACCCGCAGCTGTGACATTAGGATGTGCAGAAGGCGGGGCCACCCGAGCTGTACAGGAGATAGAGTGGAAAGACAGTGCATTTACCATACGTCTATTAGTAAGATCAACTAATAAACTGTTTGAGCATAAAAAAATCAGCACCTAACATGTTGTTGCTAACTGCAGCTACGATGAAAGTCCACTCGAAGGTGCGCCCGTGGAAGGATAGAAGGAGCGTCTTCTCCCCATAGGTTTTGATCGTCGAGCCATTTGCCGCTAGCACCAGGGGTCCGCTGGAAGGCACCAGCAGGTCTGCGTAGGAAGGTTTGACAAGCTGAGAGCCTGTGTCCATCAGGAAATCCTTCCCTGAATTCGCGTCCGTCACGAAAAGCAGCTTGTTCTTCGCGCCGAGAGCAGCAGCTGCTACCGACTCTCGGTCTTGGCGTTTCCCTGGCGCTTGTATCGGCACGGTGGGATGCATCTGCGTGCCCTCTCGGCGAAACGTTGATGGTAAAAGCAGAGGGTGCCGTCCGCTCCACTTCTCCTGGTCTCTGCCGCTGCTGACGTCAGTGGGTCCGGTGCTGCGGCCTCTGGTCTCCCCTCGTCTCGTGGGGGTGCGTTCAGCTCCGTTGCCGCCGTCGTGGCTGCGTGTCGTCTATGGGCGTCGATGAGCCGCTGCGCCTCCTGGCCCAGCCCGTGGTAGTCGCGGTCGTTGAGCAGCTGTGAGCTGGCCAGGGTGACTCTCACTGCTGGCGGTAGTGTTCTGAGAAAGAGGTGGGCGAAGATAAAACTGTCATCATCTTCGCCTCTCAGGTTCATCATCCTCGCCATCAGATCTGCCAGCCTGTCTGCTTCCCCTTCTGTCAGCGCCAGAAGTCTCTCTGCTCACTCTCCCTGCGAGGGAGTGAAAGCTCGAATGAGGGCGGCTTTCAGTGCACCATACTTGTCGTCCTGGGGCGGGTGGTTGGTCAGGCTCTCCACCCGCTGCACTGTGAGGCTGTCCAGCTTCGCGACGACATGGTAGAACCTCGTTGCGTCCGCTGAGATTCCCCGAAGGTGGAACTGCGCCTCCACAGTGGTAAACCAGGAGCGCGGGTTATGTTGCCAGAAATCGGGCAGCTGTAGTGTGGTAGCTGCGTTAACCCGGTTGGCTCCTGAAGAGTCCGGAGCGGGAAGATCGTCGCCACCGGCCGCAGTTTGTCGTAGGTCACCAGTGTAGAGGATGCCTTTCACAAACGAGACTGAGTTTATTTCTCAGGGTTGGTTTATTGAGAGGTCACATCCTCCAACAAGAACAGAATCTCAGAAAAGAGGTAGAACAATCATCCTTCACAGTTCTTATACCCTCCAAAGACACAAAACCCCCAACATCAAATAACACCCCCTCAACCCACAGTCCTTGAGCAAACATACAGCCCCCGAGGCTCCTTGGCGTCTCCATTGTCTCTCTCATCCTTCTAGCCTCCGGGGCTCCTGCTGGGACATTCTCTCCCACTTCTCGTCTCCTAAGCAACCAACTTCACACCTCCCGTAGGTCTCTGCAGGGTCAGGTCTTCTTTGGCCATTGAGACGTGAAGCTTCCAGAATATGCACCATCATGCCTACTAGATACATGTGGGTGAATATGAATGCCATATATGCGCTCTAAATATGGGCCATACTATCATGATTCAACAATAATCATAATATCGTGATAATCGAGTATCATGATCCCATCCATCCATCCCTCCATCCATCCCATATATTTTAAATTTTTTTCATCTTATTCAACTTCAACTCATGTCTCAAGTAAAACTGTTGACATCTCTTTCATATAATAAAGTATTCTCGGGGCTTCATTTTCTGCTGAGATACATGTAACCCAGCTGAGAAAATGACCCTTTTTTTCTCAGATGTCAATTGTATTAATACAATTGTGTGATTTTATTTTGAAAAACAATTAATTTGGGAAGAGGAAGTGTGATCCTCGTTATCCAACTTTTAAATTCCCGTTTCATGGTCACGTTGGGCGATTGTGGTCTTTTCATTCGTTAAGAGCGATATTAGCCCCGCCTTCCGAGCAGAGGCAGCAGGCGCGCACTCGGGTTTCGGTCTTTTACGATCTGAGAGCGGACGAGAGAGGCTGTGGACGGTCTGGTTCACACTGATACCTCTTCTTGGTGAGTTTAATTTAGAAAGATGCTGTAAATGGATCTAAACATTGTCCAAACGTTAATTTGAAACCCTTATTATCCTAAGTTGACGGGAGCACGAGCTTGAGAAGCATGGTGGATGTGTCCTTTGCTGTGTTCACGCTGATATTATGCTAATGCTAATTGCGAGTGGATTTTTTCCTATTTAAAAGCAATGGAAAAGGCTATTTTTGTGTCTGTATGGGCTTCCTAAATGTGATTTCAGTTCCCAACAGTATGCTGAAGTACTTTTAGCTCTTATGCACTATTTCTGTTGAATGTAATGTGTAGTTTGATGCTAAAAGCACATGGTGTTGGTCTCCTATGTAAATTCATAGGTTATGCTAAACCCAGTAGCTCAGACAGGGTCTTACCGATTTAAAAGGGAATATTGGAAGTAATGGGACAGTATATTCCCTGGTTATGTAATAGATTAATTGTAATTCATTTCATGATTTACAAAGACAAGGTTAAAAGGGATTAATCATAATTTCATGGTTAAATGATGTAGAGATAAAAAGAGAAATTCATTTAATTGGTTACATGAGAAACAAAGTATTTCATGTACTACCAGAGAGATTGTGAGAAAAAGAACACATGTATGTAAGATGTAAGATGTGAATTGTAAGATCTTACTATATTACTTGATTGTAATAATAGTAATATGAGAGAAGAATTTAAACACTAAGCTATGGTGTTATATAAGAAGAGATTGGAAAATGAATTACTCTAGCTGTAAACAATAATACCATTATTGTTGTGCAGGTTAGGTTTTTTTTGGTTGCCGATCAAGAACCTTCTGGATCCTGGATTCTCTCCGAATGGAAATGGCGAGCCTGACCCGAGACTGAACCGAGATCTAACCAAGACCTCGATTGGAGAACATCCTTCGTCTCTCATGTGCCCAAGATTCAAAGTGGTAACAACTCAAGCTGCCGCTTTAAAAGAGGAAAAGAAACCTGAGTCTGGAGGTACAAGATATCTTGACTGGTCAAACGACTAAACCAAAAGGACAAACAAACATTGAGCTCAGTAGGACATTTTTGGGGTTTTATTTCATGCCGGCCGTTGTTATATTTGTATAGTTGTAAATTGTTTGTATATATTGTTCTCTTTACCTCTACAAATAACAACCAGTATTGCTCATTTCTTGCCTCCAGCTATTTCATTCCACACTCATTTTAATTCCCTATTGTAACCCTTATGAACCTAGCAACTGGTCTACACTTAATAATTTCCCTTACCTAATTAACATAAGGCAAGGGTTACATACATTTCTGCACACAGGGAGGGTGGTGGACTGTGCTGTTTGGAACGATACAGGTCAAATGGACCCTTGACCAAGTAAGCACCCCAAGTGGACCCAGGATCCAATCTGTACATGTACAAGTACATTTTCAATCCAGTGATTTATAAAGTGATTCAGAATTTCCTAAAGCCTCATTCAGAACATTATAGTCCCACAGGGTTTGAAAGAGGCTTTTGGGGATGAATGAACCTAAGATCTCAGAATGAACCTAAGATCTCAAAATAAAGCAATAGTTTTGGTTTGACCCCCACAGTCGCATTCAATGTCTGTCGAACTCAGAGTTTTAGGAAGGTTGATATCATCGGTGTTTGGTTCCAGAGCCTGAGAGAGGGAAATATTCCTCTCTGTTTAGCTAAGAGAATGGTCTTTTCTTATTTAACCCCTTGCACTCTAGTCAATTTCCCTAAAAACGCCAAAAAATAACGTACCCAAAGTAAATCAAAAGCTGTTCTTCAACCCTTTGCAGCATCTTCATGGGGTTGGTCTCATTTAAAAGAAAACACTTTGAATTTTTTGGCAAAACAGTCATAATCTCTCTAAGTGCTCCTGCCACTGAGTAACAGTCATCTAAACATACTGAACTTGAAGAAAATAAATTTCGCCTGGGTGTTTTTTTTGGATACAAATGCTTGCAAATAACACACAGCTTTAGATACTGGCTGGAAAATGCAACAGAAATGTAGAACCAAGTGTTACCCAGCTGAGGTCAAAAGTTTGTAACAATACCACAAAAAATGAATATATTACACAGCTTTTTTCTTAGGTTGTTCCCAGGCGTTTTTGAACTGTGCCAAATTGTGCCAAATGGCACAGTTTGGAAAAACGTCTGTAACTTTTGAATGATTCAATATAGAAGCTTCATCTTGGGCTCTAATGAAAGGTGAAGGGCTGTGTGTGTGTGTGTGTGTGGGGGGGGGTTGTTTATTCATTCATGAATGAATGAATGAACAAACAAGCCCCCACACACAAAAAAGCATGCCACGTAAAAAATGTGTGACTTTTTTTTTACAAGAAAAAATAACCTACAGTGCACTAAAAATTATACTAAAATATTTGTAATGTAGAAGATAACAACTCCTCCCCCCCCTCCCCCCGCTACAGAGGACGGACATCGCCTATCGCTACATGACGGAAAGCGGTGACGGTGCGCCGCGGTCTACTACGCACAGTTGGACTAAAATATCTGCAATATATCTGCAATCCGCTACAGAAGAATAGCGGGGGGAGGGGGCGTTCACAACATGACGGGGGGCCGTTCGCAACATGACGGACCCGGACTGGAGTGGTCCAGGTCCATCATGTTGCGATAACGCACAGTTGTAATTTACCGATCGGTCAAAAGTCATTTGGATTATAATTTTCAGGGATAAAGAATAATTTAGCTTATAACACTTACCTGTCCACAACAGCAGTGTAGCTGGCAAACTTCTCTTCCTCATTGTCAGACGAACATGACGCTGGTCCGCTTGTTACAGACTCGTGGTTCTGGTCACGCGAACCAGTCAAACCATAATTCCAATTATTGTGGTTTTGCGCTTCCATGATTGCGGTTTTGGCAAATGATTTTTCAAAACAAATAAGAACAGTAGTAAGAAAAAAAGACTGGCGAACGCCTGTGTGTCACCCAGCCTTACACAAAACAGCTTTCAAACTTCTGTGCTTCAATTGGCTGGCTGTTTTCGCAACCATTGGTAGGCGGGTCCTTCTTGCTAGGTTTTCAGTCATTGGTTCTTCAAGGTTTCAGAAACCCAATTCAAGGCTCTTATTAGTCGAATGAGAGGTCAATCACATCTAAACCAATCAAAGCACTCCTTTGGCTTTCTGTTCGCAGCTGTGTCTGTAGTGGAAGAATGGAAATGCAGCTTTTTTTTTTCAGTGCACTCTAGGACGCAGCGCCCTCGTGCGCTCTAGGACGCAGAGACGTGTCCGCCCGCGGTACACCGGAGTGCAAGAGGTTAAGTATTTAGTTGTTTGAAAATTTAAACATATCAGCTGTTTATGCAATATTTTTTTCTGTAGGAAAAAAGGCAACAAACTATAAACATTCCACATCTTCTGTGATGGGTAGAGCAGGACAAGGGGAGAGCCACTAAGGAGAGGGGGAGACGTGCACTTTTCTTGGAGGAGCCGGTGTTGTTGATGTGTTGCGGGCTGCTGGAGGAGCCTGACATGAGTTCCTCAGGTCAGTCTGCCTCTAAACCCTTACCTGAATGTGCTCAGGAAAATCCAAAAAGTTGATGCTACACTTTTGTGAAAATCTAATTTGAAGAAACAGTCTTTGCTCCCTCTGGGTCAGACCTGCACCTGTATATCAATGTGTGAATGTGTGTACGTGCTTGAATAGCAGGATCTGCTTGTTTCACCCTGGGGTGAGAAAAAGACACCTGCCTTGAAATGATTTGATGAGGCTGGAGCATCTCAGTGTATTGGCAGGTGTTGTCTGTGAGTGGTTTAGTAGATTCCAATGCCACACATATTATTCAGTTTTCTTGCACATTGTTGGCAGTTGACTGGTAATGAGTCTGTTGGGGGTTTGTTGGACGATTGATGAACAAAGGGTTTCAGGCACTGGCGGCTGCTTCATTAACCAATGGACCTGGAGGGGATTTTTTGGTGTGTGTGTGTGTGTGTGTGTGTGTGTGTGTGTGTGTGTGTGTGTGTGTGTGTGTGTGTGTGTGCGTGCGTGCATGCGTACGTGCGTGTGCGTGTGTGAGTGTGTGAGTGTGTGTGGGTATGTTTAAGTGCCTTCTTGTTCAGCCTGACTAGTTCAACCTGACTTGTTCAGCCTGAGATGAGAAAAGCACTATCACCATTTTATTTTGTTAAAATTTAAATCAACATACATTCCATTCTCACGCATCCCTCATGGCACGGGTCAAAGGTTATTTGCCTTTCATCTCAATAAACAATGCAGCTTTTTATTCATATATAATTAATATTCCATTTTCACATTAATCCCTCATGGCACGGGTCAAAGGTTATTCACCTTTCATCTCAATAAACAATGCATCTTTTTATTCATATGTAATTAACATTCCATTCTCACGCTCACCCTATAGAAAATGAATTAATTAGCCAAGTCGGGTCACGGGTCAGGTCAGGTCAAAGGTCACGCCTTTCATCTTGAGAACAACAGACCTGTCAAAACAGAGAACAATAAAACTGTCAAGTTTGAAGAGAAGTACCCCCTTTCCTCCTGCTAAACACTAAGGAAGGAGAAAAGGACTTGTATTGATTAGCTAGACAGAGAAAGGATGTGCAGCAGATTAAGCTGAGTAAGGACAGGATGTTAATGCAATAACAAATGACGAAAGTGTGTTGAGAAGGTGGAAGGAGTACTTTGAAGAGCTGGTGAATAAAGAAAATGAGAGAGCGATGAGGATGGATAAAGGAAAGACAGTGAACAAGGAAGTCCCGAGGATTAGCAAGGCAGAAGTGAGGGCAGCTTTGAAGAGGATGAAGAATGGAAAGGCGGTTGGTCCACATGACATACAGTACATGTGGAGATATGGAGATGTTTAGGAGAGATGGAAGTGGAATTTTTAACTAGATTGTTTAACACAATCTTAGAGAGTGAGAGGATGTCTGAAGAGTGGAGAAGGAGTGTTTTGGTACCAATTTTCAAGAACAAAGGTGATGCTCAGAGCTGTAGTAACTACAGAGGTATAAAGTTGATCAGCCACACTATGAAGCTATGGGAAAGAGTTGTTGAAGCCAGGTTAAATCACCCTTTATTGTCATTCAACCATACAACCAATCATGTACAGTAGAACGAAATTGTGTTTTTCCTATCTACAGTGTTAATCACACACACCCCATATGTAGAATCAGAGGGCCGCTGCCATGCAAGGCGCCGCCACAGATTTCCCTCCTCCATTCCATTATTGCTGAGCACCAAGCTGGACGGCAGGAAGTTCTGCTTTTATATGGTCTTCGGCATGACCCGGCTGGGATTTAAACCCCTGCCTCCTGGGTGTGGGGTGGATGCTCTACCAACTGAGCCACCACTCCGGTAAGAGGAGAGGTGACAGTCAGTGAGCAGCAGTATGTTTTCATGCCAAGAAGGAGTACTACAGATGCAATGTTTGCTTTAAGAGTGTTGATGGAGGAGTATAGAGAAGGTCAAAAGGAGTTACACTGTGTCATGAAGGAAAGAGAGTCTGGAGCACACTGTCCAATGTTCAGCCTTTAATGGTGCACCACTGAAGGCTGAAAATTGGACAGTGTGCTTCAGACTCTCTTGCCTTAATGAGTTTGATGTCCCTGAGCTGAGAGGCACCTGCTACAGCTTCAGGTGATTGGGGAGGAAGCGCAGAAGCTCCTTTTTTCCACTGGAGTTACACTGTGTCTTTGTGGATCTAGAGAAAGCACATGATAGGATACCAAGAGAGGAAGTGTGGTACTGTATGAGAAAGTCAGGAGTGGCAGAGAAGTATGTGAGAGTGGAGTAGGACATGTATGAGGACAGTGAGACAGTAGTGAGGTGTGTTGTAGAAGTGACAGATGGGTTCAAGGTGGGAGTGGGGTTACATCAGGGATTGGCTCTGAGCCTCTTCTTGTTTTCCATGGTGATGGACAGGCTGACAGATGAAATCAGGCAGGAATCTCTGTGGACCATGATGTTTGCAGACGACATTGTGATCTGCACTGAGAGTAAATAGTAAATGGCATTCACTTATATAGCACTTTTTCTCATTTCTAGATGACCAAAGCACTTTACAGATCCTGCTATCCACCCATTCACACATTCACATGGGGCGGAGCTGCCATACACAGGCACTGGCCTGACCCATCAGCAGCATATGGGGGTTCAGTGTCTTGCTCAAGGACACTTTGACATGCAGACTACAGACAGAGCGGGAATCAAACCCCTGACCCTCTGATCAGTAGTCGGCAACACTACACCTGCACCACAGCCGCCCAAGGTTGGGAGCAGGTGGAAGAGTACCTGGAGAGGTGGAAGTATGCTTTGGAGAGAAGAGGAATGAAAGTCAGTAGAAGCAAGGCAGAATACATGAGTGTGAATGAGAGGGAGGCAGGTGTAATGGTGAAGATGGAAGGAGCAGAGGTAGTGAAAGTAGATGAGTTAAATACCTGGGGTCAACCATCCAAAGCAATGGAAAATGCAAAAGAGAGGTGAAGAAGAGAGTGCAGGCAGGGTGGAGTGGGTGGAGATGAGTGTCAGAGGTGATTTGTGACAGAAGGGTAACAGCAAGAGTGAAAGGGAAGATTTACAAGACGGTAGTAAGACCTGCGATGATGTACGGCTTGGAGACAGTGGTGCTGACAAAAAGACTAAGCTAAGATTTTCATTGGGAGTGACTAGGAGGGACAAGATTAGAAATGAGTATAGCAGAAGGACAGCTCAGGTTGAGTGGTTTGGAGACAAAGTAAGAGAGGCAAGGCTGAGTTGGTTTGGACATGTGCAGAGAAGGGATAGTGGATATATAGGACAAAGAATATTGAAGATGGAGCTGCCAGGAAGGAGGAAAAGAGGAAGACCACAGAGAAGATTCATGGATGTAGTGAAGGAGGACATGGAGAGTGTTGGTGTTACAGAGGAAGATGCAAGGGATAGGGCGAGATGTAGGCAGATGATCCACTGTGGCGACCCCTAGAGAGCAGCCGAAAGAAGAATAAGAAGCTTTGTGACTATATGTCTCTGAAAAGTATAATACTACTATAATACTTAATACAGCGTTATAAAATATATAATGCTATAAATATAATACTATAATAAATAAATACTATAATACATACATTAATAAGCAGTACTGCACATCTGTCAGGGTCAGAGAGCGCATCTGTACACCCGATGTGGAGCTCCTGTCTGTGTCACTACGCCCCTTTTATTTGCCTCGAGAGTTTCCCCAACTTTTCATCACAGTTGTGTACATTCACCCGAGGGCAGACGCTGACTCCGCCTCCAGCACCATCTCTGATGTGGTGCAGCGGCTGCAGTCAATTTCTCCAGAGGCGCCAAACTTCATTCTTGGGGATTTTAACCATGTTTCTTTAAAGAAGACACTTAAAAACGTTCATCAGTATGTCTCCTGCCCAACCAGGCGAAAAAAGACATTGGACCTGTGCTATGGATCCATAGAGAGGGCCTATAAATCACTCCCCCTTCCTCCTTTAGGATCATCAGATCACAGCTGTGTTCATTTGCTGCCCACATATAAAACTGCTCTCAGAAGAGGCAAGGTGGAGATGAGAAACATTGATGTGTGGACAGAAGATTCAGAGCACAGCCTCCAGGAATGCTTTGACTGTACAGACTGGAAGATGTTCATAATGGCCTGCGGGGATGACTTGGACTCTCTGGCTGAGCTCACATGCTCATACATGGCTTACTGTCAAAATAAGATTGTTCCACGTAAACGTGTCAAAATATACCCCAACAACAAACCATGGGTTACTAAATCAGTTAAATCCTGCTTACAGAGGAAAGCTCTTGCCTTTAAACAGGGGTCTGTTTCTGAGCTACAGGTTGCCACCAAGGAGCTGAAGGCTGAAATTTTAAGAGCAAAACAGAATTATAAATCAGAATTGGAAAGCAAGATGGCAGCAAATAAACTGGGTTTGGCCTGGGCCAGTATGAAAACTATTGCAGGCCTTCAGAGCACAGAGCGCAGTAATCGTGTGTTTTTAGATGGTTTTAATTCAGACACAGAGCTGGCTAATGCTCTTAATTGCATGGTGGCGGAGTGGTTAGCACTGCGGCAGCACAGCAACTCACCCTTGGCCGGGGGATCCTGAGTTCGATCCCAGCCCCCGACCAACAGTGATCTGTGTGGAGTTTGCATGTTCTCCCCGTGTCTGCGTGGGTTTACTCCGGGATTTCTCCGGTTTCCTCCCACATGCCAAAAACATGCAAGTTAGGTTAATTGGCATTAAACTGGGGATTCTAAATTGTCCTTAGGTCTGACTGTGAGAGTGAATGGTTGTCTGTCTCTCTGTGTTGGCCCTGTGATGGACTGGCGATCTGTCCAGAGTGTACCCTGCCTCTCGCCCATAGATGCTGGGATAGGCTCCAGCTCCCCCCGCGACCCGAAAAGGATTAAGCGGAAGAAGATGGATGGATGGATGGATGGATGTTTTTATGGTCGTTTTGACTCCTTTGATTTTAGCACAGAAATCCAAGATTTGAAACAGAAACTCAAAGACAATCAGCACTTTAATATTGAGATGCAGGATGTTGAAAGGGAGTTCCGCGCTGTAAAAGTGAACAAAAGTCAGGGCCCTGATAATATATGTGGACGCCTGGTAAAGTCCTGTGCACATGAACTGAGTCCTATATTTCATTACATTTTCAATAAGTCCTTACAGACACAACATGTGCCTAAGATCTGGAAAGATGCCGTGGTTGTTCCCGTTCCAAAATCCAGCTGTCCTAAAACGGTAAATGACTTTAGACCAGTTGCTTTGACTTCAATTTTAATGAAAATTTTTGAAAAACTGGTCAGATGTGAGGTCCTAAGGCAGACTGAACATGCATTGGATCCTCTGCAGTTTGCCTATAGGCCTCACAGAGGAGTGGAGGATGCCACTGTCACTCTGTTTGACATGCTTTTTAAACATCTGGATTTTAATGGGACACACGCCAGGCTTTTATTTGTGGACTTCTCTTCTGCCTTTAATACAATCCAACCTCATATTTTAGTTGAAAGGCTCCTGCAACAATTTGATTTAAGCAATAATCTGGTGGATTGGATTCTGGATTTCTTAACCAACAGGACGCAGAGAGTAAGGGTCAATGGCACATTGTCTGACCTAAAGTGCTCTTCTACTGGCTCTCCTCAGGGGTGTGTGTTGTCACCACTACTCTTCATCCTGTACACAAACATGTGTCGGAGCAGACATGACAACAGACACATTATAAAGTATGCTGATGACTCAGTCATTGTCAGTCTCCTCCAGGATGGTGAGAGTGGCCACGGCCCAGTAGTTGATGACTTTGTTCACTGGTGTGAGGATTCCTACCTGCAGCTGAATACAACAAAAACGAAAGATATGATTATTGACTTTAGGAGGAAAACTCCCAGGCACAAAGTCACCATACTAAAAAGCCAGACCATCGAATGTGTACAATCGTACAAATATCTTGGGACGATTATTGATAGTGGATTGAACTTTGAGGTGAACTGTGAAAGGGTGTGCAAAAAGGGTCAGCAAAATTTGCATTGTTTGAGGAAACTTGCACGCTTCCAAATTGACCGAACCATAATGACTATGTTTTATCGGGCTTTTATTGAATCTGTTTTATCCTTTTCTTTAATGTCATGGTTTGGTCAGATAAAACTGAAACAGAGGAAATCCTTGGATCAGGTAGTCAGATGGTCCAGTCGTTTGCTTGGTGAGTCACAGCTGAGCCTGACATCCCTGTACACCAGACAAGTACAGAGGATGGCCGACTCGATTTTAAATGATGACTCCCACCCTTTGCACTGCAACTTTCAGCTTCTTCCCTCCAGACGGAGGTTTGCTGTCCCAAAAAGTAGAACCCAGCGCTACAAAAACAGCTTTGTCCCTGCTGCTGTCAAAGAGTTGAACAAGCTATAAAAATTATATTGTACATATTTTATATTTACCTGTTTTGTAAGATGTGTGCCTGTGTTTGTGTCTATGTTGAATGTAATTAGTGGCTTGTAAATATGGATGTTACCAACTGCAAAACAAATCTACCTACGGGTACAAATAAAGTAACCTGAACCTGAACCTGATACTATAATAACACTTGGTTATTATAGTATTGTATAGCTGTATATATATAGCTGTACGTAATGCACTCTCGTGCATTACGTACAGCAGCTCAACCGGACTCATGACAATTATCACTGTTTTCTTTTTGCACTACCGACTGCACTATGTGGAACTCCACAATATCTGCTGCTTGTTAATATATTTAAAAATTGCATAGATTAGTATTACTTATTCATATTCTACCTTTTATTGCATGCATAGTTTTTTATTTTTATCTTTAGTGCTACTCCATGTTGAATGTTGCAGCATTGCACCGAGACAAATTCCTAGTTTGTGTACTACATGAACAATGGCAATAAATCTCATTCTGATTCTGATTCTGATTCTGGTTATCGGAGAAGGAGCTCTATGCCGGTGTCTCTTTAGCTTAGTTGTTACTAATGCTGCTCCAAGATGTCCTGGCTTGCTGTGTTCTGTGTGTTTTTTCTTTTTGTCGTGCAGCGTTTCTTGCGGGTTGTGTGTCATGTTAAGGTATTTCCTTCCATCTTTGTTATAAAATATTTAAAAAAAGGCCTGACATTTGGGCTAACTTTGAGCTAACTGCTTCCTAACTTTCAAAGCTGGTTGCCAAGACAAGCTACGATTTCACTCGACTGGGTGCTTGCTTTGTGCCATCTAGTGGACTGAAAATGCCATTGATTAATTGATAACCCAGAAGTATATGTGTGCGTATTTTTTTTTTAAATAAAAGATCGATCCGTGCGTTTATGAATCGATGCATTGTTGCCAGTGCCAAGTATCACGATCCATCACTGAATCGATCTTTTTTCCCACCCCTAGCTGCTACCCTAGGCTGCCTGCTGTAACTTGCTCTCTCTTTGATTTTGTAGTCTCTCCTTTCTTGGCATTTTGCTGCAATTGGTAAATGAGCAATATCAATTTTGTGAATTATAATTGAGGGTTAATCTCCTAAATATAGACTATAACAGGGTGCAGTGGGACAAAAAAAAATCAGCCCGGGAGTTTGACTCATCCCAGGCCAACCTGTTGTTGAAAACCAGAAACCACCACTATTTTGGTAGGCCACAGTGTTGCCAGATGGGAAATGTTGAAGTATCGTACCAGTGGCTTAAAATTATTGTATTTTGAGAAAAATTATCGTACACACCCAGTTTTCATTCTGATGTGGCTCAGGACCATCTGCTTCAGTAACATATTATCACAGCTCGTGCATATCATGGCCTATAATGCAGTTTTAGCTTTAAATAATCTAAAAGAATGGTTGAAAAAAGTGCCTCTTGGAGACCAGTGCCTCTGTGTGGAGTACATATGTGGTGTTCTGAAACCACAGGTTGGGTCAGTGTCTGTGTGATGACGTGGCCGCTCGGTGATGTCATCATGCCAAACATATAAATGTAAGGGACGGCCATTTTACAGTCCTCTTTGGCTCAACCTCCCAACCAACAACACTCTGTATCACCATAATAAGATTTTGTGTAATAAAGTTTGTGTTCCCTGCAAGGCGCTCTCTGTCGGTTCCTTCCACATTCCCAGACATAACAAATGGCAATGAGGATGACCTACGCAAAACCGAGGATTAAACCCTTACTGACGGAGAAATATTACAACAATGCGACCAACATTACGGCCCGAAGAATCATCTTCTTCTGCCCCAAACAACATGCGGGTGAGTCAATTCAATGTTATGCCACGGAGCTCCGAGTCTTAGCGAGCATGTGCGCCTTTGGGCCCTTAGAAGATGAGCTAATCCATGACAAGCTAGCAGAAGATGTGAACAACAAGTGGCTAAGAGAGGAACTAATGCTAGTGACACAACAATTCGCCGCAGACCTTCACCACCTAGTTAGCATGTGCAAATTTGGTTTGTTGGAGGTTGAGATGGTGCGGGACCAGTTAGCCAAGCAGCCAAGCCAGACACCGCTAGCACATGCAGTAACCATAGAAGGGCCCTGTGATATGGTAGAAGAGGCTGAGGTAAACACTGCAGATTGGAGGAATGCTATGGCGAGTTTCCCATGTGGCTCCCCGACGCATCGAGAAAGAGCGCGCTCCTGCCTGGCCAAGGGACAGCGATCCCAACACACAGAGAGAGGGCATAAACCGGACTCGCCTCCAATCCTCACCCGGCATAAGCCTCCAGGAGCTGCCGCGGAGCTGCAGGAGAGGGAGTTTGTGGCCAAAGAGGACCCCGGTGAACAACGACAACCCGGCAACCATCCCGTCACCAGCAACAGCAACACATCCACAATCAACACCAGGAGAGAGGGGGCAGAAGCCAGACTCATCTTGCATCCTTGCCCGGAATCAGCCTTCAGGAACTGCTGCAATGCTGCAGGATAAAGAGTTTGCAGCCCAGCAGGACTCAGCACAGCAACACCAATCCAGAGCGCATTCCTGCCCAGAGAAGGGGCAGCGACCGGACTTGCCTCAGATCCTCACCCAGCATAAGCCTCAGGGAGCCACTGCAGAGCTGCAGGAGAGGGAGCCCACGTCTATCGGGACCCCGGGACACAACAACCCAGCGCAGGTTCTATCAATGGCGACAGCAATACATTGCCACTACCAGACTTCCCAGGAGAGGGGGAGAAGAGGCCGGACTGCTTCCGAATCCACGCCAAGCATCAGCCTCCTGGAGCTGCCGCTGAGCTGCAGGATGAAGAGTCCGTGACCCAACAGGACACAGCAGAATCAGCACAACCTGGTAGATGCCCCACAACAGACGTGAGAGCCACACCATCACAACCATAATGTTGAATGCAGCCGAACAGAGCACCACTCGCAGTGATGGACTGGGTTCGGACCCGCAGATCCAAACATCAGGATCCGCAGCAGCCTCAACATCATCACCACCACTGACACCCATGAAGATCGCTGAGCAGCTGAGACCAGCCACTGTCCAGATGGCTGATGGTTCGAGATGGCTAGCCAGCCGTCTGAGGAAGGTGAGAGCAGCTGCCGCAGATCAAGACGCAGCATTGGAGCTGACCCAGCTGGTGTGCGTTCATGACTGGGATGTTGCTGAAGAGCGAGCTGTGGCTCCAGTGGGATGGCGCCAAGGTCTGCTGCAGCCGGCGCCTCCAGGGGCACGTCCACCACAGGCTCACCTCAAGGCCCCTTGAACTGAATTGCCTTCCTCAATATAAAAAAATGACTGTGTTTAGCTGGGGGTGCGGTTGCCAACAGAAGTGGCATAATAAACCATTCAGCCACGCTGGGCCATACGGTAGTCTACCTGCTGGCTCTAGCTAGTTCTGGGGTTTTACAATTACCAAATTGGGGAGGGTAAATTGATAGTGTTTTTCTGCTTTTCCAAGGGGGGAGTGAATATGGTGTTCTGAAACCAAAGGTTTGGTCAGTGTTGGTGTGATGACGCGGCCGCTCGGTGACGTCATCATGCCAAGCATATAAATGTAAGGGACGGCCATTTTACAGCTCTTTTTGGCTGGACCTCCCAACCGACAACACTCTGTATCACCATAGTAAGGTTTTGTGTAATAAAGTTCATGTTCCCAACAAGATGCTCTCTGTCAGTTCCTTCCATATTCCCAGACATAACAGAGTACAGGATGACCCCCCTGGCCTGCACTTAAAAGCCCAAAATACCAGTCATAATTAACTATCTTTGATATGTCTTCTGTTGAATCATCATGTATCAAGGTCTTGCCTCATAAATATTTTGAGAAGTAATCTGTTTATACTTTAGGAATAAACATCAAAATCAAGCCACCTAAACTACTGCTAAAATGCCTCTGATAATTTAAGTAGAAACCAGTTGTAGTTTTATTGAGAACCACAATCCAGTGACATTTTTGCAAACATTTACACATTGCAGCAGCAACAGAAAACTTTAGTGCTAATGCCAACAATAGGTTTGATCCACCCAGTTAAACTGGGGTCTGATCCCCCACCCCCACCCCCATTTCTCAAACTACTGGTGATGTTGCTTACTTGTTGAGTCTGCTGTGCCTGCATTAGTGCTGTAATGTACATGAATGATTTGATCAAGTGAACTAATCTTTATGGGTGAACGTACTGTGTGAATTACTCACCGGAACTGTAGTGGAAGCCAGGGATCAGCAGCTGAATCACTCGCCTGAGCGGCAAACGAGCCCCGCCTGCTTGGTTCATCCGACTCTCAGTTCAGTGAGTGGTAGACAGTTAGAACTCCAGTACAGCACTGAGTGATTCGGTATACCACGGATCTTTTTAGCTTGACTCGGTACGTTTCAGTGAACTGTGGATCCCATCACTAGCCTGCATCCAAGGCTGCCTCTCTGCTCTGCTACCACGACGCATCTTCTTTTTCACACAGCCCGCCCATGTGAGACGATGCCTAAAAACAAGAGTATGTATGCGCAGGATCCATATTCTGATTGTGTTTGCTAATACAGTGGGGAAAAAAAGTATTTAGTCAGCCACCAATTGTGGCTGACTAAATAGATGAGAGAGGTGTCCAATTTTCATCATAGGTATACCTCAACTATGAGAGACAAAATGAGAAAAAACAAATCCAGAAAATCACATTGAAGGATTTTTAATGAATTAATTGGTAAATTCCTCGGTAAAATACGTGTTTGGTCAATAACAAATGTTCATCTCAATACTTTGTTATACAGTATACCCTTTGTTGGCAATGACAGAGGTCAAACGTTTTCTGTAAGTCTTCACAAGGTTTTCACACACTGTTGCTGGTATTTTGGACCATTCCTCCATGCAGATCTCCTCTAGAGCAGTCATGTTTTGGGGCTGTCGCTGGGCAACACGGACTTTCAACTCCCTCCAAAGATTTTCTATGGGGTTGAGATCTGGAGACTGGCTAGGCCACTCCAGGACCTTGAAATACTTCTTATGAAGCCACTCCTTCATTGCCCGGGCAGTGTGTTTGGGATCATTGTCATGCTGAAAGACCCAGCCATGTTTCATCTTCAATGCCCTTGCTGATGGAAGGAGGTTTTCACTCAAAATCTCACGATACATGGCCCCATTCATTCTTTCCTTTGCACGGATCAGTTGTCCTGGTCCCTTTGCAGAAAAACAGCCCCAAGGTATGATGTTTTCACCCCCATGCTTCACAGTAGGTATGGTGTTCTTTCTCCTCCAAACACGACAAGTTGAGTTTTTACCAAAAAGTTCTATTTTGGTTTCATCTGACCATATGACATTCTCCCAATCCTCTTCTGGATCATCCAAACGCTCTCTAGCAAACTTCAGACGGGCCTGGACATGTACTGGCTTAAGCAGGGGAACACGTCTGGCACTGCAGGATTTGAGTCCCTGGCGGCGTAGTGTGTTACTGATGTAGCCTTTGTAACTTTGGTTCCAGCTCTCTGCAGGTCATTCACTAGGTCCCCCCGTGTGGTTCTGAGATTTTTGCTCACCGTTCTCGTGATCATTTTGACCCCATGGGGTGAGATCTTGCGTGGAGCCCCAGATCAAGGGAGATTATCAGTGGTCTTGTATGTCTTCCATTTTCTAATAATTGCTCCCACAGTTGATTTCTTCACACCAAGCTGCTTACCTATTGCAGATTCAGTCTTCCCAGCCTGGTGCAGGTCTACGATTTTGTTTCTGGTGTCCTTTGACAGCTCTTTGGTCTTGGCCATAGTGGAGTTTGGAGTCTGACTGTTTGAGGTTGTGGACAGGTGTCTTTTACACTGATAACGAGTTCAAACAGGTGCCATTAATACAGGTAACGAGTGGAGGACAGAGGAGAAGTTACAGGTCTGTGAGAGCCAGAAATCTTGCTTGTTTGTAGGTGACCAAATACTTATTTTACCGAGGAATTTACCAATTAATTCATTAAAAATCCTTCAATGTGATTTTCTGGATTTTTTTTTCTCATTTTGTCTCTCATAGTTGAGGTATACCTATGATGAAAATTGGAGAACTCTCTCATCTTTTAAGTGGGAGAACTTGCACAATTGGTGGCTGTGTAGGAGTCAAGAATTGAGGAGACCGGATGATTTTTCCAGTAGCTGCTTTAATTCCCCATTCATCCTACGTCCTCTCTCGATCGGAGTGAAAAGAGAAAGGACGCAGTCACACACATACATTTATACATTCATCTTCTAACAATACATCACACACAAAAGTCACAATACTCAGCTACATCCTTTCATCTCTAATAGAACACCCAGAGTCCTTCTGTTCTCCTTTCCGACCCCCAAAGGTCAGGCCGGGTAATCTTCTCATCTCCCCTGAGTCCCCAGGGGGTGCAAACATGTCTTCCTCTTGAGGTGTGAAGTCAATACACATGGCTAGCTCAAAGTCTCTCTTGGCTGAATTCAGCCAGCCACATGTGAGTTACATAGGTTATAACTATGGGCTCCACATCACTCCCCCCTTCCACGCGAAAGTCTGGGCACCCACATACAGTCATACAACAGTCATACAGCACGTCACCCCCCCAACAGAATCTCACAGCAACCCAAACAACCTGACCAAAAAAAACCCAAACAAAAAAACCAAAACACATCATTCTGCATGCAGCTTAGGTTTCAGTCTTCTCCCGAATCTGCTGTATGCAGGTCTCCTGCTCTGTGTTGGGCCGTCCTGCTGTGCATCTGTGGAGTGAGGGGGAGAAGGGTTATTTGCCCCCCGTGGGGGGTCCCGGGGCCGCCCCTTTGGAGGTCTGCCGCATCGAGGCACGCCTGCCGGCCGTACATTCTCATTATGCAACACAAAAGCAGGCTTTAATCTATCGATACTGATCGTCTCCCTCCTGCCCCCCAAATCTAGCACAAAATATTTCTCCCCAGTTTCCAGCACTCGAAATGGACCGTCATAAGGTGGGCGGAGACTATGCCGCTGAGCATCGTGCCTGACAAAAACAAACTCTGCGTCTCGTAAAGCCTGGGGCACGAACACACGTGGGAAAGAGTGATGAGCGGGGCCCGGGAGCATTTCTGCTCCCGTGTTACTCAGAGACCCCCGGATCGGGGGGGGCCCTGGTGCCGTGTGGTCGAGTAAAAACTCGCCTGGCAGCCTGAGCGGTTGTGCGAAGACCAATTCTGCTGGTGAGGCATCTAGATCCTCTTTGCGTGCCGAACGCAACCCCAATAAAACCCATGGTAGTTTGTTTACCCAATCTGTGTCCGTCAGTGACGCTCTGAGGGCTGCCTTCAAAGACCTGTGAAAACGCTCGCATAAACCGTTGGCCTGGGGATGGTAAGCGGTCGTGCGATGTACCGCCGCTCCTAAGCCGCTGGCCACTGCTGACCACAGTTCCGACGCAAATTGAGGTCCCCTATCAGACGTAATATCTGACGGGACCCCGAACCGCACTACCCAGGCTGTTAAAAAAGCGCGTGCCACCTCTGCCGCTGTGGTCGATGTTAACGGGACCACTTCCGGCCAACGAGTGGTTCGGTCTACCATTGTCAAGAGATGCGTGAACCCTTGTGAAGTGGGCAGGGGGCCCACGAGATCCACGTGCACATGATCGAACCTTTTAGCCGGAATGTGGAACGGTTCTGTTAGAAAAATACCCGATTCTTTGATTGAAAGGTCCAAGAACAAACTGGAGATTTCTTCAGTTTAAAGGATGGTACATTTATTTAGAAGTCACATGTAAAGCAAGCAGCGCTGGGTGCAGCGTGACGCAGCTCCCTCTGGAGCGTGGTCAGACTGAACCCCGACTTCCGGGTGCAGGTTACAATTATCCCCTCGGGTTGGGCGAGCCAGTACAATGGGATGGGCTTGTACGCGACTATCTGATTGGCTAATCTACCTATGGCGGGAACAGGCCATCCACTGAACACGCCTCTTCATTCTAGAATGTGCTATCAACAGTGTGCGTGGGTGTTGGGTTTGGGTGTGTATCTAATGTTAAAGACCTGACTTAAAAGAGAGAGAGAAAAGACAGAGAGGGCTCTATACCTTTGTCTCATTCCTGTTATCAATATACCATAACATACTTGTTCATAAGCATGCAAACAGAATTTGTATGGAATATGTGTAGAGCATAATGGGAGATCACCTACAGAATTATTATTCTGGCACTAACTATACATTAACCCTTTCAATCCCCCCTTTGACATGATTTTATCATGTCAACCATTTATGGTGTGAGAGACTCTAGCAATTAACAGATGGTGAATAAGGCAGGTCCCTGCATTGTGTGTCAACCCAAGAGGCTTGCACCATTGGTTCTGCTACCCGTGCCTCCCCCCTTGTGGACACCTTAGCACGGTGCAGCGATGTCTAAGAGGTGAACTGTCACCAGGTCCTGTACCCTCCTCGAGGTCTCCTCATGATCATTGTTCTTTGTCCAGTGGAGTGGACCATGTAGGGGTCATAGGGTCGAATAGAATCGGTCCACAAAACCTTTGTCCACCGGTTAACCCTTGCCAGGGCTCACATCATTCAGCTGCACTCATCACACGGTTGCGACAGAGGTTCGACCTTCCTCTGTGTCTGCTTCCCATATCTGCAGCTGTGGAGCACAGTTCCATCTTGGTGACACAGGAACGAAACAACTGTGTCCCCGCTCTCAGAGGCACACCTCATCCCATGAGGTCTACAGGACAGTCTGGTGGGTGCAGCAGAGGGTATGTAACATCCAGTCCAGCCAGTGAACAGCTCAGTGATGCTGTCCCAGGGATGCCACCCCCCTGTCGCTGGAAAGAGGTGGACACGCTGGTGTTGGTAAGGCTCGAGCTCCTGGCTCCACCCTGGATGCTGGAGGTGCGGTGGATGCGCTCGGGTACCAGTCCATTCTTCTTCTGGGGACTGAAGTCATACAGTCACTCGCCCTACGACCTTTTCAATGTCACGGGCACACGTCGTGATGGTCTGGTGCTCTCCGGCGTGCATTTTCCCTCTACCCTACACCTTTGGTCAAGTGTCGACACAAAGGGCTCAGCTGGGGCAGGACCAATAATGGTCTGAGGGGTTGCCATCACAATGCATGGAGCTTGTACAGTTTTATCCTTATTCACTACAACTGTAGTTATCTATGTGTTGTTGTAAGTTATCTCCCAGTAGCCTTGAGTGTGTGATTGTTGGCTATGTGAAATCTGCATGTGGTGTTTGTGTTGTGGTGTGTGTGTTGGGTGATGGGACCTATATGTTCAGTGGGTAGGTAGTAAACAATATTATTCAACGTTAGGAGACATCCTTATTCATGCATTGCTGTATTCAGGCATTCAGAGCTTCTAACCTTCTCCCTTATTCAGATTACCTTACCGTAATTAGCATGATGGAGATAAATAACGCAAGAACCCTATAAGTCTCACACCCCTACATCCGTGTGGTGAGCTATGTATGATTTATGTATTATCATTAGCACACTGTGTTTACAAATAATCTGTGATGGCAGAATGGTCTTCCTCGTCATCATCTTTCGTCTTGGGGTCCTCAGCTCTTCCTCTCGACCCAGCAGTTGGTCTAAGACTTGCTGACGACTCCCACTGTGGAAAATTGCATTTGTTAACGCCCTTCTGGGCTTCTGAATATATGGCCTATAGTGTCGTACTCTGCTCCTTTTATTAGATCTGCATTTGGTTATCCCTTTACCATAACCAATTTGGAATTTGATTCAAATTTTCCTCATCCCCTCATTTGTTAATGAGAAAAGATTGGTCATATAGGAGATTTCTGGGCATCTTTGTGCCGCCTTTTGTGCTGATGCTTATGGTTTTATTTTGGGAGAATATTCTATGTTAAGGTCAGGTATTGGTTTTCCATGGATGGCTCTATTCTGCACTAGAGATGACAATATGTCCAACATTTTCCAATCCATGTGTTTGGGTCTAACCAGCGGGATGTGTGGAACCCCCCATTGGTTGAAATGCCTCTTATCCTCTTCAATTAGGACAATGGATGCTTCCACACATTTCCTTGTTTATCAGTCTAATTTTATGACCAATCTAGAGGATGGATTTACAAATGATGGTAGTTCACAATTTGGATCAGATCCATTCAATTGCCTATAGTACACTGGGTACAATGCTACTTTTACAGATGTTGATAGGTGTTCTACTGGTAGCTTGTCATTTGCAGAATTTGATCGTTATTTTTCTGACTCAGTGTCCTGTATGTCATTACCCAGAATTCTTACTTTACATGCAATAATTTAATTTTTGCTAATTTTCTGCATACGTGTAGAAGTGAGTCCACTTATCTGTTCTAGTCTTTAAGTATGCAGTCCAGTTTTCAGTGGTGGAGGTGGACGCCTCTCCTGCCAGCAGCGGCCATTGTGGGGCGTGCTCTCTCTCCTCCTCCTCACTGTCCTCCCCCCTTGTCCTCTTGGCCTCCTTTTATAAGAGAAACAGATCCATGGGGAGCCTCAGGCTCCCCTTGTGTCAGCCATTCCATAAATAAGTTCAGTTTTTCTCCAAATTTTCTTTTCCCTTCTTATCTAGATTTCCAACATTGAGTCAAGAAAGGAACTGCTTCAAAGTCTTCGTTTAGTTTTCCTAATTAATACAAGATGGGATAATAAGATTAACTCTCCACCATGCCAACAGATACTATCTGCACTACTGTAATTGAACCTTGCGGACCTTTGTCTTCCAAGAGTTCTGTTCAATAAGGTTTCAATAGTCACAGCTTAACTACTTTACAAATTTCATTTAAGGAAAACAAAATAACCACCTGTGCATTTTGATATGCTTCAGCATTGATAAATAAGATCAGTTTGTCCAGTTGAATTTAAATAAATGATTAAAAGCTGTGTCACACTTTCAGTCAAGCGAAAGGTGGACGTTTTGCCTAATTAGAATTTGATTCAAATTTTTCCCTTGAATGCCTCATTTTATATATTCCTTGGTAAAGTGTGGAGTGAATGTAGTTTACCCTGACCCAGCTTGGCCACCGCCGAATCAGGAAAAATCACATTCCTCATTACTGTCATATTCCTGAAATATGATGTATCATATATCACATATCACACCATTATGTGGTGAGTAACATCAAATGCATACCCTCTGTTGGGGAGGAACATAACTAATGTTAATATTCACAATTAAGGAAATGCACTGAAAGAATGGACACCTAATGTCTCATTGCTGCTTTAAGTACTTGGAAACATCTAAGATGGTTGCCTGCATTTGTGCCTTCTTCCTGACACTCTTAGCCAAAAATTTAATTTATTTATTGTTGGTTTTCTGTTTGGTTGGTTTTTAAAGCTACAGCTGCAAATCTTACGTGGATCTTTATTTTCTTTGGTTAGACATGCTCTGCTTTAATTTCTTTTTCCATTTCCATCTCAACATCAGAAATATTTTCTACACTTGCTAAATCCACCGTTCTTCTTCTCTTCCCCCAAGTACTTTTTCCCATCAGAAACACTCACTCAATTCTTTTCCAACCACTATCCATCTGTGTACAAGACTTCACCTTTCCCTGGACTAGCTGATGAAACATCTCACATCTATAATCTCTTTCAGTATTGGAACTTCCTTCTGTTCACTGTCCCGTCGTTCATACTACTGACTACTGTCCACAGCTAATGCTCCATGCAAGATCCTGCACATAAAAGTGATCGGTTTCATTCTGAAAAGTCAGCTTTATAAATAAACCAACATGGCTCCATTCAAAATTCTGTTTTGTGACAACACTCATCTCTTGATTTATACCCTGGCCTTGGATGCCTTTTAATTACTGACCTTTTGAATTTGTTTTGGAATTAAATAATGCCGCTGGGTCTGAACACCTGCCTTTCAAGGAATGTATTACACTAAGACATCTGCTGATTATTATGAAAACTTAAGTTTAACAGAGTCATCTGTATCTTGGTGTGGTGGAGTCTTCTGTCTTTTTTCTTCTGAACAGATAACCTCCAGATGAACTAACACTATGCCTACAAAACTATAACAATTTTAGATACAAAAATATAGAGCTTTCATTAGCCTCCAAAAACAATTCTAAATAACATTTAAATCAGGACTTAGCCATGTGACACACAGACCATGCGGGTGTGAACCGCTGGTTTGTTTGTCAAGCTACACTGGTTGTCTTGTGTGTGTCAGAGCTGCAGATCTATGTGCACAGGACATTAAAGCCTTGTTCATGCTCCACCTCCGCTCTGTGCGTGCTCTATGATGATCCCTTGGATAGGGCTGGTGTGCACACAGCTATATGTATGTATATGCTTCATTCTTGAGTCTATTCGGCCGAGTGTTTGCTGTTTTTTACCCCAAATTATCTTCTTGTTTCTGTAGTCTACTCTGGTTGTGTTTGTTTTAATTCATCGTCTTCCATAATGCTTTTTACTCATCTCTGGATGATCCAAAACCATAACCCTTGTTACGCTGCCATCCCCCATCTCCATACAAAGTGTAAGGAAATCTGTAATGCTCCGCACCGTGTATTTATATTTATGTGTACATATGTATATTCACTGCTCTTATTTTCTTATCTTTTAAATTATTGCTCTAAGTGTTGTTATCCCTGTGCCATTGCAATCCTAGAATCTCCCCCACTGTGGGACCAATAAAGGCTCATCTTATTTTAATGTGGAAGCTTACAGCTTTTCTCAAATTTAAACACTTCCCTTCTAACTTTGCAACCTTTTCTCTTAATAGTTATTTTCTCCTAACAAATTTTAGATCTTTTCCTTGTAAATTTGCAAGTTCCTTTTCAGGAATTTGTGACATTTTGTAATATTTGGCAAATTTCCTCAATTGTGCAATTTCCTCCAAACCTTGCAGCTTTACCCTTATACCTTTTTGCATAAATTTTCAACCCTTGTCTTAACTTGTGATTGTAAATCAGCATTTTTATCATATTTTGCACCTCCATGCTCAAATCTTATGTTAAGTTAAAATGTCTATTGCAAGTCTTTAACAATGTTATTAGATTTCACCAGATTTGTAGAGATGTGCAAAAAATACAGTTAGCAGGGTCTGGGAACCTCCAAATATGTATTGGCCCTTAAATATTAAGGAGCCCTAAACCTGCCTCATTTCTCTTGGTCACTAGGTGGCTAGTTTTCTTGTAGCAAAAGTTCCCACTGCCTGATATTCAGTGGAATAATGACCTTTCAAGCGTCAAGAAATTTTCAGATTTTGGTCTTAGATGCTAGCCTTTGTTTTATTAGATGTTTCTTAGATGGAGCATGGGTGAGCAATATAAGCTGCAGCTTCAGCCATCACGCTTTTTGGATAATTTATGTTGAATTGTGCAATCAGAGGAGCCATTGTTTAATTTGACCCCGTTGGATTCCTCTTCCTTGATACATTGTTCTATTCCTTTAATGTAGCCTTCAAACCTTAGTGGACTAGTAACTTTTCTATCTGTTCCTGTCTTGACCTCTCCCCCCTTGAAACAGAACGGCTTAATATCAAAGCCGGTTCTTTTTCAACATCCTGTAGGGAAGGATACCTGTTGTGTTGCTAATTTTGGGGGACCCCCTGGGGGCCCTTGTGGGTGTTTGAGCTCAGTGGCCAAATTGCTTAACATAGGAAGTATTAGTCCCACGGGGGCCTCTGACTATTCTGACCTCCTGTGGTCATGCAGCCCATACTGACAGGTCAACTTAGATGGGGCATGGGTATGGCTTTTTTGAAGATTGGTCATGTATTGTGTCTGCTCAGTATGTGGTCTTGGCACATCTCTGATATGGAAGGCAACAATACTGTATAGCTAGGTCTCCCTGGTGGGGGGGCTGTTTTCACATCCTTCGAACATTCCTCTGTCCTGCATTTGTTTGACCCATCTGGCAAATTTCTCCCTTCCTTTCTTTTGATCTGTGATTGGGACCTTTGTCAACCATCTAGCCCTTGTCTAGGATAGCGCCGACCCCAGGGAGCCGGGCTTACAGGCTAGAGACATTTCATATAGGTGTTAATCAGTCTCAACTGGTTGATCAATGGAGTGATGAATCACCCCACATTTCACAAATAGAGAACAACAACCTTAATTTTCTACCAGCCTCAGCGGCTTGATACATATACAGGAATACTATACAATATCAGATGTGTGAGGACTCACTCTGCTGGTGTGCTCAATTGTTCCTCTTTTGATCCATTGTGTTGCTTTCTTTGATTGCTGGAGTGGGACAGCGAAGTGGAAGGAGGAGGGGGGTCACTGATGGCGTGAAGGAGGAGGCAGCTGCTGGGGGAGGGGTCGTCCACAGCCAACACTGTCTCAAATTTAATGGAGAGAAACAAGCTATTAAACAGCGTGTTTTTGTCCTTCTCTGTTATATCGTGTTTATTGATTATTTTGCATTTGTTCTCACCGTTGCAGCATAAGTCTCTCATTCTTACATTTTTTCTTCCTCCAATCGTTTCTCCATATTTTTTGTCTTGCGTCCTGCACAAAACTTCAACATTTCATCAGTTTTCAATTTTCTTCAAGAACAAATTTCCGTTTCCATATTCTGCCCACTCTCATCTCCACAACAAAAACTCCTATTTATTTTATTCATTCATATTTTCGTTTGTTGTATTTAATTATTTTTGTATTTATAATTTAATTCATTTATATATTTACTTATCTATACCAACCTGCAATTTTTCATTTAAATTCTCTCACCTTTATATAGTGTCCACCTAGGATTTCCTAGTTTTGTTGAGGAATAAATCTCCTTATTCTCCAGTTTTATTGTAAACCTCCTTCTGCCCAATTAAAATTGAACCTTTCATCTCTCCAAGCCGAACGGGTACGCTTTGCCTCATTATGGGCAAACCTGCATTCTAGCAGGTCCCTGAGGTCTTTTGTTTTTTCACCATGCATGGAATTTTTAAAGCCTTCCTTTCAACCAGAGAGATAAAGTTCCAGATTTATTCTTAAGATTTTAAGTTTTTGTTGGCAGTAATTTTGTGAAATAGTGCACTTCCTATATTTGGCCACATGATGGAGGCACTGTGCCCCAGCTTGAAGGTGATTCAAAATGGCGCCCTCGCATGCGCAGTAAATGGGACACGTGCAAAATGGCCCCTGAGCCTATTGTTCACAAACCATGTGCTTTTTTTTTTTTTTTTTTTTAAGTTTAAGAAAAATGGAGCACTGCCTCCTTAATCCCAGCTTTAATTTCGCGCTTCATTTTAATGCTGTTACCTCAAACAATTCTCCTCTCAGTAACCTGTTTTACCAATTTCACCTCCACTCAGTGGTGGGTCCAGTCCTTTGTTCTGACCATGCGGTCTGGAGACCGCCATTAGTTAAATCATTGTGGGGAAAAAATTTTACTAAATATTCTCAGCTCCCAGTATTTCCCAACCCACACTTTTATCCCCTAAGGACACAAAATCAGTTCTGTACTTATGAATGCATTCACTATTGTTGGTATAAAAGAATCTTATGCAATTCTGTAAGCTATTATTTTATACTTATGAGCAGACCCTCACTTAAAGGTGGAACAAAGATTCTTGCGGCTGCTTGTTACGTTACTCACTCATGATGTAGTCTGAGGTTCTTATAACGTATTAAGAGTATCTTTATATAAACTCACTGCTGCAACCGAAATCAGGCTAACCCTGGATTTCAATTTGGAAGACAGGCACGGCCGTTGCCTCCTATTGTCTTATCAATTCTGGGTACAGACTGCAACCCACAATCTCGCCGATCCATTTAATCTTTTGTCAAACAGAGGGTACTTTCGCTGAGGTCTCGGCAGATCCCCCGATGCACAAGCGGTACCGTGATTAACTCTAATCACAGCGGACACTTTCTCTCGTGGCCTCTTTTCGGCCACGAGAACAAGCGGTGTCTTGTGTTTAGCAAATTAAATGACCGCGGCCTCACTCCCAGAGTGGCATCGGGTCGAACACTTCCATGGCTCCCCCCGGCATCAGGTTGCTAAAACCTGGCTCTTTTCATTTGGGAGACGAACCTGGGTGATTATTAGTCACCCTGGCATCCTAAGTCTCGTCATTTTGGCTCAGACTGAATCCAAAACGTTTCAAAATTTGGCGGACCATGCACCCGTCATACATGTCCATTGACCGCGGCCGTTCTATCTCAGACTGAAAATAGAACACGTGCACTCCCTTTAACTTTTCAAACTATTATTTAAACTTTTCAAACTATTATTTAAACTTTACATGTGACTCCCAACCAAATGATAAATTTCGAGATCGGATATACCCCTTAATCAGACGACTGTAAATTTAGAATGGCCAAACTGCAGAAATTTGCGTAAAAAGGCTTTCTGCTTACCTTTTTGTTTCATTCAGGCGTCGCCACAGTCGACTAAAAAGGGTCCTTCCGATGTAGTTTTTTCAGGCTCGTCTCGGAATACGTGATTCAATCCGGGTCACCGGCACCAATTGTTAGAAAAATACCCGATTCTTTGATTGAAAGGTCCAAGAACAAACTGGAGATTTCTTCAGTTTAAAGGATGGTACATTTATTTAGAAGTCACATGTAAAGCAAGCAGCGCTGGGTGCAGCGTGACGCAGCTCCCTCTGGAGCGTGGTCAGACTGAACCCCGACTTCCGGGTGCAGGTTACAATTATCCCCTCGGGTTGGGCGAGCCAGTACAATGGGATGGGCTTGTACGCGACTATCTGATTGGCTAATCTACCTATGGCGGGAACAGGCCATCCACTGAACACGCCTCTTCATTCTAGAATGTGCTATCAACAGTGTGCGTGGGTGTTGGGTTTGGGTGTGTATCTAATGTTAAAGACCTGACTTAAAAGAGAGAGAGAAAAGACAGAGAGGGCTCTATACCTTTGTCTCATTCCTGTTATCAATATACCATAACATACTTGTTCATAAGCATGCAAACAGAATTTGTATGGAATATGTGTAGAGCATAATGGGAGATCACCTACAGAATTATTATTCTGGCACTAACTATACATTAACCCTTTCAGTTCTAAGGGCGCCTTAGTGTGCCTGTGAATCTTAGTGCGCTGGCAAGCCATGCAGGTTTTAGCCCACTCCTTCACGTGCTTGCGCTCCGCCTCTTGGGCCAGGTCGCGGAAGTCCTGCTGGGTCAAACATCTCCTGCTGGACAGGGAATCTCTCGTGTGCGCTGGGAGGGTTCTCAGGAAAATATGTTTGAAAAGGAACGCGTCATTGTCCGTCCCGATCATTTGCAGCATGTCCTCCATGAGGACAGTCGGCCTGCGTCCACCTCTGTCGCACAGGTCCAGCAGCTGCCTGGCTCTTGCCTCAGACGACGGCACGAAGCTCCTGATGAGGGTGGCTTCCAGCGCGTCGTATTTGCCGACGGCGGGTGGTTGCTGCACCAGGCTCCGCACACACCGAGCTGTGCGGCTGTCGAGCGTCGCGATGACATTATGGAATTTAATGTCATCCGCTGAAACTCCCCCGAGCAGGAACCGCGACTCCACATGCTGGAACCACGAGTGCGGGTCGCTTTGCCAGAACTCGGGGAGCTTAATCAGTCTTGTGCCCCTGCTGGCATTCCCCGGTGAATCCGGGTCTGAGCGGCCGTCTCTCAGCTCTTCCATATCGATCACGAGGCTGTCCTCCAGCCTTGGCGTGCTCAGATTCATGCGTAGGTCACCAATTGTAGGAGTCAAGAATAGAGGAGACCGGATGATTTTTCCAGTAACTACTTTAATTCCCCATTTATCCTACGTCCTCTCTCGATCGGAGTGAAAAGAGAAAGGACGCAGTCACACACATACATTTATACATTCATCTTCTAATAATACATCACACACAAAAGTCACAATACTCTGCTACATCCTTTCATCTCTAGTAGAACACCCAGAGTCCTTCTGTTGTCCTTTCCGACCCCCAAAGGTCAGGCCGGGTAATCTTCTCATCTCCCCTGAGTCCCCAGGGGGTGCAAACATGTCTTCCTCTTGAGGTGTGAAGTCAATACACATGGCTAGCTCAAAGTCTCTCTTGGCTGAATTCAGCCAGCCACATGTGAGTTACATAGGTTATAACTATGGGCTCCACAGCTGACTAAATACTTTTTTCCCCACTGTATATTAACTTAGCCACCTAATGAAGGGGTCAAATTATCATACATTATGGGATTTTTGAATTTATTGATCGTACATCATACAGAGGGCAAAACTACTGTACAAATACAATAATTATCATACGTTTGGCAACACTGGTATCCCAACAATTAACAATGCATACACTACCGTTCAAAAGTTTGGGGTCACTTAGAAATGTCCTTATTTTTGAAAGAAAAGCACTGTTTTTTTCAATGAAGATAACTTTAAACTAATCAGAAATACACTCTAATATCTAATATACATTGCTAATGTGGTAAATGACTATTCTAGCTGCAAATGTCTGGTTTTTGGTGCAATATCTACATATGTGTATAGAGGCCCATTTCCAGCAACTATCACTCCAGTGTTCTAATGGTACAATGTGTTTGCTCATTGCGTCAGAAGGCTAATGGATGATTAGAAAACCCTTGTGCAATCATGTTAGCACAGCTGAAAACAGTTTAGCTGGTTAGAGAAGCTATAAAACTGACCTTCCTTTGAGCAGGTTGAGTATCTGGAAAAAATTATTATTTCAAATACAAATCATTATTTCTAACCTTGTCAATGTCTTGACTATATTTCCTGTTCATTTTACAACTCATGGTGGTAAATAAGTGTGACTTTCATGGAAAACACAAAATAATTGTCTGGGTGACCCCAAACTTTTGAACGGTAGTGTATATCAAACTAGTTATAAACATGGTTACAAACTTCAGCTAGGGGACAATTATCCAGATTTCAGGGCTGTAACTAATGACTGTTTTTACACCCAATTAATCTATTGATTATTGAAACAATTGACAGACTACTCTGATTGTACGTAAATCTGGTACTGCTACTGTTTTCTTCATCTTTTCAAAAAAACACAAGAAAGAAGCCATATAGTTATACTCAAGTTATTATGTTACTATTAAGATGTGAGTTTCTAAAATTTTCATTAGCACGCACCTACTAATCTACCAATTTTAATAAATGAGAAAAACTGCAAATTTAGAATTAAAAATTTGCAAATTTGCATGAAAAAAGGTCACAGATTTGTCCCAAAATTTTCTATATTGATCAAAAATGTGTACATTTATGAAAAATAGTAAAACAAGTCATGAGAAAAAAAATTAAGAGAAAACAGTAGCAAGTGGATGAGAGTACAGTTGGTACTGTTGACTTAAAATAAAAAAAAAGTAGCCTATAGTTCTGAACATGATTTAGAAGATTATTCCTCAAACATCTGAAGACTCTTGGAAAAAGTTTCCTCTTGAATGTCAGATATAATTAAAGTTAATGCAAGTATAATGTATGGAACATGATATAACAGTTAGTTCCAACCAAGCAATTTGACTGGACAATGAGGATTCCAGAAGCTATTAAAATCCACAGTGAATGCACTCCAACTTCACTGGATATGTATCACTCCACTTCAAAGGTGTTCATGTAACCATTGATTACTAACACTAATTTACTGTCAACTAACTCTCAATGATAAATGCAGTACTGTATCGGATATCTTAATTTCCACAGTGAGGCACTGTTTGAAAAGATTTCTTACCTGACCCAGAAGTCCCACCCTTTTGAAAAATTTTTTATTCAGCTTACAGTCTGCTTTTGTATAAACATCATGAAGCTGTTTCATTTTGTCTGTTTAAAAAAACAGGCAGTGCTAGAGTTGGATTTATTGTCTCAATTAACAAACCACAGTACTTTTGTGGTGATGGACTCTTTGTTTCATCTTCTGTCTTCTGCAGAACAGACTCAACAGGTACAGTATATGTTTTGCAAACACATTACTTTTGCACTTGACAATATTTGTTTACATGTGTGTGAAATGACAATAGATGTCTTCATGCTGATTGAGGTGTTTAGCAACAGTTACTGGCTACATTTTGAAGGGAGTATTTTTTTTCAGCTGTGCAAAACAAATAATAATAGTTTGTCCAGTATTGCCATCATTTATTTAATAAACTAGTGCATGTCTGTAGAAAGCAAGTATTCCTGTCTGAAACAGGTTGTCATGGCGTGGTCCTCGCAGACCACTAATGAGACGCTATAGGCAACCAGTGAGTTTGCATATTTATTAAAGGACTGTTTCAAGGTACAAAATAATGAGCCTCGTGGGGCAAAACACAAAGACTATGACTAGGACACACTAACGATATACTGAGAACAAGGAGAAACTTACTGGGAACACGGAGGATCAAGGGAGTGACTGAAGCAAAGGGTTAGGGGCTTCAGCCGAACGTTGGGGAGACCAACGATGACATATGTGAGGTCGCAGCCCGGACTAACCTAAGCTGCTCCCTTAAATAGGGCTAAGGATTAATCAGCTGATGAGGCAGTCATCAGCTGAATGCAATCCAGCTGTCACGGAGGAGCTCAGCTCTGACAGCCGGAAGCCCCTCTGAGACGCTGTCAAAATAAAAGCTCGGAGAGCTACAAGGAACTACACAGAATGGGAGGAAAATACTGCATGACCCGAGTGCGGATGACATCGGCGCTCAGACCATGACAGTACTCCCCCCCGAATGGTGCACTCCGGGCACCGCGTAACATCCAAGCCTCCCCCCACTCAAAAGGCTAATAAGGCCCACCAAGGGTGGGAGGAGGGGAAAAAAGGCCAGGGGGGCGAGAACCAGAAAAAAAAAAACACATCAAGACAGGGAACCGGGAAAAAATAACAAGGGCGAATACAAAACACATAAGACCATCGTGCAACAACAGAGCATGGGGAAAAAAAACACAAATATACTCCATCAGCACAGGTGGAAAAATAGACAGGACAATGAATGCAAAAAACAGAAATACTATCCCTACAGGCCACAAATAACAGAAATACTATGTCAACAGGCCAAAAACACAGGCCAAAAGAAACAAACAACAACTACATAGCATCTCTCAAATAGAGGAAGGGAAAAGAAAAAAAAATCACGCTAAATAGCGGCGAAATACAGATGGTATAATAAGTCCAAATAACTGGCAGAGGCAACAGGACAATAAATGCAAATAACAGAAAAACAATGCCTACAGACCATGATACACAGACCCAAAAGAAACAAAAGGCAACCCCATAGCATCTCTCAAACAGAGGAAAGGAAAAAAAAAATCACGCTAAATAGCGGCGAATACATACAGCTCAATGTAATACAAATTCCAAAAAACACAAGAGCATCCCAACAATACAGAGAAGAGGAAAAAAAAAACACTACAGGGATGTCGGAAGGCAAAGCACAGGGAAACCAAAAACACACAGTTTGGGAGGTCTCCCTGCATCCAGCGTCCAGATCGCTAGCAGGGGGGAAAACCTATGTTCGGGCGGTCTTCCCCAGTCCCAGGCCTGGGAGAACAGTACCTCTGGCAGCCGGACCAGGTCGCCGAACCAAGAATCCAGTTTGTCGGGTGGCCGACCCAGAACGCCGAACCGGCGTAGAAGTTTCCCAGGCAGCCGACCTGCATCAATAGGCAACCAGGACCAAAGGGAGGAGCTCAGAAGCGGCCTCCCCACCAAGAGGGACAGTGAGGGGAAGCCAAGCCAAAAACGGGGAATCCCAGCGGCACCCGGTGGGGGGGGGGGGGGGAAGGGATCGGGGAAAAGCTGAGGGACCAGTCCGGCGTTGAACAGCGAAGGATCTGCAGCTCCTCCTCCGAACTCCACTAGGACAGGCGCCGCGCTCCAGCTGGACCCCAAGCAAGACCGCGCTACACACTCGATGGACCCCGATTGGGCCAGAACAGCGTCCTCGACGGGCCCCGATTAGACCGGTGAATTACCCACGATGGGTCCTGATTGGACCAGCGAAGCACCACGACGGACCCCGACTGGGCCGGAGCAGCGCCAGGAGCAACCTCCAAACCCGAACCTGGAACTTCCAGAACAGCGACCGGAGCCGACTCCTCACCGGTGACCCTGGGAGAAGGCTCAGGAGAAGAAAAAGAACCGGGATCAGGATCACCGGTAGCGGCAGAGCCCAGCGAGACCAGCTCGGATGCAGCTGATGGCTGCACCCGGCTCGTCTCCCCGAGAGACAGGCAAAAATGCTCCAGAACAGAAAGAGGGAAGACAAAATAGAGCGCTTGCCTGATCTCGGGTTCCACCGCCATCCAGGATTTCGGCGATCCAGGTTCAGCAAGTTGATGGTCCACTTCTGGCTCCCACTCGACTGCGGCAGGCTCCGCAGCCGGCATGATGGTGTCCTCAGTCTGGGGATTCCCTGACGCCCACGCCGAAAACCCGCACGGCGTAGTGGCAGGGAATCCTTGACCTACTGGGTCGAACCGTTCCTCCGTGGAGACCCGGGGATGCTTAGTCGTCGGCACAGCCTCCAGTTGGTGGTCCGCCCTCCTCCTCTGCCCATGACGTGGCTGCGGGGCTGGAACCAGGCTCTCCAGGGCCACAGGCTCCTTCCTTGTCCGGCGGTGTAGTCCTGGCACCGGGGAACGCTCAGGGGAAGGAGACACACAGGTAGCAGGTTCACAATTAATAATTGCAGCGGGTAGAGGAACCTCGGGGGACTGAGAACCCCAAACTTCACCCCCAGGAATCGAACAAGGCAATTCACCCAGTGGAGGAAAAAGAATGAAAAGCCACTTGCCTGATCTGCTGAGGGCCAATGGAAGCTGCTGCGGTGGGCTTAGTTTTCTCCCTTCCCCTTTGGATGGTGATGGAGGGCCCCTCAGGAAGACGAGGAGGAGCCACTCGCATCGGACCGATGACGGGCACAGCCGGAGCAGGACTCGTGGCGTTCTCAGCAGCTGGAGAGAGCGTTGAGGAGGAGGGAGGAACAGCCGAGGCGGGCCAGGGATGAGGCACATACAACCCGGAGGCGGCGGCGGCGGCTATCTTATCCCTCTGATGAGACGCAGAGGCTACAGCTAGCTGGGAGACAGAGTTCGTGCGGCTACCCGGAACTGGGTCTGGACGGGGTTCTCGCTGAGGAGTCGCCAAGGGAATCCCGGCTGACGTCTTTCTCCGGTGGGGATGACCCCTGGGTGGTGTGAACTCCTGGGCTGGACGAGTGACAGGAATGGGATCCCGAGGTGAGGAGCGAGGATGCCTCCTCTTGGGCTTCCTGCCGGAGTTTCCCTCCAGACCACGGAGCTTCTCCCGGCAAGCAGTGATTTCCGCCCTCCTCGCCGTGATTTCGGGGTGATAGAGTAGCGGGGATGACGGTTGATCGTCGTCTCAGCGAGGTCCAGGGACCAGTGTGAGGCGCTGGGGACGGTGCAATGGCGAGTGCTGGAAATGATCCCGTCAATTTCGATAAGGACCATTACCAGCTCATAGCCCAGGCTCATGGCGTAGCCCTTGGGTGGCGACGCCATCTCCCAGCACACTGGTATGCGGAACAAAAGGGAAAAACTACAAGCGCAAATTAAGCAAACACAGTCACCGGCGACTCGTTTGGGCTGCAACCTACTGTCATGGCGTGGTCCTCGCGGACTACTAATGAGACGCTATAGGCAACCAGTGAGTTTGCGTATTTATTAAAGGACCGATACAAGGTACACAAATAAAGACTATGACTAGGACACACTAACGATATACTGAGAACAAGGAGAAACTTACAGGGAACACGGAGGATCAAGGGAGTGACTGAAGCCAGGGTTAGGGGCTTCAGCT
Organism: Pholidichthys leucotaenia; assembly: GCA_020510985.1. NCBI lineage: Eukaryota > Metazoa > Chordata > Actinopteri > Cichliformes > Pholidichthyidae > Pholidichthys > Pholidichthys leucotaenia. The sequence continues at coordinate 257,426,983 of CM035848.1, read as the reverse complement.
GAACGTCAGGGAGACCAATGTTGACGTATGTGAGGTCACAGCCCGGAGTAACCTAAGCTGCTACCTTAAATAGGGCTAAGGATTAATCAGCTGATAGAGGCAGTCATCAGCTGAATGCAATCCAGCTGTCATGGAGGAGCTCAGCTCTGACAGCCGGAAGCCCCTCCAAGATGCTGTCAAAATAAAAGCTCGGAGAGCTACAAGGAACTACACAGAATGGGAGAAAAATACTGCATGACCCGAGCGCGGACGATATCAGCGCTCAAACCATGACACAGGTAGCCCAATCAGGCTTTACAGACCCAAATGTAGGCTGTATTTGAAAGTGGAATACAAAGGTGTAGCCTATATATTGACAATCACATGTTAGACTTTGACAAATATGAAAGGGACTGAACTGAGATTTATTAGACTGTGTGAATATTAATTACAGAATTATTGAAAATGAACGGGACATCCAATATTAGCCACTGTTTAAGAACCGCTTGTTTATTTTTTTGTCAGTCCACTTATTTGTGTGATCTTTTATGAGTTATATTAATGGATTGTCATGACCCGCTGCTCATCAGCGGCTTCAGCTGCGCGCACACCTGCGTCTCGTCAGCAGCGGGCTATTTAGCCCACTCTGCCCTCTGCTGCAGTCTGGAGCCGTCTGTTCTCATCAGCGTTTCCAAAGCTCTTGATTCTACCTCAGATCACCAGCAAAGATTCAACGACACATAAGAACTCCTTACCTTGTCTTCCAAGTTCTCACCCCTGTGCACAGGTGGACCCTCCTGGCGGCGGATTTCCCCCGTCATCGCCATAGCATCTCCATCTTCTGCGCAGACCCAGCAGGACGCTGTCTCCCGGGCTCATCGCCTGCCGACACCAGCCACCTGTCCCTGCAAGTAAGCAACACCGTCACTTATATCCCCTGTCTCGGTGTGGTGCCCGTTACCCTTGTCCTTTGTTCTTGTCTCCATAGGGTTGTCCGGCTGTACGGCGCGCTGCTCTGCTGCCTGCGCATCGGCGTTCACCCCAGCACATTCCCATACCGCATACATCCATCCACACACACCTGCTTGTTGAATCCGGTTCCGCCGGACCGGCGGCGCCACACGAGTGGGCTGCCTGTTGCAACAGCCTTTTTTTTTATCTTCCTTCTTCTTTCTACACCTTTCACTCTGTATATATATCACGGACGCACGGATCGCCCCGGGGGTCTCCCGGGTCGGCGGACGGAGCCACGGTTTGCAGCGGGAGACGTTACAGCGGGGAGGAGCTAGTGCTAGCTAGCACTTGGCCGCCGCCCGGTGCTAATGGGAAACTCGACATACCGGGAGCTGTAGCGAAAACGACGCGGTGCCGGGCTGGAGTTTAGGCGGCGTGAAAGAAATATAAGACAGAATAATAAAGAGCGATGGCAAGAACCAAGCAGACCGCCCGTAAAATCTACTGGAGGAAGAAGCCCCCCCCCCCCCGCCAGGGCTGCTCGGAGAGGCGCTCCGGCCACCGGCAGAGTGAAGAAGCCTCGCCGTCACAGGTCCGTGGCTCTGAGAGAGATCCGTCGCTGCCAGAGATCCACGGAGCTGCTCATCCGTAAGCTGCCCGTCCAGCGCCTGGTGAGGGAGATCGCTCAGGACTTCAAGACCGTCCTGCGTTTCCTGAGCTTCGCCATCGTGGCTCTGCAGGAGACCAGCGAGGCCCACCTGATGGTCTCTTCTTCGCTAAGGGGGTCACCATCATGCCCAAAGACTTCCAGCTGGCCCGCTGCATCCGCGGAGAGAGAACTTAGACTTTCTGCTGCACATTCACCAGCCATAATGCTCTGCACTGTGTGTCTATATATATACATTTATAGTAATATGGACATATGTTTACTAGATGTTGTTTTTTCTTGCCTTCTGATTGTTGCTCTGAGTGTTGCTATCCCTATGCTGTTGCAATCCTGGAATTTCCCCATTGTGGGACTAATAAAGGCTTATCTTATCTTATCTTATCTTAAATCTATCCTGAGCCTGCGTGCGTGTTTCCTGGGCCTGTGTGCTACATTATGTCATGGATAATAATAATGATAATGGACTTGTTTCTGTACTTGTCCTTTTAGACCTTAGTGCAGCTTTTGATACTATCGATCATAATATTCTACTTGATAGATTAGAACACTATGTTGGACTTAATGGAACTTCCTTGCAGTGGTTTAGATCTTATTTATCTGATAGGTTCCAGTTTGTTCATGTAAATAATGAGTTTTCTTTCAACTCAAAGCTTAGTCATGGAGTTCCACAGGGATCTGTGCTAGGCCCTACTCTTTTTGGTTTATATATGCTTCCGTTAGGCAACATTATTAGAAAGCATTGTACACATTTTCATTGTTATGCAGATGACACACAATTATACCTGTCAATGAAGCCAGATGATAGTAATCAATTAGCCAAGTTAGAAGCCTGTCTTAAGGAAATCAAAGCTTGGATGACTTGTAATTTCCTGCTATTAAATTCAGATAAGACTGAAGTCATTCTTGTTGGTCCAATAAACCTTAGAAATACCTTTCCAAATCAAACTTTCAGTTTGGATGCGGTTACACTTTCTCTTAATAGCTCTGTGAGGAACCTTGGAATTATTTTTGATCAAGATCTGTCCTTCAATTCACATATTAAATTTGTTTCTAAGACTGCCTTCTATCATTTGCGTAATAAGATAAGTAAGTTAAGCCTTTATAGCTATAAGCCTTTATAGCCTTTATATACAGTATATAGTTAAGCCTTTATAGTAAAGCCTTTAATATTGCCAAGATTAGAGCATCTCGTCTCAGAGTGATGCTGAGAAACTGATCCACGCTTTTGTTAGCTCGAGATTAGATTATTGTAATTCTTTATTATCAGGCTGTCCTAAAACATCTTTAAAAAGTCGTCAGCTGATCCAAAATGCTGCAGCAAGAGTTTTAACAGGTACTAGAAAGAGAGATCATATCTGTCCGGTTCTGGCCTCCCTTCATTGGCTTCCCATAGAGTTTAGAATTAAGTTTAAAATCCTTCTTCTTACTTACAAAGCTCTAAACAATCAGGCTCCTTTTTATTTAAAAGATCTGATACGACCGTATTATCCTAACAGAGCACTACGCTCCCAAAATGCAGGATTACTTGTAATACCTAGAATCTCCAAAAGTACAATGGGAGGCAGAGCCTTCAGTTATCAAGCTCCTCTCCTGTGGAACCAGCTGCCAATTTGGATTCAGGAGTCAGACTCGATCTCTGTTTTTAAGAATAGGGCTAAAACCTACCTTTTTGATATAGCCTACAATTAGGGAGGGATCATGTGTTTCTGAACCCTCCCTTAGTTATGCTGCTAATAGGTTTAGTCAGCCGGGGGACCTCCAGTAATGCACTGGGCCTCACTCCTTTCCTCACTCTCAATGAAATATTTTTTTTGCTGGTCATTAACATTTGCTTGTTCTCTCCCATAGATTGAGTCCCATCGTGCTGTTTGCTCTCTACATGTCTGTTCTTTTCATCTTCTCTATCCCCTCACCCCCCAGCCCGTCGCAGCAGATGACTGCCCCTCCCTGAGCCTGGTTCTGCTGGAGGTTTCTTCCTGTTAAAAGGGAGTTTTTCCTCTCCACCGTCCCCAAGTGCTTGCTCACAGGGGATCGCCTTGATTGCTGGGGTCTTTCTGCAACTGTGGGGGTTCCCCCTACAGTTGATAGTGCTATGAGATGACTGTTGTTTTGAAATGGCGCTATATAAATAAAGTTGAATTGAATTGAATTGAATTGAATTGAATTGAATTCATAATAGTGTATCTTGCACTTTGGGGAGTGGGAGTTGCTAAGTCACCATTACAATTTAGTTTATATGTGTAGTTTATAGTCTATCGTCAATAAACTCATGCAGTACTATAACAGGACACGTTTACAAATATTTGAGACCCATTGTAGTGCATCCTTTTATATTTTAGCAATATTATAAGTACAAAACACTGAACATTATTTTTTTTTTTTTTTTTGGTATTTGTATGTTGTATACTTTATTGATCCCCAGAGGGAAATTTAGGGCATCCACATAGGGCGCCAATCCCTTCACCATTCACACACACACACAGCAAAATGACCCGTTTGGCTGCAACTGTTGCATCAGTGTTGCCCATTTGTCTGTAAATATTTAAATAAAAATGATTTATTTTGTTATTTGGGCATTTTTGCGTCTTGTTGTCATTTAGTCCAAGTGTGCATATGTGTCTGCATGTGATATGCAGTTGATCTGGCAATTCCGCTCCACAGTTATGGCGGTATTAAGTTTTTAATTTTTAGATACTCACACAAGAGGGGGGACTCGTGGTGCTGCAAAGTACAGTGGTACCACGCAGGTGAAGCAGAAGCAGGTACTCCCATCTACTACTGACTGGGCAGGCTGGCCGTGCCTCCCTGCGAAGGACCGTGGTCTGCCCGGTCGGGCTGCTGCTTCTCCCAGCATGTTTTGTGTTGATACACTGGTAATCTTTGTCAGACCTGCTCCCCGATGACACTCCACCCAGTCTGTTCGCGCACCTCATGTTCTCCACATATGCCGAATTATCCTTTAGACCTACGCAATCACGGCAACTTTATGGTATAATGTTTTAAGCATTAAATCTTCAGTATTATCTTTTTCTAGTCAAATTTGTTGTTTTTCACTTCCTTGTTTTGTCCAGGGAGCACTGTGGTGACTGACAAGTCGTGATGCCACGTATTATCCAATCAGCATGGAGTCAATGGCATGAAAAGACACAGAACGGTGACAGAGCAGTGGCTAAACTTTTATTGATAAAAATTACATATTTTGACTGAGTGACTCCACACTCGGGGATGCACATCCTCGTAACCTCAGCAAAGCACTTATAAAATCTGAGGTCAGTCTGACAAACGGTTTGGGAGATATCTGAGGAACAGACAAACACACACACAAACACATACACAGACAAAGATATGCTGCATTTATAGATAGAATGTGTTACATCCATAAATCAGTAGTAATATGGCGGCCTGGGATTTACCGGGAATTAGAGGGGGCTGGTGAATCACACTTCCGATGGTGATGCTGGCCGGGGTATAAAAGGCCAGGGGCGGACAAGGTGGTCCTCTTTCGTCGTAGACGCCTGGACCTTGAGCGCTGTAGCCCACTGCTGTGTGCCTGGTGTGTTATTTATAAGTTATTAATAAAGATATAAACTGCCTTCCGCCCTGCTCCTCATTCTACTATTTATGGACACAACATTTGGTGATGAGGAGAATGCTTTTATGGAGTGTGCTGCAATGACTTTTCGGCCATTTCCAGAGGCCCCTGGCGAGCCTCATGTGTCGTGGCCTAGGTGGTTTGCGGCATTTAGCATCTACCTGGTGGCCCTCAACCTCAGTGATTTGAAGAAATTGCAAGCAAGGGCAATTTTAGTCCATAATTTGAGCATGGAAGGGCAGAGGGTCCTGGAAACATTGGGCGGAGTGGAGTCTTTTGAGGAGGGTGTAGAGCTAATGGCGCGATATTTTTGCGTGCCGAACAACATCATCGTCCGGCGTATCCAGTTTCAACAGTGCCACCAGCAGCCAGGAGAGCCAGTGAAGAGGTTTGTGGCAGACCTGCGTCAGCTGGCGGTGGAGTGTAACTTCGGAGCGCTACAGGATGAGATGATTCGGGACCAACTGGCAGAGCATGTCCGGTGTTCGGCTGCCCGGTTGCGCCTCCTGACCCATTTGAGTGAACTAACACTGACCACCGCCATAGATATTGTCCAGCAGTTCGAGGCGGCTGAGAATATTGCGAGGGACCTCGGCGGAGACCCATCCTCATCTTTAAATGAGCCTCGGCTAAAGGCACTGACAGCGGACCCTGTAGGTGAAGACGACATTAAGGAGGAAGGGGACTACACCTCCATCGTCAGAATAAGGTCTACCCCGGGAATGCTGAGATGTTACGGCTGTGGATCTGCTAAACACAGATATAGGTCCAGAGAGTGTCCAGCGAAAGGAAAGCGCTGTGGAAAATGTGGCCTGCTGCACCATTTCACACAAGCCTGCAAGAACTTTGAGCATGGGGAATGTGGAAACGGCGGGGGCTCCTCCACGAATGCTCCCACTGTCATGCATACGGTTCTACCTGAGTCCAGTGGCCGTATCTATTGCACGGTATCTCTGGACAGAGTCAAGGTACCGATGCTGGTGGATATGGGTGCAGTGGCTTCAATTTTAAATCTACAGATGGTGAAGAGCTTGTTCTCCCGGTACCACATCCAGAAAACGGCTACCCCATTTTACGGCTATGGCAGAAGTAGGATTGCCGTATTGGGGTACATCGAGGTGATGGCACATTATAAGTTAAGGAGCATGGTGGTTTTACAGGTGCTGGTGACTGCCACAGGATCCAACATTATGGGATGTGACATGTTCTATGGCTTGGGCTTCTCCATTGCCAGTGACACTGGAGAGGAGTGGTCAGGTGAAGGTTTGTGGAACCGACTCCTGCCGGAGGTGGATGACAATGCGGTCTGGGACGCCGATTGGCCTGAACTGGTAGAAGACAGCGAGGAGGACCATCACGGGACACCTCCCCGGGATGGACCCAATGCCAGAGCCCAAGTTACACTGGGTGTGGGAGCTGGGCGTTTGGACGAGGCCCCCGGGTTGGTAGGCGGGACCGTAACATCAGCACTGAACAGCACCGGGGCTAGACCAACAGGTGCACGCTTGAAACGCACAAGAAGAAGGCCTTCGAAAAGGGCTTAGGGCCGGACCGGGAAGAATACTGGGTCCAAATGGGAAGCCCCCCCATGGCGGAGGGATCCGGAGAGACTTGCTAGAGCTCCCCTGGCAGTTGGTGATATGGTCCGCCCTAGGGTAGAAGCTCAGTTGAGGGGGTCCCATAGACGTTGTGGGCTGTATGATAATCAGGGGTGGCTACAAGTGGAGGCCACCCGGAGTGATAGCTACTTGGGCCTGTCGGACAGAATGTGGAGGCACCCCAACAAGCTACGTCGGGTGTCGGTGGAGAAGAGATGACGTATTATTGGCCCTCTAACATAAATACAGCCGGTGCACCCCAGCGTTGCCCGCTGGGGCCGGGTGTCTGGTAGGAGAGTTTTCCCAACTCTCTCTGCATTCTGCTTATATAGCTTTAATGGTATGCATAAAGAGCTACGCTAGTGCATTATGCTTGTGTGTGTACAATGTAGCATCATCTCACTTTGGCTCATCAATAAGAATTATTCTTCTGCTTAAAGACATTGTTTCACCCAGAAAAAGGACAGTCAAGAACTACTCTGTCATTCCCCCATGCCATGGCTCAACTCACATTCCTTTGTTAAAACCAGTCTAAGGAACTCACCCTAATGCATTTCCTGTTTTGACTTTTATAGCCCCCATAAATGTGGAGACATGGAACAGAACCCTGGAGTATGTCATATGGTCAATACAAAGATCCATAGCTCAATATTGCCCCCTTCTGGCAACTCTGGTACATGCAGATCTAACCAGTGCAGCTTTTCATCATATCTGTGTTAACTCAATTCTAAACCTTCTCTTTTGTTCCAGGACCATGAAAAGCCAATGGACTCTTGATGTTTATCCTGGACAATCAATAATAGGTTTGAAATGTATTAATCCATGATTTTAGATATATGCATGTTAAAATGTTTAGATGAATGTTTATTCCTGCATCTTAATTTATAAGCACTGGGTATAAGTTGTATGATCACTAAGACTAGGTTAGAGAATATACATAAGGGTATAGAGGAATATTCCAGTATTAAAATGTGTATTAGATTTGCCAAAATATCTCTCAAATCATGTGACCGATCTCAGCCAGGCTCTGCTTGACAACAGCTCTCTCAGAGTGCAGACAACAGACTGTTTGCTCATTGGACTAAAGTTCATAAAGCCCGCCTACGAAGGAAGCCTATTTGCTGAGCTCCTGTCAACTTGGAAGCCCGTGAAAGCTTGACTGAATTTATAAAAGGAGGGAGACCCCTTGCTACTTCCTCTTTTTGCCGCCGTTTTTCGCCAGATCTCTCTTTCAGCTTTTCACTTCTATTTGGCTTCACGTCTGTCACAGCAGAGAACTACCGGAGAACAAAGGGACTTCTCCCACGTGTTGCTTTTCGACAATCACAGAGCAGATAACTCGTAACTTTGTGTTCTGTAACTATGTATATTAATGTTTTTCTTTTCTCTTAAACGTCTGGGAATTGACTCTTTTTTTCTTTGAGCTCATTCTAATCAGGAGTTAAACTCCAATCCTAGACATTTATTTCCATCACTTTTTCCTGTTAAACCTTCTGTAAAACCACCGTTTTTAATATTAATCTAACCTTTAATCATGACTTTATTTTTATAATATTTTTATTGACCAATCCCACACCAGAAGCCCTTTTATCTAAAGTCTGAAACTCTTTTAATTTGAGATCAGATTAGATATATTTAATTATTATTGAATTCCTCTGGGAAGCCACTTGCCAACGAAGAGGAAAGGAGACGCAGCTCGCCACGATCACGTGCAGCTGAAGAAATCACCACACCACGAGGAGGAGACGCCCTGGGCCAGATCGCAGCCCAGGTGATCAACACATCAAAATCTCATCTTGTGACAACCGAATATTTGCTGGACAAATATTCTGGGTTTTGGCACTTCTCCACATTGAAAATTTCCAGATGACGCTGACAAGGAATCACCGAGGAATCACGTGAGTGACATTTTTGTTCATCTGCTGAGTTAAACGTCCAAGGTTCGATAATAATTTAATATCTGATCAGATGCAAAATTAAAGAGCAAGTAATATAACCTTTGTTTTCATTAAAATCCCGTTTTCATTTTCTTAGAGTAATCCAGAGCTTTTCAAATAATTAGTAAAACTTTCCCCATAAATTTGCGTTGTCTTCCACAATCTGTTAACTCAAACTGATCTAAATTCATTTCACAGTTTAACCCTGGTTCTGCAAATGTTGACATTGTTAATCTATCATTTACAAGTTTGATTTTATGGTTGATGAAATCACTGCAATGTCTGTTAATCATCATTTCATTTAATAAATATGTGAAAATGAGAGAAGTTGTTGAGAATTTATTTCATTCTGAGTCTGGATCAAGTCCCCAGTATCGAATTCACTAAAATTTTGAGACTGATTATTAATTAATTTATTGAGTGATTAAACAGGTATAAAGTGAAATTAAAGATTAAATTGCTTCTTAGAGATAGAAGCTGGTGCCCCACGAGTGTTATTAACTTTTTCGGTGTGTATGAACCGAGAATTCATCTCAGGTTCCAATACATTAATATAAATTAAATAATTTTTATACCTGATCATAATTATTAATTCATATACTGTTACAACAAAGAGAATGTGTGACACATTAACATAACACTTGCGACATTCATGACAGTACATCCACCCCCCCCCCCCCGCCCTCATTGTCTGTCTAGTTACTCCTTGGGGGGCTACCCCCTTCAGTCCATTGTTCTGCCCTTTTTCCTGCTTCTGGGTGTGAGAAGAATGTCCACCCGTTGTGTCTAGTGTCGCCACACAGCCCCCCCCCCCCCGAATGCCCAGAAAGGGCTGTGACCCCCCCCCCCCCCCGTCGTTTGGGCTCAAGTCGACACCAGAGGAGGCTGCAGCAGGGGGTTGCCGCTCTGGTCGAACTGTCTGCTGGTGAGGAGTGTCGGAGGGCATGTAAGTCTGTGGGGGAAAGGGGGAGGGGTGAAAAACACTATCTGCTCCGCTCCAAGTTCCAACACGTGACGGCCATGGTTCGGTAAACCTGGCTGTGATCCGCAGTGGCTGTGAAAAAAATTAAGTCTCTGACTCCTCTTGCAGCTCAGTCCTGCGAGGATGTGGGGAAGGCGAATGGCCAAATTCCCCGAGGATGCATAGAAGCTGTGAAAAAAAACTGAAGCTGTGTGAGGGACTTGGCGGTCTGGCTTTAGGTGCAGAAGCAGCCCTAAAGTCATCGGGGAAAGTAATCGGCTAAATTCCCGTTGTGCGCCGTGGCTGAGAAACCCATACAAAGTCCTGTGTGCGGGCTGCATGTCTGCTTCAGGTGCGTGAGCAGCCCTGAAGGTTCCGAGGATGGCGATCGGCCATGTTTCTCGGGCATGTGCAGTGGTGGAGGACGATGTATAAGTCTGTGGAGCCGGTTTGTCCCTGGTGTGTGGCGCGCGCCTGGCGCAGTGACCACATAGCTGGAAGTTGTGCTGTCCTAGTAATCCTGCGCTGTGTGAGCGGGGTTTCTGTGCGCAGAAAGTCCGCTGTCGGGAGGTGAGTCAGGGTCTGGGACCTTGATGGAAATCAACGCAGACGGCGCCGATGATCTTCCCTGTTCAGGCTGTTTCTGTGCGTTGCTTGTGTCGCTGATCCCCGTGCGACTCGGTCCCAGCCCCGCGCTCTCCGTCCGGCCCTGGAGGTCGCCATCGTAGAGAGAGGATAAGGCGCGCGCGCTCCAGTGTGGATGCGAAGGATGTAGGCGATCCCCGGTCTCTGGAATCCACAGCGCGGTGAAAGGGAGCAGACGGTCATCCCACATCAGGTCACCGTGTGGTGTGTGGCGTAAGGGAGAAACAGTTCATCTCCCTCAGGTCACCAATGTGGAGAAAAAGGAATCCACAGCACAGCGAAAGGTAGAGATAGTCCATTTCACGTCAGGTCACCAAAGTAGAGGGTGTAAGGGAAGGATGTGGAGGCGAGGCACAAGCGTAGGTCGACACAGATTCTTTATTGACCCTCTAACTTAAATACAGCCGGTGGACCCAAGCGTTGCCTGCTGGGGCCAGGTGTCTGGTAAGAGAGTTTTCCCAACTCTCTCTGCATTCTGCTTATATAGCTTTAATAGTATGCATAAAGAGCTGTGCTAGTGCATTATGCTTGTGTGTGTACAAAGACAATGTGTGACACATTAACATAACACTTGCGACATTCATGACAATACATACACCCCCCCGCCCTCATTGTCTGTCTAGTTACTCTTTGGGGGGCTACCCCCTTCAGTCCATTGTTCTGCCCCTCTTCCTCCTTCTGGGTGTGAGAAGAATGTTCACCCGCTGTGTCTAGTGTCGCCACAGTATGTAAATTAACTCTGCTGGATTGTGTTCTGATTGTGTCTGATATATTGATTTGAGTGTTTAATTGACCATATTTGGAGAGATTATATATATGAATTTTTAAAAAAAAGAAAGAAAACAAAGTATTGTAGAAACAAACAAAAGAGAAGACACGAAATTACTGGATTTGGGTTTGAATTTTTTTTTTCTCTGAGGAGTATTGGTTTATGATGGTTAACATACACTGAGATAAAACCAGTTTAATAACTAGAATAAGGTTGATAGATGCTCTGAGGCTCGACCTGGTGTGTGTTAATGTGAAAGTGTATAATGCTAAATTGACTACCTCAACATTGTTTTGTTTTTGTATGCTCATGGGTGGGGTGTGTTGGGGTGGGAGCAGCCAGTAGCGTTGGGTTTACCCTCTGAGTGTTTATGGTGCAGAACTGCGACATAACCCCTAGGGGTCAAGAGTGGTAAATATTTTTTGTCAATAAAATAGTTCAGATTTCCAAGGCTATAACTTCAAAGTGGTAAAAGATAATGGCTTACTGTCAATTAGAAAGATGTAAAATATGATCCAAAGTTTCAGATAGGAATAAATTTACACATCTAATTTGCATAATGTTTCGGGACCTCTTTAAATTCCATAACTCAGTCAAAACTGGACATTGGACATGTTTACATAAAAAAAAGGTTCAGTCTTTTGACACCATTTTTGTACAGAGGTACCTCATCATCTTATCTTCAAAGTATATAAACAAGAAATCAGTATATTAAAAAAAAAAAAAACAACAGAAATTTCTCACTTACTTTTGACAAAGTCAGAGTGAGAAGGCAGGCACAGTGCCGCACTCTGCCACTGGGGGCATGCAAATTCTCACACTCAAAGAGTTAAATGACAGATGTTTGTGTTCATTGTGTAGGATTTATCATGTATAGGTGCATTTACAGTCTGTTCTGGGATAATTTCCTTTTATTGGAAACACGGCTTGTTTTATGTTCTGGACTGGCGAGGAAAGCGGCAGAATAATCCGCTTAGCCATGTAGGGGGTGCCCCCCAGCCTTGGTTGTGTGACTGGATAGACTATTTGCTTATTTTTGTATATACTGTTTTTCCCTGTTAGTGCGTGAATCGGGCTATAAAGTTGGGTGGGCTAATTGTGTGACTGCGTTTTTTGAAGGGGGGGGTATTACATCCGTAAATCAGTAGTGATATGGCGGCCTGGGATTTACCGAGGATTAGAGGGGGCTGGCAAACCACACTTCTGGTGGTGACACTGGCCGGGGTATAAAAGGCCAGGGGCGGAGGAGGTGGTCCTCTTTAGTCGTAGATGCCTGTGACATAATGTAGCACACAGGCCCAGGAAACACGCACGTAGGCTCAGGATAGATTTAACAGCTTTATTCAACAAGCAGGTGTGTGTGGATGGATGTATGCGGTATGGGAATGTGCTGGGGTGAACGCCGATGCGCAGGCAGCAGAGCAGCGCGCCGTACAGCCGGACAACCCTATGGAGACAAGAACAAAGGACAAGGGTAACGGACACCACACCAAGACAGGGGATATAAGTGACGGTGTTGCTTACTTGCAGGGACAGGTGGCTGGCGTCGGCAGGCGATGAGCCCGGGAGACAGCATCCTGCTGGGTCTGCGCAGAAGATGGAGATGCTTTGGCGATGACGGGGGAAATCCGCCGCCAGGAGGGTCCACCTGTACACAGGGGTGAGAACTTGGAAGACAAGGTAAGGAGTTCTTACGTGTCGTTGAATCTTTGCTGGTGATCTGAGGTAGAATCACGAGCTTTGGAAACGCTGATGAGAACAGACGGCTCCAGACTGCAGCAGAGGGCAGAGTGGGCTAAATAGCCCGCTGCTGACGAGACGCAGGTGTGCGCGCAGCTGAAGCCGCTGATGAGCGGCGGGTCATGACAGTACTTCCCCCTCTAGCAGCGCCTCCTGGTGCTGGTTTGTCCGGATGTGCCTGATGGAACTCCCTGATGAGGCTCTTGTCTAACACCCAAGAGGAGGGCACCCAGGATCTAAACTCCGGACTAAACCCCTCCCAGTCCACCAGATACTGCAACCCGCGCCTTCAGCGCCGGGAGTCCAGGAAGGAGGTGACTCTCCAGGCCGGGTGGCCGTCGATCATCATAGGCGCGGGCGGCGCTGCGGGCGGGGGGCAGAGGGGGTCAGACACATAGGGTTTGATCCTGGAAACGTGGAAAGTAGGACAAATGCGAAGGGAGGGGGGAGGGCCAGACGCACAGCCACCGGGTTGATAATCCTGGAAATGGTGTGAGGACCAACGAAGCGTGGTGCCAACTTCTTCTTCTCCCCCTTCAGGTGGAAATCCTGAGTGGCCAACCAGACTCGTTGACCCACCTGGTAGGCAGGGGCCGGTCTCCTGCGGCGGTTGGCAGTGATGGTATTACGCGCAGCCGTGCGTAAAAGCGCGTCTCGTGTCCTGGACCACAGAGCCCGACAACGTCTCAGGTGCGCCTGGACGGAAGGAGCAGTGAGCTCTGCCTCCTGGTCTGGAAACAAGGGTGAATCATAGCCCAGGGACGCCTTAAAGGGAGACATACCTGTAGCAGAAGACCGGGCGGTGTTGTGGGCGTATTCAACCCAGGCCAGATGTGAACTCCAGGAGGATGGGTCCGATGACGTGACGCAGCGCAGGGCAGCCTCCAACTCCTGGTTGGCCCTCTCACACTGCCCGTTGGATTGTGGGTGATGGCCGGATGAGAGGCTAACTGTGGCCCCCAGGGCATTGCAAAAGCACCTCCAGACCTCTGAGACAAACTGGGGACCCCGATCCGAGACGACATCTACTGGTATCCCGTGTAACCTGACCACGTGCTGCACCAGGAGATCCCCCGTCTCCTGCGCCGTTGGAAGACCCCGCAGTGGCACGAAGTGGGCGGCCTTGGAGAAACGGTCCACAATGGTCAGCACGGCGTTATAGGAGTTGGAAGTGGGGAGACCAGTGACAAAGTCGAGGGCAATATGGGACCAGGGTCTGCCAGGGGTCGGCAGAGGCTGGAGTAGACCGGCGGGAGGAGAATTACCCGACTTGGCAGAGGCGCACACAGGGCAAGCCCGGACGTAGTTGGAGGCATCCTTCTGCAGACCCGGCCACCAGAAGGAGCGTTGGAGGAGATCCACTAGCCGAGATACCCCCGGGTGACAGGCGAGCTTGGCGGTGTGGACCCAATGAATGACCTCCCCCCGGACAGAAGATGGAACAAACAACCTTCCCTCCGGTCCGCCGCCAGGATCCAGTTCAGCCTCCTGCGCCCTCCGGATCTTGTCCCTGATGGACCAGGAGATGGCACCTACCACACACGAACTGGGCAGGATGGGGTGGCCCGACTCCTCCGATGTCTCAGGGGCGAACTGCCTGGAGAGGGCATCAGGTAGGATGTTCTTAGAGCCGGGGCGATAGGTAATGGTGAAGCGAACCGGGCGAAGAATAGAGACCAGCGCGCCTGGCGGGCATTCAGGCGTCTAGCAGATCGAAGACACTCCAAGTTCTTGTGGTCCGTCATCACCACGAATGGTAGCGCTGCCCCCTACAGCCAGTGGCGCCACTCCTGCAGGGCGAGCTTGATGGCAAGAAGCTCCCTGTCCCCGACGTCATAATTCCGTTTGGCCGGAGACAGACGCCGTGAGAAGGCGGCGCAGGGTCGTTTGGTCCCGTCAGTGGGTGAACGCTGGGACAGCACCGCCCCCACCCCCGTGTCAGATGCGTCGACCTCAACCAAGCACTGCAGCGCGGGGTCGATCTGGGTCAGGACCCGGGAGGAGGAGATCTCCGTCTTCAGCGCCTGAAACGCCGCGGCGACCTCTTCAGTCCAGCAAAAGGCGTTCTTGGGTGACGTGAGACGGGGCAGCAGGGCAGCGATGGCACCAAAGTTGGGCACAAAACGGCGGTAGAAATTAGCGAACCCAAGGAATTGTTGGACCTGCTTCCTGGAGGTCGGCGTCGGCCAGTCCACCACCGCTTTGACCTTAGCGGGGTCGGGCAGAACCTGATTATGTGAGATCACAAATCTTAGAAAGGAGGTGGTCTTGGCATAAAACTCACATTTTTCTGCCTTCACATATAACCTGTTCTCCAGCAGCCGCTGTAAGACCCGTCTCACATGCACCTGGTGTTCTTCACGTGACCTGGAGAAGATGAGGATATCATCTAGGTATACGAATACAAAGAGACCCAGGAAATCACGCAGGACGTCATTTATTAGGCGCTGAAAGACAGCTGGGGCGTTGGTCAGACCAAAGGGCATTACGAGGTATTCAAAATGTCCACTTGGCATTCTGAATGCAGTTTTCCACTCATCCCCCTCCCTGATCCGGACGAGATGGTAGGCGCTGCGGAGGTCCAATTTGGTAAACCAGGTCGCCCCCTGCAGGGAGTGGAAGGCAGTGTCCATCAGCGGCAGAGTGTACCGGTCTTTCTCAGTGATGTCATTCAACGCTCGGAAGTAGATACAAGGGCGGAGGGACCCGTCCTTCTTTGATACGAAGAAGAAACCGGCTCCGAGCGGGGACGAGGAGGGGCGGATGATACCTGCGCTGAGAGACTCCTTTATATAACTGTCCATCGTCTCCCGCTCCGGCGCTGACAGGCTATGCAGGCGACCTGACGGCAGGGGAGCCCCTGGGCGGAGGTTGATGGCACAATCATAGGCCCGATGAGGAGGGAGAGACATCGCCCTGGATTTGCTAAAGACCAAGCCCAGATCGTGGAATTCCGAGGGCACCAAGGTGAGGTCCGGAGGCGCGGCGTCCTTGATCGGGGAAGGAGCAGACGGGGCGCAGGCTGTGGATTGTAAACAGGTGCCCATACAGAAAGCACTCCAGGTGGCGATCTTCCCGGTCTGCCAATCCAGGACCGGGTTGTGCAGGCGCAGCCAGGGGTACCCAAGGATAACAGGCGTCACAGAGGAGGACAAAACGTAGAAGGAGAGTTCCTCTCGGTGATTGCCCGAGATAATGACTGGGACGGACTGCCTGCGATGAGTCACTTGGCCAAGGGGAGCACGGAAGAGGGTGATAAGGCTCAGAGGAGCGGGCAGAGGTTGGCAGGGGATGCCCAATCGGGTTGCCAGGCTCTTTGAAATGAAGCTCTGCTCTGCTCCTGAGTCCACCAGTGCGTGTGTGAGATGCCCCGTGGCATTGTGACAAAATCGGATGGGCAAGGATAGGCTTGTGAGGGGATTTGACCGGTTAGAGTCCGCGAGGCCCCCTACAGTGACTCGCGGACCTCCCCGTTTGGTTTCTCCGGGCAATGCTCCACGGAATGTTGGCCTCCTCCACAATACATGCAGAGACCCAACTTCCGGCGGCGCTGTTTCTCCGCTAGAGGGAGCTTTGACCAGGCCACCACCATCGCCTCTGACTCCTCGGAGGCCTCCGGTGGAGGTGTCGCCAGGGGGCGGTCTTGAGGCGTGCGGACGGAACCTCTACGCGAGCGGCTGCTAAACTTCCGCTCGGTGGACCGTTCACGCAGCCTATTATCCAAACTAATGGCGGTGGAGATTAACTCCGCCAATGTCTCCGGAAGATCCCAACCAGCCAGTTCATCCCTCAGACCCGAGCTGAGGCTGTGGAGGAAGATGCCACAGAGAGCGGCTTCGCCCCAGCCCACCTCCTCCGCTGCAACCCGGAAGTCGATAGCATAGTCCGCTGCTGACCGGCTTCCCTGCTGGAGGGCGAGAAGCCGGTCAGTTAGGACGCTATCGCGCCGGGAATGATCAAAGACCTCTAAAAAGCTCTGCACGAACTGGCTGTAGGAGAGGCTCGCGTAGCTGGGCTTCGCCATTACGGCGTAAGCCCAGGTTAACACTCGCCCCTCCAAGAGATTTCCAATATAGCCAATTTGGCTGTGGTCTGAGGGAAAGTCCCCGGGAATGCGCAAAAACACCGACTCACACTGCATTATAAACCCCCGCGCCCCTCCGAGCTTTCCGCTGAAGCGGGCGGGGGTCGGGATTGCTGTGAGGTGGGTTGGCGTTCCCGAGGTAGACTGACCGGGCATCGGAACGGCAGGAGCTGGCCCGCCCTGGCGAGCCATGGGGAACGCCTGCTGGGGGTCCAGGCGGTCTAACCGGTGGGTGATATTAACCAACTGGTTGAGTATCACCTGCTGTTGATGAGCTATTAAATCCACCCGAGCCTCGAGAGTGGAAAGACGGCGTGCAAGCCCGCTGTCTGCTGGGCCGCTTTGCTGGAGCCGTACTGACATAATGTAGCACACAGGCCCAGGAAACACGCACGCAGGCTCAGGATAGATTTAACAGCTTTATTCAACAAGCAGGTGTGTGTGGATGGATGTATGTGGTATGGGAATGTGCTGGGGTGAACGCCGATGCGCAGGCAGCAGAGCAGCGCGCCGTACAGCCGGACAACCCTATGGAGACAA
This sequence comes from Pholidichthys leucotaenia, assembly GCA_020510985.1. Lineage (NCBI taxonomy): Eukaryota > Metazoa > Chordata > Actinopteri > Cichliformes > Pholidichthyidae > Pholidichthys > Pholidichthys leucotaenia. Next base: position 257,409,517 of record CM035848.1, on the reverse strand, counting down.
GAACAAAGGACAAGGGTAACGGGCACCACACCGAGACAGGGGATATAAGTGACGGTGTTGCTTACTTGCAGGGACAGGTGGCTGGCGTCGGCAGGCGATGAGCCCGGGAGACAGCGTCCTGCTGGGTCTGCGCAGAAGATGGAGATGCTATGGCGATGACGGGGGAAATCCGCCGCCAGGAGGGTCCACCTGTGCACAGGGGTGAGAACTTGGAAGACAAGGTAAGGAGTTCTTACGTGTCGTTGAATCTTTTCTGGTGATCTGAGGTAGAATCACGAGCTTTGGAAACGCTGATGAGAACAGACGGCTCCAGACTGCAGCAGAGGGCAGAGTTGGCTAAATAGCCCGCTGCTGACGAGACGCAGGTGGGCGCGCAGCTGAAGCCGCTGATGAGCGGCAGGTCGTGACAGCCTGGACCTTGAGCGCTGTAGCCCACTGCTGTTTGCCTGGTGTGTTATTTATAAGTTATTAATAAAGATATAAACTGCATTCCGCCTGGCTCCTCATTCTACTAATTATGGACACAACAGAATGTGCTTGCGGAACTGTTGTATAAAAGCAATATTACACTCAAGGTCATTATGGTATCATGAATATACTAACTACGGGTGTGATATGGCTAATGCCCTCCGCTTATTTGGAATGGCACAGACATAAACAAACATGATAGCTGATAGCTGTTAAGCTAACTGGGGAACTATTAAATGGCTCAGTATGGTTACAAAAATGATCAAAATGTGAATTTTATAAAGAAAAGATGGTCTGTCCACACACTTTTTCCTGTATGGGATTTCCAGTGACTATTTCCAGTATGGGAAAATATAATTGAAGCGGAAGCGAAAATGCGGGTGGACTGGAATGCGGAAATATGTTATTCTACATTGCGCAAGAGGTCCATTCTATGAATGAGCATGCATCATATAAAAACATGTGAAGATAAGAAGAAAGAGAAGAAAGAAAAACATTTTTAAAAAATCACTTCCATACACAGGAAATACTCTTGAAAAGTTGATGCTTGGGTGTTGAAAACAGTTGCATCCGTGTTTAAATCAAGTAACATTTTAATATTTTTAACATTTAACAACTGAACATATTTTCCCTTGAATTTCTGCCATTACCAGCCATCGAAATTGATAATGAATGCTGTTTATTTCATGTAACTTCTTGAGCCAGAATGAAGAAAAAGCAGTACATTGGGGCACAATGACTTGTTTCTGTTTGCTAGCCACAAGCACTCTCATACTTATTTATCTCCTTGGATAATCATGGCTCAAGTTGCAGAAGCCCCCCCCCCCCAACCTTGTGTTCTGCTCTACTTGTGTTTCTGCTACAACACAAAAAGAGTACCGTCAATATTAAGGACTGAGGAACAAACAACTCTTCCAGAATTTAACTTAGGAATGTAAATGATGTTAAATATTTTTCCTACGCCAAAGGTTTCATTTACCTGAATGAATCAAACTAGTAAATGTATTATCTTAGATCTCTTCAGTAGTGTACCAGCAGGGTCAGAGAAATTTTTTTTTTTTTTTAATTAAGGAAAAAGAGACAGATGTTCAGACAGTGATTTCTGAAATTCTTCTGTAAAAACAGTTGCGTCATCTCTATTTTTGAAGCTTTCTAAAGTCTTATAAAATAACACTGATGTTAAGATATCTGTTATTCTTCTGGTGACTGGTTAAACGTACTGAAGCTGGTTCTACTGGTGACTACTTTCCCCAGCTATTTTTACATCCATACAGGTCAAAACTTTAAAGTCTGTCAAGAACAAGATCAAGAACTTTATTTGACATTTGTACTCATACAGTTCATGGAACATAGGAATTTGTGCAAAGCTCAGGAGTCAATAAGTAAATAAAGAGGAAGTAAATAAAGTGCATCAATCAGAAAAAAAAATACTATTCTAATTAAAAACACACAATATAAATAAATACATAATAAAATGCCATAAAAAAGACCACCGTAAACTGCAGTGCTTTTGTGTTAAGTTGCGCTTTTCGACTATTAAGAGAGTCCTTATCCAGTGTTCGCTGATATGATCCCTCGTGCGCCATTACACGGCACACGGAGGCAGGATGAAAAACCCACACGCAGAAGTAGATTTGTGCACTTTATTGACAACAAACCCAAATAATAAGTCCAGTAAACAGTCACAATTAACACAGCGAGTTGGAATGATTGAACTTAGGCCACCAGACATACAGGGAGTCCACCTGGATGCTCTACAGCCCGGGGAGGGGAATGCCTAGCGCCGCAGAGCTGCTGTCAGTATGGGGTGAAAGTCAAACATAAACTTACGGTGCTGGAGCGATCCGGGGCAGTCTGTGATGTCCGGTGGATGAGGATGGGGCAGGCTGACAGAGTAATGTAGGTTATGGCAACTTGCATGCATGGAGGTACACACTGCTGTATATGAAGCACAATGCTCCGGCGATCTCCTCCCATTAACACAGCATTTAAAGTGGAACTGAACTGAACGGCATTGAACGGCACTGGGTGATAGTACATACAATTATAAAGATAATTTATCATTGGCACCCCCTCCACAAATCCTGGAATCTTGGAGAAAATCGCGATTTTGAATTTCCTGCCCTGAAAAATCAGACAAATCCGCCGATTAACCGGAAGTGCAGCCGGAGTTCCACGTGACGTCACGAGTGTGACACAGTCCCCCATGTTTACCATTGCGAGCACGTCGACACTGGTTGTTTTTGGTGCATTTTGTCGTGATAGTCGACTACAAAACACTTCCAACACCTGGGAAGATCTGTTCAGTGGCCAAGGAAAGCTGTCATGGCTACAAAAGAAAAGAAAGGGGGAGGAAAAGCGACCGGGAAGCGATGCGTTTCTAGATATAGATATTACAGTGATCCCTCGCTACTTCGCGTTTCACCTTTCGCGCCCTCAGTGCATCGCGGATTTTTCAAAAATATTCATAAAAAATTCAAAATTGAGAAAAAATGGCACCAAAGTTGCCCGGGCGCTAGCAGAAGGCAGGGAGACTACATTAGAACATCAGGTATCAACACGGAGAGCCCGCACAACTCAAAATCCACCTCTCTGACCACCGCTCCACTCCTCTCCGCCCACCTCTTCACTACTGGAATCTCGCAAGCTGATTGGCCGAGATGTTTTACCTCGCAAGCTGATTGGCCGAGACGTTTTACCCAGCTTCTCTACCTGCAGAGCGCACATACCCAGCGAAGGAAGACCGCATTCATTGTTCTTTATCGCTCGTGTTGCTTAGTGGCACTTTTTGCTGTTCTCTTGTGCCTTTTTGTGCAAAATAGTGCTTGTGACGCCCTGGGGGGGGTGACGCTACTTCGCGGTTTTTTCACTTTTCGCGGTTGGTTCTGGTCCCCATTAAACGCGATAAGTGAGGGATCACTATTTATAAATAGCACAGTCAAATGCAGAGGCCAGTTCTGTTCATGTGTATTGCCACTATAGTCTGTAGAAGTATTGTAATACATAGCCCAGTTTTTTGAATGAATGAATGAATTTATTTATTTCGGATAGTACAGTACAGATTGAAAGAAACTGAATGATATAACAACAAGGTCAAATTGAACAATGACTCATCTGATTATACAATTCAACCTAAGTTATCCGAAATGGGTGATGGCTGAAGCCGCAGCTTATATTGCCCACCCATATTCCATCCAAGAATTCAAAAGAGAAAACAGGCAAGAGCGATTACAATTCAAAACAAAACTAAGACAAAATGTGACAGAGAAAAAAGAAAACTAAGCTACAACACAACACAGGCTGGATATGTTACAACTCGCCGCTCATTAGCGGCGCCAGCTGCACGCACACTTGCGCCTCGTCAGCAGCGTGGGATATAAGCCACTCTGCCCTGGGCTTCGGCATGAAGCCGTCTGATTCCTTCAGCCCTCTTGCTGCAGAGGAACCCCCTCATCTCCCAGCAAGATCTACAGCGTAAGCATACCTACCTTTGCCTTTCCAGTCTCTCCCCTGTGCACATATGTATTCCCCAGCAGCGGACCTCGCCTCTACATCGCCGTCTGCCAGCTGCTGTCACAGGTGCATCAGGTCTCTGTCTCCCGGGCTCGCCCTTGTGCACGCCTGCCACCTGCCACACTCCTGCATCCTCCTCTGTCTTGTCACCGATCCTGAATGCCTCTTCACTCTGAAAACTCTGGTTTTCTTGACTGCTGGAACTGCTATCATCTGCCATTGTTGTTTTGTTTAGGGATCACACTCGTGATGTCACGCAGCGTCGTCTGCACTACTTCCGGTTTGTTTGGCACTGCCAGCCAGAGGCAAAAGTTTATCGGCTTATAGCTTGGCCATCGCACGGCCTAAAAATTTATTTTATGTGTTGAAAAATACAATAGGTAATAAGGAATTAATCTGCTATTCTACTTTTTGCGCCAAAAGGTGGGTTCAGTTCTACTTTAAGTAATCATAATACTAATGAGGGAAGAGACCACCGGTGTGAAGGAGCGTGACGTGAACAAATTGAAAACGTGTGCATGAGTGAGTGTCAGAGCGTGTGAATGGAAGTGAGTGAGGTGTGTGTGTGTGTGTGTGTGTGTGTGTGTGTGAGAGTGTGTGTGTGTGTGTGTGTGTGTGTGTGTGTGTGTGTGTGTGAACACCAATAATACGGAATAGCTTGGTGATACTGACAGGAGGAGGGGGCGTGCCCGAGTTGTCAGGGAGCGGAGGACCCAAAGGACTCCCTGAAGCGCCTGATGGAAAATAAATAGAGAAACGGGTCAGAACTGGGTTTGGGACCACCAAACCCAGGTTCATGACACTTCGCCATCAGTCTGACTGTGCCAGGGAAAAATTTACAGAAACGTGTTTCATGGGTGATAATACTGTACGCTCTACTTTTTCCTCAGGTTGTATGCTGTCTGTTTATGCCTGAGAAGAGTGTGAACTGGGTGATATTTGTCTGTGATGATTTTGTGTGCTTTTTTCCTGCATCTTTGTGTGTTGTTACCATACCACACAGTGATGCCCATAGCAAGGATGCTCTCCACCAAACCTCTGCAGGCTAGTGTGAGGGGATGGCGGCTGACCCCAGCCTTCCTGAGCAGTCTGATAAAATAAAGCTTCTGTGAATGGACACACGAAGCTCGATTCCATCATAACAGTGCAGTAAAACGTTATTTCGAATCGACTAAATGTGGCTCTGGCTGTATGAGCTCTGGAGCAGGGCCTTAGGGGTGAAGGGAAGGTTTGAGCCTGCGTTTATGTGATTTACACAGTTGGGGCTGTGGAAGGATTGACCCCTCAAAGACCTCCCCAACACAGCGGAAATGACTTCTGCCTAGTGAGACCCCTGCTTTCCTCCTCCAGTTCCTCCCAAACTCCTTGATTTGTTGCTTTAGAAGAGGTAAATGAGACGAGGCAGGGGGACTGTTAACGTGTGTGTGCATGTGTTCACGTACAACATATCAGCCAGCAGGCGTGATTACGTGAGTACGTGCAAGCAGGGCTGCATGTGCTTAAATATTGCACACAGCTGCCTATAGATGGTGAGCTTTATAGCACAGCTACATTTCCTGAGGGAGAAATTGTTGCAGCAGAGAGGAAAGGACGAAATAACACAAAGGAATTCAGTCCTGGAGTTACTCTCCCCACAGGAGGCAGTCAGACTGTGGGTTTGGTCTTCAGCCAGGAACACTAAAGGGAGACAAGAACACTCTTTTTATTCTCAGGCCTGTCTCTCTTAACTGTTCTTTGTGACGGCACCTTTCTGATTCTTTTTCTGTGCAGTGTGTTTTATTAGCTACTTTTTTTTCTTTATGGGTATCGATGTGTCATTTTCCTGCATGTGCCGGTGCTCTTCTAAGACTCTGGTGTATTAATAGCACTCTTCTCCAGTGATGATTAGGTTGCCACCTGAAGCCTCTCACTATTTCTCTAGAAACGCTTGTACTGTAAATTAGCACATGCTGAACTTAGCAACATTTTTACCACATTTAACTTTGCACAACATTTGAAATGTATGAACTTTTCAGAGTCATTTGGTTTGATTATTATTATTACTAGATTTACAGAAAAATTTTGGATTTTTTTTTCATATTTAGCTTTTTCAGAAGAATAGAAAAATGAATGTGACTTTCAGATCTAAATGTTAAATATAAATCAGAAATGTTAAATATAAATGCTAACTAAATTAAGAACCAAAGAATCTGAAAAAAAGATATAAAACATATAAAAATAAATTAACTGAAATAATACAAACTAGTAAAAAATTATACTATTGGAAAATGTTAAATGAAAATAAAAATAATATAAAAGGAGTCTGGGATATATTAAATAAATTAAGGAAAAATGGAACTAAGAAAATGATATATCCAGAGTATTTTACTGATAGTTGTGGTGATAATTATGATAAGAATATGATAAATGATGAATAAATTTTTTGTAAATGTTGGACTAGAGTTGGCAGCAAAATTTCCAAACCAAGGAAGAGACACCGTGAGTGAGACATTGATTGGAAATAACCCTCGGTCAATCTTTCTTACAGATGATGAACTAGAGATAAAATCTGTTGTTGAAAAGTGTAAAAATAAATTATCTACTGATTGTGATGGTACTGATATGGCACTAGTAAAAAGAACTGTTGATGGCATATTAAAACCATTCACATACAGTATATTTGTAATCTATCATTTCAAACTGGCTCATTCCTGCAGAAAATGAAAATAGCAAAAGTAATACCATTATTCAAGCAAGGAAATAAACACCAATACACAAACTACAGACCGGTATCACTTCTCCCACAATTTTCAAAGATTCTCAACAACAGATTAGAAAACTTTTTAAACTAGAAAAGCGCTCGGAGAACGCAGACCTCCGCCAAGCGCCACAGGTTCAGGTTCAGGTTCAGGTTACTTTATTTGTACCCGTAGGTAGATTTGTTTTGCAGTTGGTGACATCCATATTTACAAGCCACAATTACATTCAACATAGACACAAACACAGGCACACATCTTACAAAATAGGTAAATATAAAATATGTACAATATAATTTTTATAGCTTGTTCAACTCTTTGACAGCAGCAGGGACAAAGCTGTTTTTGTAGCGCTGGGTTCTACTTTTTGGGACAGCAAACCTCCGTCTGGAGGGAAGAAGCTGAAAGTTGCAGTGCAAAGGGTGGGAGTCATCATTTAAAATCAAGTCGGCCATCCTCTGTACTTGTCTGGTGTACAGGGATGTCAGGCTCAGCTGTGACTCACCAAGCAAACGACTGGACCATCTGACTACCTGATCCAAGGATTTCCTCTGTTTCAGTTTTATCTGACCAAACCATGACATTAAAGAAAAGGATAAAACAGATTCAATAAAAGCCCGATAGAACATAGTCATTATGGTTCGGTCAATTTGGAAGCGTGCAAGTTTCCTCAAACAATGCAAATTTTGCTGACCCTTTTTGCACACCCTTTCACAGTTCACCTCAAAGTTCAATCCACTATCAATAATCGTCCCAAGATATTTGTACGATTGTACACATTCGGTGGTCTGGCCTTTTAGTATGGTGACTTTGTGCCTGGGAGTTTTCCTCCTAAAGTCAATAATCATATCTTTCGTTTTTGTTGTATTCAGCTGCAGGTAGGAATCCTCACACCAGTGAACAAAGTCATCAACTACTGGGCCGTGGCCACTCTCACCATCCTGGAGGAGACTGACAATGACTGAGTCATCAGCATACTTTATAATGTGTCTGTTGTCATGTCTGCTCCGACACATGTTTGTGTACAGGATGAAGAGTAGTGGTGACAACACACACCCCTGAGGAGAGCCAGTAGAAGAGCACTTTAGGTCAGACAATGTGCCATTGACCCTTACTCTCTGCGTCCTGTTGGTTAAGAAATCCAGAATCCAACCCACCAGATTATTGCTTAAATCAAATTGTTGCAGGAGCCTTTCAACTAAAATATGAGGTTGGATTGTATTAAAGGCAGAAGAAAAGTCCACAAATAAAAGCCTGGCGTGTGTCCCATTAAAATCCAGATGTTTAAAAAGCATGTTAAACAGAGTGACAGTGGCATCCTCCACTCCTCTGTGAGGCCTATAGGCAAACTGCAGAGGATCCAATGCATGTTCAGTCTGCTTTAGGACCTCACATCTGACCAGTTTTTCAAAAATTTTCATTAAAATTGAAGTCAAAGCAACTGGTCTAAAGTCATTTACCGTTTTAGGACAGCTGGATTTTGGAACAGGAACAACCACGGCATCTTTCCAGATCTTAGGCACATGTTGTGTCTGTAAGGACTTATTGAAAATGTAGTGAAATATAGGACTCAGTTCATGTGCACAGGACTTTACCAGGCGTCCACATATATTATCAGGGCCCTGACTTTTGTTCACTTTTACAGCGCGGAACTCCCTTTCAACATCCTGCATCTCAATATTAAAGTGCTGATTGTTTTTGAGTTTCTGTTTCAAATCTTGGATTTCTGTGCTAAAATCAAAGGAGTCAAAACGACCATAAAAACAATTAAGAGCATTAGCCAGCTCTGTGTCTGAACTAAAACCATCTAAAAACACACGATTACTGCGCTCTGTGCTCTGAAGGCCTGCAATTTTTTTCATACTGGCCCAGGCCGAACCAAGTTTATTTGCTGCCATCTTGCTTTCCAATTCTGATTTATAATTCTGTTTTGCTCTTAAAATTTCGGCCTTTAGCTCCTTAGTGGCAACCTGTAGCGCAGAAACAGACCCCTGTTTAAAGGCAAGTGCTTTCCTCTGTAAGCAGGATTTAACTGATTTAGTAACCCATGGTTTGTTGTTGGGGTATATTTTGACACGTTTACGTGGAACAATCTTATTTTGACAGTAAGCCATGTATGAGCATGTGAGCTCAGCCAGAGAGTCCAAATCATCCCCGCAGGCCATTATGAACATCTTCCAGTCTGTACAGTCAAAGCATTCCTGGAGGCTGTGCTCTGAATCTTCTGTCCACACATCAATGTCTCTCATCTCCACCTTGCCTCTTCTGAGAGCAGTTTTATATGTGGGCAGCAAATGAACACAGTTGTGATCTGATGATCCTAAAGGAGGAAGGGGGAGTGATTTATAGGCCCTCTCTATGGATCCATAGCACAGGTCCAATGTCTTTTTTCGCCTGGTTGGGCAGGAGACATACTGATGAAAGTTTTTAAGTGTCTTCTTTAAAGAAACATGGTTAAAATCCCCAAGAATGAAGTTTGGCGCCTCTGGAGAAATTGACTGCAGCCGCTGGATCACATCAGAGATGGTGCTGGAGGCGGAGTCAGCGTCTGCCCTCGGATGAATGTACACAGTTGTGATGAAAAGTTGGGGAAACTCTCGAGGCAAATAAAAGGGGCAAAGCGACACAGACAGCAGCTCCACATGGGGTGTACAGATGCGCTCTCTGACCGTGACAGATGTGCAGTACTGCTTATTAATGTATAAACACGGGGGCTGCACGGTGGCGCAGTGGTTTAGCACTGTGGCAGCACAGTTTTACCCTCGGCCGGGGGATCGCGGGGATCATGAGATCGTGGGTTCGATCCCAGCCCCCGACCAACAGTGAGCTGTGTGGAGTTTGCATGTTCTCCCCGTGTTGCGTGGGTTTACTCCGGGATTTCTCCGGTTTCCTCCCGCATACCAAAAACATGTAGGTTTAGGGCGCTCGCGCACGCAGCGACCAGCAGCCGGTGGCTTGTCACCAGACTGCAAACCAAATCTACCTACGGGTACAAATAAGTACCAAAAAAAAAAAAAAAAACATACTCCGCCCCCCTGACGTTTCCCCGTTACCTCTTCCTGCCGATCCGAGCGCAGCGGAGCTCCAAAGCCGTCAATCCACAGGTCTGCATCTCGATCATGCGCAGTAAGCCAAGATTCAGTGAAAGCCATGACGCAGCAGTTCTTAAAATCCTTCTGGTAACGTACGTTGCCTTGAATTTCCTCCACCTTGTTTCTCACAGACTGTGCATTCCCAAAAATGATCGAAGGAAGAGGAATGTTACCAAACTGACGTCTCCTAAGGCGCAATTTCACACCTCCACGTCTTCCACGCTTCCTCCTGCCGCTTCTTTTTTCACCGCTGTGTCCGTCTCTCAAAATAAAGTCCGGCAGCTGAAATCTGGGCGCAATCAGAGACTCTGCACCAGCTGTGTTAAAGCGCAGCAACACGTCCCTGGAATATTGTATTCTGCCCGCTATTCTGCTCGCCATGGAGCCGAACGCGTTTACCTCAGAGACAAAGAGCCACAGCACAGAAAGCAGTAGTGCGAGATATGACAGGAAATCCATGTTGCAGATACCAGGGAGCTGTTCGCCATATATTCCACCAACGCTCCAGGGCAGAAACAACACAGAGGATTTTCTAAAAACGTAAAAAAGTACAAAAAACACACACACGCACACACGCACTATATCACCAAGCTGCTGGTCGCTGCGTGCGCATGCGCCCACAGTTCCCCCCATACAGTGTTTGTGTGTACGTTTTCAGATTCCTTGACCGTGAAAACATATGACAAGCAATTGGATTGACAGTGATAGGATTAGTGGTTCAGTAGTTATTCACGAAAATGGCATTTTGCGTAATGGCGGTTTTCTTGTGGACGGTGATCCGGATCACCACCAAAATCTAATCATCTGTAGGATACCCCATTTCTGACAATCTGTGAAAATTTCATGAAAATCCGTCCATAACTTTTTGAGTTATCTTGCTAACAAACAAACAGACAGACAGGCAGACAGACAGACAGACAGACAAACCAACGCCGATGAAAACATAACCTCCTTGCGGAGGTAATAAACATGATGTGCTTAATCAGAACCAATATGAATTTAGAGCCAAGAGTACGACATCGTTGGCGATAATGGAAGCAAAAGAGGAAATAATAAATGCATTAGATCAAGGAAAATATGCAATTGTTGTATTTATAGATTTTAGAAAAGCATTTGATACAATAAATCATTCAATACTTCTTAATAAACTGCAAATGTATGGTATTAGGGGAATAGCTCTGAATTGGGTTACAAGTTATCTATCTGAGAGACAACAGTTTGGGAAGATGGAAGAATATCTGTCTGGGTGTATGGGAATTGCCTGTGGGGTCCCCCAGTGGTTAGTATTGGGCCCCAAATTATTTAACATATATATAAATGATATATTCCAAGTTTCTAAATTATTAAAAATAATATTATTTGCTGATGATACTAATATATTTTATTCTGGAAATAATTATAATCAACTAATCCATACTCTAAATAATGAATTAAATAAGCTTAAAAAATGGATGGATTGTAATAAATTATCACTAAATATAGATAAAACTAAGGTAATGATATTTGGTAATTGTAAAAATAAAGAAGATATATATATTCATATAGATAATGTGCTTATTGAAAACGTTAAGGAGATCAGGTTTTTGGGTGTAATACTAGATGATAAAATTAGTTGGAAACCACACGTCAGATACATACAAAACAAAGTTGCAAAAAATATTGCAATTATACATAAAATTAAGCAGGTCCTAGATTACAAATCACTTCATATCTTGTATTGCTCATTAGTACTTCCATATTTGACCTATTGTATGGAGGTCTGGGGTAACAATTATAAAAGTACACTTAATTCATTGCTAATATTACAAAAAAGGGCAGTCCATGTTATACACAAAGTCGGGTATCTTGAACATACTAATTTATTGTTTTTACATTCAAAGTTATTGAAATTACGGGATCTGGTTCATTATTATACAGCACAGTTAATGTTTAAAGTTAGTAAAAACCTTTTGCCACACAGTATACAAAATCTTTTCAGTGAGAGAGAAGGGAAATATAATTTACGGGGGAACACAAAATTTAAAATGCACTTAGTAAGATCTCCTAGGAAGGGTTTTTGTGTGTCTGTGTGTGGGGTAAAATTGTGGAATGGGCTGGGGGAGAAACACAGGCAATGTCCAAACATCCATATATTTAAATCAACATATAAAGAAATGATTTTTGAGCAATATAAAAATAAAGGGCAGTCATATTACAATGTGTCTTCAATGAAAAAAGGTTGCTGTTGTGTGTGTGTTATTGTGTTATGGTGATTGTGATGGTGATGGTGTTGTCTGTGTTTGTGTTGAACATACCAGAAGTATTTATTTATTATTGTTACAATTATTGTTGGATGTTGGTATTGTTGTCAATATGGACTGTCATTATTGTGTAATTTCTGTTGCATAATTTGACTATGGGGTGTATTTTGGTCAATGTGGTTGTGTGATGAATGATGACTAAGAGTGATATTGTAATTTGTTGGGTATGGAAAAGGGGTGGGACTATATACAGTGGGGCAAAAAAGTATTTAGTCAGCCACCAATTGTGCAAGTTCTCCCACTTAAAAGATGAGAGAGGTCTCCAATTTTCATCATAGGTATACCTCAACTATGAGAGACAAAATGAGAAAAAAAAAATCCAGAAAATCACACTGAAGGATTTTTAATGAATTAATTGGTAAATTCCTTGGTAAAATAAGTATTTGGTCACCTACAAACAAGCAAGATTTATGGCTCTCACAGACATGTAACTTCTTCTTTAAGAGGCTCCTCTGTCCTCCACTCGTTACCTGTATTAATGGCACCTGTTTGAACTCATTATCAGTATAAAAGACACCTGTCCACAACCTCAAACAGTCAGACTCCAAACTCCACTATGGCCAAGACCAAAGAGCTGTCAAAGGACACCAGAAACAAAATTGTAGACCTGCACCAGGCTGGGAAGACTGAATCTGCAATAGGTAAGCAGCTTGGTGTGAAGAAATCAACTGTGGGAGCAATTATTAGAAAATGGAAGACATACAAGACCACTGATAATCTCCCTCGATCTGGGGCTCCACACAAGATCTCACCCTGTAGGGTCAAAATGATCATGAGAACGGTGAGCAAAAATCCCAGAACCACACGGGGGGACCTAGTGAATGACCTGCAGAGAGCTGGGACCAAAGTAACAAAGGCTACCATCAGCAACACACTACGCCGCCAGGGACTCAAATCCTACAGTGCCAGACGTGTTCCCCTGCTTAAGCCAGTACACATCCAGGCCCGTCTGAAGTTTGCTAGAGAGCATTTGGATGATCCAGAAGAGGATTGGGAGAATATCATATGGTCAGATGAAACCAAAATAGAACTTTTTGGTAAAAACTCAACTTGTCGTGTTTGGAGGAGAAAGCACACCATACCTACTGTGAAGCATGGGGGTGGAAACATCATGCTTTGGGGCTGTTTTTCTGCAAAGGGACCAGGAAGACTGATCCGTGTAAAGGAAAGAATGAATGGGGCCATGCATCGTGAGATATTGAGTGAAAACCTCCTTCCATCAGCAAGGGCATTGAAGATGAAACGTGGCTGGGTCTTTCAGCATGACAATGATCCCAAACACACCGCCCGGGCAAGGAAGAAGTGGCTTCGTAAGAAGCATTTCAAGGTCCTGGAGTGGCCTAGCCAGTCTCCAGATCTCAACCCCATAGAAAATCTTTGGAGGGAGTTGAAAGTCCGTGTTGCCCAGCGACAGCCCCAAAACATCACTGCTCTAGAGGAGATCTGCATGGAGGAATGGGCCAAAATACCAGCAACAGTGTGTGAAAACCTTGTGAAGACTTACAGAAAATGTTTGACCTCTGTCATTGCCAACAAAGGGTATATAACAAAGTATTGAGATGAACTTTTGTTATTGACCAAATACTTATTTTACCGAGGAATTTACCAATTAATTCATTAAAAATCCTTCATTGTGATTTTCTGGATTTTTTTTTCTCATTTTGTCTCTCATAGTTGAGCTATACCTATGATGAAAATTGGAGACCTCTCTCATCTTTTAAGTGGGCGAACTTGCACAATTGGTGGCTGACTAAATACTTTTTTGCCCCACCGTAAGCGCTGGCTTCTTCCCGCTCCTTTTGAATATTTTATTTTAGGCTTGATTTTCGTTTTGTTTTAAATTCTTTTTTTTTTCTTTTGTCGGAATGTTCAAATAAAATCAATCAATCAATCAATCAATCAATCAATCAATCAAACTATATAGCGGAGAAAATAAGTACTGAACATGTCAACTTTTTTCTCATTAAACATATTTCTGTTGGAGCCATTGACCTGAGATTTTCAACAGATATCAGTAACAATTCAAGCAATCCAAGCATACAAAAAAAATCAAGGCAACTGTGTTCACAAAGCAAGTTATATTTAATAAAGTGGAATGACACAGGGAATAAGTATTGCACACACTTGGTGAAATTCATTTAATATTTAGTAGAAAAGACTTTGTTGGTAATAATAGCTTCCAGACGCCTCCTGTATGGAGAAACTATGTGCAGTCACTGCTCAGGAGTGATTTTAGCCCTTTCTTCCACAAAAACTGTCTTCAAATTTTGAAGGTTCTGTGGGCATTTTCTATTAACTCTGATCTTCAGTTCGTTCCATAAATTTTCAATTGGATTCAGGTCAGGTGACAGACTGGGCCATTCTAGCATCTTTATTTTCCTTCTTTGGAGCCAGTTGAGAGTTTCCTTGGCTGTGTGTTCGGGACCATTGTCTTGCTGAAATGTCCACCCTCATTTCATCTTCAGCCTCTTGGCAGATGGCAACAGTTCTTATCAAGGATGTCTCTGTACATTTGTTCATTCATCTTTCCTTTAATTATATGAAGTCTACCTGTACCATGTGATGAAAAACACCCCTACACCATGATTCTCCAACCTCCAAACTTCACTGCTGGTATGGTGTTTTGGGGCTGATGTGCAGTGCCATTTCTCCTCCAAACATGCTGTGTGTAGTAGCATCCAAAAAGCTCAATTTTGGTCTCATCTGACCAGACTATATTCTCCCAGTGTGTTACTGGCTTGCCCAAATATTATGCAGCAAACTTTAAACAAGCTTCAACATGCTTTTTCTTCAGCAAAGGAGTCTTGCGAGGTGAGCAGGCCCATGCCGTTCTGAACAATGGCTCCCACAGTGCTCACTGGAACATTCAGCAATTTAGAAATTCACCTGTAACCAATGCCATCATTATGTTTTGCAACAATAATGTTGCAAAAGTCTAGAGAGAGCTCTTTGCTTCCACCCATCATGAATTCTTTGTGATGTGACAATCTGATATACACAGACCTTTTTTAAAGGCTATCAGTCAAGACTTAAACAGCTGAAATTAATTTGCACTAATGGGGGGTGTGATGGCTTCCTAAATTCTGATGGATTTCAGCTGGTTCATTGACTTTCTATGCCTTTTAGTGTCATGGTGTTGGAAAAAAAGACTTAAAGTTTAAAGTTTTTATTTTGAGCTGATCTAACTCTGACGCAGCTCAAGGGCTGAAAATAATAACAGGCTAGACAAGGAAAAGGTAGGTTCAGACAAAAACACAGAACATGCCAGGCTAGGCAAAACAAAGGCAGGATGCAGGCAGGATGAGAAGTGTGCTGCTCATGCCAATATGATGTTAGGACACCGCAGAAGACAAAGATTGACAACATAAATAGATGAGGGGTAATCACAACAACACAGAACAGGAGGGGAGACTTATAAGGACAAACCAGAGACACACAGGGAAAACAGTGTCAACAGGGATGGAGAACAGGACAGGCAGGGTTGTACAGACAGAAAAGGACAGAGGACACACATAAGACATGGATCACGGACCATGGGAGACATGACCATGAACAGAATATGACAGACAAGGACAAGAATACAACAAAGATCATGATGGCAATGACACTGAACATAAAGACCAAACACCACAGAAGCTAAGACAGGGATAACTCTAAAACAAGGACATGATGACACTGATTATACAAAAACTAACTTAGGCTACAGCAGGGACAATAATAACATAATGAAAACTAAGGACCAGACATGAGAGAATAATGAGACAGAACTATGATAAAACAAAGGAAACCACATAATCACAAACTCAGGGCAAGGACATGGGCTGAGCCCATGTCTTGGTGACAAGAAATTAGAAATTAACACACAAGGTAAGGACATGGACCCGACCCACGACTTGACATTTTGCATCTCTTTTTCTTGATCTGTCCAATACTTATTCCCTGTGTCATTCCACTTTATTAAATATAACTTGTTTTGTGAACACAGTTGCCTTGATTTCTTTGTATGTATGGATTACTTGGGTTGTCACTGATATCTGGTTGAAATCTCAGGCCAATGGTTCCATCAGAAATATTTTTAATGGGAAAAATGCTGACGTGTTCGATACTTACTTTACCCGCTGTAGATATTAAATATTGTCACTGTCGAGCCAAACCTCTTATCACCTTATTTAGTATTTTCTTTTTTAAAAAAAATAAAGCCATTCTACGGGTCACATAACCCAGCCACAGGAGGTGCACAAGCCAGTGTACTCTTAGTGCCGGTCCCAAGCCCAGGTAAATGGGGAGAGTTGTGTCAGAAAGGGCATCCAACGTAAAACCTTTAACAAATCAAACATGCAGATCATGACAAATGAGACTTTCATACCAGATCGGTGGAGGCCCAGGTTAACAACGACCACCACAGGTGCTGTTAACGGACAAAGTACTGGTGGAAATTGGGCTACTGTTGTTTGAAGATCGAGGAGCAGGAGAGGGAGAAGGCGTGTTACGAGGGAGAGAGAGAAAGAAAGGGAAAGGTAGAAGTGTGGAGGTGAGAGTAGGTACGTTAAATGTAGGGACTATGACTGGTAAAGGCAGAGAGTTGGCTGATATGATGGAGAGAAGAAAGGCAGATTTGCTGTGTGTTCAAGAAACCAGATGGAAGGGAAGCAAGGCTAGGAGCACTGGAAGTGGATTTAAACTGTTCTACCATGGCGTAGATAGGAAGAGAAATGGAGTAGGAGCAATCTTGGAGGAAGTGTATGTGAAAAGTGTTCAGGAAATAAAGAGGGAGTCAGACAGAATCATGAGTTTGAAGCTAGAAGTTGAAGGTGTGATGTTGAATGTTGTCAGTGCGTATTCCCCACAAGTTGGATGTCAGGTAGAAGAGAAAGAGGAATTCTGGAGTAAGTTGGATGAAGTGGTAGAGAGTGCTCCCAGGGGGGAGAGAGCAGTGATTGGAGCGGACGTTAATGGACATGTAGGTGAAGGGAACAGAGGTGATGAGGAGGTTCTGGGTAGGTATGGTCTTATGGAGAAATGTGGAAGGACAGATGGTTGTGGATTTTACTAAAACGATGGAAATGGCTGTGGTGAACACATACTTCAAGAAGAGAAAAGAAGGGTGACTTAGGGTGACTTACAAGAGTGGAGGAAAGTGCACACAGGTGGACTACGTCTTATGCAGAAGGAGAAATCTGAAAGAGATAGGAGACTGCAAGGTGGTGGCAGGGGAGAATGTAGCTATATAGCATTGGATGGTAGTCTGTAGGATGACTTTGGAGAGCAAGAAGAAGAAGACAGTGAAGGCGGAGACTTCACTCAAGTGGGGGAAAGTTACAGAAGGAGGAAGGTTGCACAGAGTTCAGGAAGGAGTTGATACAGGCTCTGGGTGGTAGGGAAGAATTACCAGATGACTGAGAAAGTGCAGCAAAAGTATTGAGGGAAATGGGTAGAAAGGTACTGTATGTGGTGTATCCAATGGACAGAGGAAGGAAGACAAGGAGACATGGTGGTGGAATGAGGAGGTACAGGAAGGTATTCAATGGAAGAAGTTAGCAAAGAAAAAGTGGGATAGTCAGGGAGATGAAGAAAGGAAGGAGAAAAGGACTTGTGTTGATTGGCTAGACCGAGAGATTGAGCTGGAAAGAATATGCAGCAGGTTAGGCTGATTAAGGATAGAAATGGTAACGTACTAACAAGCAATGAGAGTGTGTTGAGAAGGTGGAAGGAGTACTTTGAGGAGCTGATGAATGAAGAAAATGAGAGAGAGAGAGAGAGAGAGAGAGAGAGAGAGAGAGAGAGAGAGAGAGAGAGAGAGAGAGAGAGAGAGAGAGAGAGAGAGAGAGAGAGAGAGAGATTTTGATTTTTCAACACACCTTTATTGTCACAAATTCAACACAAAAACACAACAACTAAAACAACTAAAAGAAGCAATGGAAAAGAAAAATGACCCACTGACAAGAAATCAAAGACACAAGTAACCAAACAAGGAAAACTAAAACAAAAAACTTGCTTCTTACATCAGGATTATACCATAGGTAATTTTCCCCTCCTTAACACAACACAGGATGTGCTTAAAGCACCACATAGCCTCAAAGGTTTCAACATTTTGCATCAGATGATAGTAATTGTAATCAATCATTATTCGAGCCTTAATCATGCCAACCAGCATGTCTTTTACATTACAATCCAGTATTTGTTCAATTTTTCTTTTCCTACTAACATAGATAGCCATTTTAGCCTGACCCAGGATGAAATTTAAAAGTTCACTCTTTTTCTTAGTTCTCTGCCTATATGGAAAACCCAAGATAAAAATCTGCAGGGAAAAGACTTCTCCAAACAGATAAAACAGCTTCCCCCCAAAAAACAAACAACAAATGCAGTCTGTTACAGTCCAGAAAACAATGAAACACAGTCTCTTTCTGAGGACAAAAAGGACAAACCTCAACAACATTTGGGTTTAAAATGGAGATAAAAGCATTTACAGCCACAGCACCATGTAAAACTTGCCATTGTAGGTCTCCAACCTTCTTAGTTAATGGTGGTTTATAGAGTGCTCTCCAGGCAGGCCTCACCTCTGAACCCAAACCCAAGTGTTTCCTCCATGGTGTATCAGCTCGACCTTTTAACTTATTTACATTTAAAACTTTCACCAAAAGTCCATACATTTTTTTACCCGGAGAGTCACAAATGTTAATGTGCTCAGAGTTTAAAAACACACCAGTGCCATCTTTAAAATCAGGAGATAAAACACTAAAAGGAAAAGGCTCATCAGAAGTTCGCACAGAGTTTTTGCAGTGTAAAACAATAGCAGAGTGTTCTTCTGCAGACAGGCAGTCTCTCCAATCTTTCAGCAAATTCATTATAGTTCTGACTGAAGAAACACCAAGAGCAGAGCACAGGGCAACAGCATTGTCCAAGTTAGGACCACATAAATTTACCAAGTGTCCCAGCGTTGTGACCTTTGCAGAAATGAACTTTTTTAAAACAGAAGGTCCTAAAACATTGCCCACATCAAAACGGGTCCCGAACACAAGTGGTTCCTTTAAAAGCCAGAAAGGCGACAAGGAAGCCTGGGGAGAGTTCTTTTTAAAAAGTCCCCAGATTTTAAAAGCACTTTGGTAAAACTGGGGAAGTTCTGGGAGTTTTTGGCCCCTTAAATCCATTAAAAGCAGCGACTCCTCTAGTCCAAGCCCTCCACAGCGAGCCAGGACAGCCCTGGCAATAGGTCTCCACACAAGGCCGAGGAGGCCACTCAGCAGTCGCTGAATGAACTGCAGGCGAAAGACAGCCCCCCTGCTGGCCAGATGGATGAGCCCTTGACCACCTTCTTCCCTTGGTAAAAACAGGATACTCTGTGGAACCCAGTGAAGACGGTCCCAGAAAAAGTCCATGACTATAGATTGCGCTCTGGCCAGCAAATTGGGTGGAGGGTCCAGACAAGACAGTCGATGCCACAGCATTGAAGCAATCAAGTTGTTGATAATTAAAACACGACCTCTGAAGGACAAGTTTGGCAGAATCCATTTCCATTTTTTTAGTCTTCCTTCAGTTTTTTCTAAAAAACACTCCCAATTTTTCTCAGTAAAAGTCTGATTTCCTAAAAACACACCAAGATATTTAAAACCACCTTGTGTCCACGAAAGGCCACCAGGTAGGGCAATTTTTTGTGGTCTCCCCCCCACCACAACAGCTTCACTCTTACCCCAATTCACTCTCGCTGAGGAGCACTCACCAAAAAGATTAACAGTTCTTAAAAGGTAGTCTACATCATTTTGATTTCTTGTAAAAAACAACAACATCATCAGCATAGGCAGACACTTTAAAAACAGAGTCAGAGTTGGGGATTTTAAAACCAGTGAGGCCTTGCCTTAGTTTACAAAGGAGGGGCTCGATGGCAAGAGAGTACAGCATACCTGAGAGGGGGCAGCCCTGTCGGACATCCCTCTCAACTTTGAAAGGAGCACTCAAACCACCATTAATCTTAAGAATACTCTCAATGTCTCTATACAAAGCCTGGATCTTGGTGATGAACCCTGAGCTGAAACCAAAGGCCTCTAGTGTCTGCCACAGGTATGGATGTTCAACTCGGTCAAACGCCTTTTCTTGGTCTATTGAAATAAGACCAAGTTCCTTGACCAATGAGCTGGAGAGGTCCAAAACATCCATCCATCCATCCATCTTCTACTGCTTTTCCGGAGGTCCGGGTCGCGGAGGCAGCAGTTCAAGCAGAGAAGCCCAGACTTCCCTCTCCCCAGCCACCTGCTCCAGCTCTTCAGAGGGGATACCAAGGCGTTCCCAGACTAGCTGGGAGACATAGTCTCTCCACCGAGTCCTGGGTCTGCCCCGGGGTCTCCTCCCAGTGGGACGTGCCTGAAACACCTCAAGTGGGAGGCGTCCAGGAGGCATCCTAATCAGATGCCCATACCACCTCAACTGACTCCTTTCAATGTGGAGGAGCAGCGGTTCTACTCTGAGCCTCTCCCGGATGACTGAGCTCCTCACCCTATCTCTGAGGGTGAGTCCAGCAATCCTACGGAGAAAGCTCATTTCAGCCGCTTGTATCCGCGATCTCGTTCTTTCGGTCATTACCCAAAGCTCGTGACCATAGGTGAGAGTAGGAACGTAGATTGACTGGTAAATCGACAGCTTTGCCTTAGAACTAAGCTCCCTCTTCACCACAACAGACCGGTACAACGTCCGCATCACTGCAGATGCTGCTCCAATCCGTCTGTCGATCTCTCGCTCCATTTTCCCCTCACTCGTGAACAAGACCCCAAGATACTTAAACTCCTCCACTTGGGGCAGGAGCCTGTCCCCAACCCGGAGAGGACAATCCACCTTTTTCCGGCTGAGGACCATGGACTCGGACTTGGAGGTGCTGATTCTCATCCCAGCCGCTTCACACTCAGCGGCAAACCGTCCCAGCAAGAGCTGTAGGTCATTGCTGGATGAAGCCAACAGGACAACATCATCTGCAAACAACAGAGATGAGATCCTGTGGTCACCAAGCATGACACCCTCCATTCCCTGGCTGCGCCTAGAAATCCTGTCCATAAAAATTATGAACAGGACCGGTGACAAAGGGCAGCCCTGGCGGAGTCCAACTCTCACTGGGAATGACTCCGACCGAGTGTTGGCAATGCGAACTAAACTCTCACAACGGTCGTACAGAGACCGAATAGCTCGTAACAACAAGCCCGATACCCCATACTCCCGAAGCACCCCCCACAAAAATCCACGAGGGACGCGGTCAAATGCCTTCTCCAAGTCCACAAAACACATGTAAACTGGTTGGGCAAACTCCCACGAACCCTCAAGAATTCTCGAGAGGGTAAAGAGCTGGTCCGATGTGCCACGGCCAGGACGAAAACCACATTGCTCCTCCTGAATCCGAGGTTCGACCAACGGCCGGACTCTCCTCTCCAGTACCTTGGCATAGACCTTCCCAGGGAGGCTGAGGAGTGTGATCCCTCTAAAGTTGGAGCACACCCTCCGGTCCCCTTTTTTGAAGAGAGGAACCACCACCCCGGTTTGCCATGCCAAAGGCACTGCCCCCGACCTCCACGCAATGTTGCAGAGGCATGTCAACCATGACAACCCAACAACATCCAGGGCCTTGAGGTACTCGGGGCGAATCTCGTCCACCCCCGGGGCCCGGCCACCAAGGAGATTTTTAACCACCTTGGCGACCTCAGCCCCTGTGATAGGCGAGTCATCCCCCTCGTCCCCAAACCCTGCTTCCTCTGTGGAAGGCGTATCAGTGGGATTGAGGAGATCCTCGAAGTATTCCTTCCACCGCCCGACGATATCCCCAGTTGAAGTCAACAGTGTCCCATCCGCACCATACACAGTGTGGACGGGGAGCTGCTTTCCCCTCCTGAGCCGCCGAACAGTTTGCCAGAATCTCTTTGAAGCCGACCGAAAGTCTTGTTCCATGGCCTCACCGAACTCCTCCCATACCCGGGTTTTTGCTTCAGCAACCACCCGAGCTGCACTCCGCTTGGCCTGCCGGTACACCTCAGCTGCTTCGGGAGTCCCACAAGCCAACCAAGCTTGATAGGACTCCTTCTTCAGCTTAATGGCCCCCCTCACCACTGGTGTCCACCACTTGGTTCGGGGGTTGCCACCACGAGATGCACCGACCACCTTGCGGCCGCAGCTCTGGGCTGCCGCTTCAACAACAGAGGTGGAGAACATGGCCCATTCAGACTCCATGTCTCCAGACTCCCTCGGAATGTGGTTGAAGTTCTTCCGGAGGTGGGAGTTGAAGACCTCCCGGACAGGGGCCTCAGCCAGACGCTCCCAGCACACCCTCACTATACGTTTGGGTCTACCAGGTCTGAATGGCTTCCTCCCCTGCCATCGGATCCAACTCACCACCAGGTGGTGATCAGTTGACAGCTCTGCACCTCTCTTTACTCGGGTGTCCAAGACATACGGTCGCAGGTCTGATGATACGATAACAAAATCGATCATCGACCTGCGGCCTAGGGTGTCCTGGTGCCAGGTGCACATATGGACACCCTTATGCTTGAACATGGTGTTCGTTATAGACAGACTGTGGTTAGCACAGAAGTCCAATAACTGAACACCACTCGGGTTCAGATCGGGCAGGCCGTTCCTCCCAATCACCCCCCTCCAGGTTTCACTGTCGTTGCCCACGTGCGCATTGAAGTCCCCCAGTAGGACAATGGAGTCTCCAGGAGGAGCACCCTCCAGCACCCCAGTCACAGACTCCAAAAAGGGTGGGTACTCTGAAACATCATTTGGTGCATTGGCACAAATGATGGTCAGGACCCGTTTCCCAACCCGAAGGCGCAGGGAAGCAACCCTTTCGTCCACCGGGGAAAACTCCAATATAGAGGCAGCAAGGTGGGGCGATACAAGAATACCTACCCCTGCTCGTCGCCTCTCGCCCGGGGCAACTCCAGAAAAGGCCAAGCTCCAGCCCCTCTCCAGGAGACTGGTTCCGGAACCGGAGCTGTGTGTTGAGGTGAGGCCGACTATATCTAGCCGGTATCGCTCAATCTCGTACACCAGCTCAGGCTCCTTCCCCACCAGAGAGGTGACATTCCACATACCAAAAGCCAGTTTAGAAAGCTTGGGATCAGTCCGCCAAGGTCTCCGCCTTTGACTGCCACCTAATCCACATAGCACCGGACTTCCATGATCCCTCCTGCAGGTGGTGAACCTACTGGAGGGCGGACCCATGTAACTCCTTCGGGCTGAGCCCGGCCGGGTCCCATGGGTGGAAACCCGGCCACCAGACGCTAGCCTTCGAGCCCCTCCCCCAGGCCTGGCTCCAGGGTGGGGCCCCGGTAACCCCATACCGGGCGGGGTACACTGAATCCTTGATATACAATTTATCATGAGAGTCTGTTGGATCGTTCTTCGTCTGGCCCTTCACCCAGGACCAGTTTGTCTTGGGAGACCCTATCAGAGGCAAATTGCCCCGGACAACATAGCTCCTGGGATCACTGGGGCACGCAAACCCCCCCACCACGATAAGGTGACGATCCATGAGGGGGGAGGTCCAAAACATCACGAATTAAAAAAATGTTGTCTGTAACCAACCTACCAGGTACACAGTAGGTCTGGTCTACAGTAGTTATGCTGCTAATAGGTTTAGTCAGCCGGGGGACCTCCAGTAATGCACTGGGCCTCACTCCTTTCCTCACTCTCTATGAAATATTTTTTTTTTTGCTGGTCATTAACATTTGTTTGTTCTCTCCCATAGATTGAGTCCCCATCGTGCTGTTTGCTCTCTACATGTCTGTTCTTTTCATCTTCTCTGTCCCCTCACCCCCCAGCCAGTCGCAGCAGATGACTGCCCCTCCCTGAGCCTGGTTCTGCTGGAGGTTTCTTCCTGTTAAAAGGGAGTTTTTCCTCTCCACCGTCGCCAAGTGCTTGCTCACAGGGGATCACCTGATTGCTGGGGTCTTTCTGCAACTGTGGGGGTTCCCCCCTACAGTTGATAGTGCTATGAGATGACTGTTGTTGTGAAATGGCGCTATATAAATAAAGTTGAATTGAATTGAATTGAATTGAATGTATGACCTGCTCCATCACCTTCCTCAGCCTGGTAGCCAACACTTTGGAGAGAATTTTAAAGTCAGTACAGAGGAGGGCCACCGGACGCCAGTTTTTAATGTCTTTCAAGTCGCCTTTCTTGGGAAGGAGGGTGAGGACTGATCTCCTACAACTTAGGGGCAGGTGACCCTTCCGCAGACTGTCAGACAGTACTTCCAGCAAGTCTTCACAGATCTCAGACCAGAACGACTTGTAGAACTCCGATGGTAGACCATCTATCCCTGGGGCTTTTCCACACTGAAGAGACTGGACAGCTACTGCTAGTTCCTGCAGAGTGATCCCACTCTCCAGCTCCGCATTCATGCTAGCCATCACTTTTGGCAAGTCCGTCAAAAAATGACTCAGCACATGTGAATTCTCAGCAAATTCTTTCTTAAAAAGATCTTTGTAGAAAGCAACTGCAAAGCGACGGATCTCCGCAGACTCATGGATTAGCCGCCCGTCCTCGGAGCTGAGAGAGTGGATCATCCTCCTCTGACCATTCTTCCTCTCCAAACCAAAGAAAAAATGAGATGGAGCATCCATTAGTGCGATGTTCTGGAACCTACTGCGTACTACAGCGCCCCTGGCGGCCACACCTAGTAGGTCAGTTAAAACAGACTTTTTGCCATTGAGGGCCTCAAAATGTCCTCTTTCTCCTGTGGAGCCTGCCAAAGACTGCAGCTCCACTACTTCTCTCTCCAGGTCCCTGACAGACCTGGCCAAGTCTCCAGAGACATTGCGAGTATACTGTAGGCACAGATTCTTTATTTGGCTCTTCCCTACATCCCACCACTGCTGCAAAGAACTAAAACTTGATTTTGTTAATTTAAAATTACTCCAAAAAAACATAAAAGCAGTTTTAAAACTGTTATCCGATAAAAGTGATGTGTTAAAATGCCAGTATGCACTACTGCACTTTATATTCTTGATAAAAACACAACACTGAACCAGAGAGTGATCTGTGAAGCCAACAGGGACTATAAAAGCACTTTTAAAAATGCTAAAATGGTGCTTAAAACTGTAAACCCTATCCAGTCTAGCTAAGGACAGAATATCGTCCTTTCTATGGCTCCACGTGTACTGTCTAGCCTTGCCATGAAAATTCCTCCACACATCACACAGATCATGAGCTTCTATGAGACCTTTTAAACTTTTCTTGGATGCAGCATGTGGCTCTGGGTGATTCCTATCCATAAGAGGATTTTCTGTGCAATTAAAATCACCACCCACAAATAAAAAGTCATCATTACTGCAATTTTTGATCGTGTCATCTAAAATATTTAAAAAGGCCAATCTTTCTGTGCCTACGGTTGGAGCATACACATTTATAAAAACAACTTTCACATTCTCAAAAACAGCTCGAACTTTTAAAATGTGGCCTGCAATTACCTCATCAATGTCATAAGAAAGTGGAATAAAATCTCGAGAAAATAAAATACCCACTCCACCACTACTGCTGCTTTTATGACTAAGAATAATTTCCCCTCGAAATTCCCTCCTCCAGTCAGCAGCATTGTCCTCAGAACTATGAGTCTCCTGAACAAACAGAACATTAATTTTCTTGCATTCTGCAAGAGTAAAAACACACGTTCGCTTAGACATTTCTCTTGCTCCACTGACGTTGAGTGTGCCAAAATTAAAACTACACATGTATATAAGAGGGCAAAGCCAATACAAAAACAGAAAAGAAAGAATGAGCGATAAAAGACTAATCATCCTGGGCAATTTGGTTCTTAACTTTTAGCACAAGCTTTTTTAGTCTGTAGACCTCCTGATCAGTGAAACTTTCCTGCTCAAGCTCTCCCCTATTTTTCATGTAGGCCCGAGCAGAGTCAACAAAACGTTTTAGATCGGGGAAGAAATTTTCAACTTTAACCATTCTGGATCCCTTAGTGTCCTGCAAAAACTTCTGTATTTTTGTGAAGGGGTAACCACCTCCACTGACCACATCATCACTGCTTTCACCATCACTCTCTATCTCAGACCCAGCATAAGAATCTGGCTGAGATAGAGAAACCTCAGAACTGTCTTTGACAACCCTTTTTACTTTGCTCCTCTGCTGTTTGGTTTCCAAATTCTTCCGCTTGATTGAGATTTTACATAATTCTTCATCTATTTCAATGTCATCCTCGTCCTCCAACACTGACTCAGCCACCCTGGTAGCTGTCTCTTCCTGCTTCTCGCTCACCCTGTGCTGTGGTTTTATATTCATTTTCCTAGTCCCACCATCTACCTGGGCCTCATTTGGCTCATCTGTCTGACCCTCAGCGTGATCCCTCTCGGTAATCTCACCCTTGTCCACAATGTTGGTCTGTGCAGCAGCCCTGCGATGTGCTTTAACTTTTGCTGCTGTTTCATTTATGATCGACAGGCTGGCTGCGGAGGGCGGCAAAGCCGCCCCGCCGCCAGACAGCCTCGCGGCCTCGGCCGAAGCGCCGCCGCCAGACGGCCCCGCGGCCTTGGCTGAAGTGCCCGACGGCGCGGCAGCGCCGCCGGCCTCAGAGAGCAGCAAAGCCGCTCCGCCGCCAGACAGCCCCGAGGCCGCACTAGCGGCCTCCCCCGAGTGATCACCCCCCACTCCCTGAGGGCATGATCGAATCAAGTGTCCCTCCATTCCGCAGCCGAAACACTTCATATTGTCAGAGGTAACGTGGATGGTGTAATCAAAGCCATCAATCCGGTATTTAAATACGAGGTTGAGGCTTTCCTCGCTATTCTTTAAAATCATGAGCACCTGTCGCCTAAAAGACATGACATGCTTTAAACGCGGGGACTTACAACTGAGAGGGATGTGCTTAATCGGGGACAAAAGCTGCCCGTGTCTCGACAGCTCCTTCTCCAACAGCTCATTCTTTAAAAATGGTGGGACATTTGAGATCGTAATTCTCTTCGTGGGATTCACCAGAGACAGAACAGGAACCAGTGTGTCTTTAATCACAACCCCGCTCTCCACTACCTGGTTAACTTTTTCAATACTATCCAGGAAGATTACCACGGCACTATTCATTCTCGAAGTTGATCTAACGCTTTCATAACCGACCAGCTCCCCCACAGCCAGACTACATTCCTCTACTGAGCAGCTGACAGCCGGAGTCAGTTTGACAGCATGCCGGCGTGTCAGCTTCTCGAACCCGGAGCCTCGCTCCAAAACCATGCTGACCAGCAGAGCTGGCAGCAGAAACCCCCCTCCCAGAACGCCTACCCCACCCCAGCTACAGAAAACAACAAAACTTAAGATTATTTAGCAAAAAAAAACCACCTTAAACACAAAAAGATAGAAAAAAGTTTGAGATAATTCACTCACGCTGTCACACGCTCCCAGCTCGCACTCATGACCATACCCACTCAGAGAGAGAGAGAGGGAGAGAGGGAGAGAGAGACTTTGACTTTTAAAATAAGCTTTTATTGCACACTTCAAAAAAATGTAAGCACACCAACATCATTCCTCCAAGTGTGTCACATTGGAAAAAGTGCAAAATGAAATGTTCCCCCCCCACACAACACAGAGCAGTCCCTGCAGTCCACCTATTCAAAGATCCAGTTCTGTGACAGTCAATTACAGTCAATTAAATGTCATATACAAGTCTGTTCAAACAATATCCCAAAAATGTGTAAAACAGGCAGAGGAACGACCGCCATTCATTCCTCCTGTCGGGCGCGCTTGACCGGCTTTCCCACTGCTGCTTTACGCAGGGCTGTCAGGTGTTTCTTGAGGCGATAACGCTTCCTTTCATCCAGGAGGTCAAGACCAACCTGCCTTCTTAGCACATCCACAGACTTAATGAATTTATCAGTGTCACTGAAGTAGTCGGCGACCCTAATGGCTTTGTTATAGGTTTCATCCAGAAATGCATTTATTTCTTCCAGTGAATACAAACTCGTGTTTGTACTGCATTTTGCCTCAATAGACTCAGCGTTAGACACAGTGTCATTCTCAGATTCCATTTCCTCGTCAGCACAACTCAGCTGACCGCTCGGTTCTCCCAGGCCAGTGGATTCATCATGGGCCACATTTTCCTGGACGCCACCCTCAGCAGCTGACTGTCGCTGTTCCATCCCCCGCTGTGTAACGGTAGTAGCCTCCGGAAGCACAGCCGCTGATGTCACACAGCAAGATTCTGACGCACCATCAGGTCGGTGCTCCGTCCCCTCCTCCGAAGCGGCAGCAGCTGGCGGAGGCACAGCCGCTGACGTCACACAGCGAGATGATTGTGACGCACCATCAGATCGGTGCTCCGTCCCCTCCTCCGAAGCGGTAGCAGCTGCCGGTGGCACAGCTGTTGACGTCACACAGCGAGATGATTGTGACGCACCATCAGTGACCTTTTTGGCGCCATCGCCATCCACGCTCCCGACCGCAAGCTGGGCCGTGGGCGGCGCAGCCGGGCCGTCCACAGACACAGCGGCAGGCTCCGGAGCTGGGGTAGCGGGAGCGGAGGCCGCGCCGCCGTCCGCAGCTGCGGCGTGAGCCGAGGGCTCGCCGCCGGCACCATCCACAGCCCCATCAGGGCCCTCCGCCCGCTGCCTGTGCGGACAAGCGAACCGTTTATGACCCACGTCTCCACATTCAAAACACTTCATCTGTCCCGAGCTTGCATACACCATGTAAGATCCGTCCCCGTGCTTGACCCTGAAGGAGACTTCCAGAGTTTGAGTGGGCGAGTCGAGAAATATGAACACCTGTCGCCTGAGTGATTTCACATGTTTGAACTTGGTGGCCTTGCATCCCAAAGGCAGAGTCGTAAACGGGCCCGCAAACTTCCCAAATCTGTGGAGCTCCGTCGCCAACTGCTCATCAGTGATGAAAGGTGGAACACCTGAGACGGTGATTCTCGTTGATGGGACAGATAAGGGGGACACCTGTACATACGTTTCCCTGATAACCACACCGCTTACAATCAGGGTGTGAACATCGTCTCCAGCCACCAGAAACACAACCACAGCTCTATTCATTCGGGGAGCAAAGCAGACCGCGTCAGGGCCCACCTGCTCAGCCACAGCCTCCAGGACCTCCTCCACAGTAACTTCGCTGTCCGGGGGAACGATCCTCACCCCCTGGTGGAGAGAGAGAGAGGGGGGGGGGGGAGGCTGGATAAAGGAAAGATTGTGAACAAGGAAGTCCCGAGGATTAGCAAGACAGAAGTGAGGGCAGCTTTGAAGAGGATGAAGAATGGAAAGGCGGTTGGTCCAGATGACATACCAGTGGAGGTATGGAGATGTTTAGGAGAGATGGTAGTGGACTTTTTAACCAGATTGTTTAACACAATCTTGGAGAGTGAGAGGATGCCTGAGGAATGGAGAAGAAGCGTTTTGGTACCAATTTTCAAGAACAAAGGTGATGCTCAGAGCTGTAGTAACTACAGAGGCATCAAGCTGATCAGCCATACTATGAAGATATGGGAAAGAGATGTTAAAGCCAGGTTAAGAGGAGAGGTGACAATCAGTGAGCAGCAGTACTGTTTCATGCCAAGAAAGAGTACTACAGATGCAATATTTGCTCTAAGAGTGCTGATGGAGAAGAATAGAGAAGGTCAGAAGGAGTTGCATTATGTCTTTGTGGATCTAGCGAAAGCATATGATAGGGTGCCAAGAGAGAAAGTGTGGTATTGTATGAGAAAGTCAGGAGTGGCAGAGAAGTATGTGAGGGTGGTGCAGGACATGTATGAGGACAGTGAGACAGTGGTGAGGTGTGCTGTAAGAGTGACAGATGGGTTCAAGGTGAGGGTGGCATTACATCAGGGATCAGCTCTGAGCCCCTTCTTGTTTGCCATGGTGATGGACAAGCTGACAGATGAGGTCAGGCAGGAGTTTCTGTAGACCACGATGTCTGCAGACAACACTGTGATCTGCAATGAGTGTAGGGAGCACTCTATATACTACAGTATATACTATTTATATATACTATACCATACCATAGTAACTGCATCCGTAGTTACTATATTCATTGATACCGTATGACCTTGAGTGTAATATTGCTTTTATACAACAATTCTGCAAGCATAATTTATTAATTGACAGCAATATTTAACAAAATATTTATACAAAATATCATTTTTCTAACCAGTTATTTTGTGCAGCTAAGAAAAAAATAGTCTGTTCTAAATGTAGCCAGTAACTGTTGCTAGGCACCTAAGTACATACCGGTTACCTGTTGAGTCTGTACCGCAGAAGGGCCCAGATCAATGCTGGTGGATCGTTAGTATGCTAGTGATTTGTCTTCGGCACACTTTGCTTGCTTTTTCTTGGCATTTTCAGATGAAACAAAGAGTCCATCACCACAAAGGTACTATAGTTTTCTAATCGGGTCAGTAAATTTAACTCTGTTTTGTTTAAACAGATGTAAAATATATCGCTGGATGTTAAAAAGGACAGGACTTCCGGATCAGAGACAGCTGAAACTGTAGTTGCTTTTCAAACGGCGCCTCACTGTGGAAAGTAAGGTATCCAACACAGTATTGCAATTCTCAAGTCTGTAGACTTGACAGTAAATTAAAGTTAGTAATTAACAATTACTAGAATACTTTTGAAGCGGATTGATACATATCCAGTGAAACGTTGGAGTACAGTTATCTTGGACTATAGTAACTCCTGGAATCTCTGTTGTCCAATGAAACTGCTCGGTAGGTACGAACTGTTATATAAATAAATTTGAATTAAATTAAATTGAAATATAATGTACTTATATTTACTTTTGCTCGTGGACTTTTTCTTTTAATGATTCTTTTTAATACAAAAGAAGAGTAATGCTTTAAGAGGCGGAGACATAACAGGCTTAGAATAAAAGTGAAAGAAACCTGACAGGGAATGTCAGCGAGGAAAGAAAGAAGCTGTTCCCTAATTTTCTG
The DNA here is from genome assembly GCA_020510985.1 of Pholidichthys leucotaenia. Classification (NCBI taxonomy): domain Eukaryota; kingdom Metazoa; phylum Chordata; class Actinopteri; order Cichliformes; family Pholidichthyidae; genus Pholidichthys; species Pholidichthys leucotaenia. The sequence continues at coordinate 257,378,507 of CM035848.1, read as the reverse complement.
TGAGACCTGGCTCTCAGACAGAGTGCTGGAGAGCGCCATTCAACTACAAACTCACTCAACACACCGGGCAGACAGAACAGGAGACTCTGGTAAGACGAGGGGAGGGTGTGTGTGTGTGTATTTATAAACCAATCGTGGTGTGGAGATGTACAAACCGTTTACAAGCACTGCTCACCTGACGTGGAGTTTTTACTGCTGAAATGCCGTCCCTATTATTTACCGAGGGAATTTACCGCTGTGTTTTTGGCCACTGTATACATATGTCCACAGAGCAACTACACAGTAGCACTAAACAAACTCAACAACGTCATCAGTGCAGTAGAGACAAAACATCCTGATGCTGTTTTTATTGTTGCTGGAGACTTTAACCAGTGCAATTTACGGGTGGTACTCCCCAAATATTACCAGCATGTGGACATTCCCACCCGCGACAAAAGCACATCGGATCATGTTTATTCCAACATAAGTGGCGCCTACAGAGCGACACCCCGTCCCCCACTTCGGACAGTCAGATCACATCTCACTGTTTATGTATCCAGCCAACAGACAAAAGCTGAAACAAACCCTGTTATTAAGCAAATTAAGCATTGGACTCCAGAGGCTGACAGCACCCTGCAAGATTGTTTCGCCTGCACAGACTGGGATATGTTTAAAGCTGCAACCACCCAAGAGGACTCTTCTGTAAACATACAGGATTATGCTGAATACGTGACTGGGAACATCAGCATGTGCATTGATACCATTGTACCCACTATACAGGTCAGGAAGTTCCCCAACCAGAAGCCCTGGATCAACAGTCAGGAACGTCAGATGCTGCATGCTCGCTCTCGTGCATTTAAATCAGGCTATGAGGTCGAGTACAAAGCTGCAAAGTATGGACTGAGAGAGGCTATAGCAACAGCCAAGAGGCAGTACAGAGAAAAGCTGGACAGCCTCTGCTCCACTCCTGACCTGGGGCGCATGTGGCAAGGCCTGCAACACATCACAGACTACAAGAGGATCAACAGCAGCACCACTAGCTCTACAGACAGCCTGCTGGATGATCTCAACATCTTTTACACCCACTTTGAGACCACCAGCCACAGCACAGAGAAGAGACACGCACTCACCCCCCACCCCCACCCACTAAGAGTCTCACCAGGCCAGGTAAACAAAGTACTGAGGAATATCAACCCCCACAAGGCAGTAGGACCAGACAACATACCTGGGCGGGCCCTCAGAGCATGCGCTGCAGAGCTAACTGACATTCTCACAGCAGTCTTCAACCTCTCTCTCAACCAGAACATAGTCCCCTCCTGCTTCAAAACGACAACCATCGTCCCCCTCCCCAAAAGAAGCCAGCCGACCTGTCTGAATGATTACAGACCGGTAGCACTCACTCCAATCATCATGAAGTACTTCGAGAGAGTGGTGCTGCCCCTCATTCAGGACAGCACACCTGGCACCCAGGACCCCCTGCAGTATGCCTACTGGCCCAACAGGTCCACCTCAGATGCCATCGCTGCAGCACTCCATTATTCTCTCTCCTATCTGGAAGATAAAAGACTCCTACATTAGGATGCTCTTTGTCGACTACAGCTCTGCCTTCAACACGGTCATCCCCCACAAACTCACCGACAAACTGTCTTCACTTGGCCTGCATCCCACCCTCTGCGACTGGTTACTGGACTTTCTAAATGGCAGGCCCCAATCTGTCAGGATGGGTAACTGGATCTCAGCCAGCATCATCACAAACACAGGTGTCCCACAGGGTTGTGTTCTCAGCCCCATCCTCTACAGGCTCTTCACCCATGACTGTGTTGCCTCCCACAAGGACAATATCATCCTAAAGTTTGCGGATGACACAGCAGTGATAGGATGCATCACTGGTGATGACGAAGCATCCTACAGGAGGGAGGTGGCCAACCTGGTGTCATGGTATGAGGACAACAACCTCAACCTCAACACGGACAAGACAAAGGAGATGATAGTAGACATGAGGAAAGGGAGGAGGAGACCCCATCGGCCGCTGTTCATCCGGAAGCTTGAGGTGGAGAGGGTGAGCAGCTTTAAATACCTGGGCATCCACATCAGTGAGGACCTTAAGTGGACACACAACACCACAGAGCTGGTTAAGAGAGCTCAACAGTGACTGTACTTTCTGAGGAGGCTGAAGAAGTTTGGCATGTCTTCCAGGATCCTCAACAATTTCTACAGCTGCATCATTGAGAGCATCCTGACCAACTGCCTCACTGTATGGTACGGCAGCACCACTGCCCTGGAGCGCAAATGCCTGCAGAGGGTGGTGAAGACAGCGGAGAAGATCATCAGGGCTCCACTCCCCTCTCTGCAGAGCATCTACAACTGCAGAGTCCAAAAGACAGCTGACGCCATCCTCCGGGACCCCACCCACCCCAGCACAGACTGTTCACACTTCTACCCTCAGGCTGGAGGTACAGAAGTGTGAAATGCAGGACAACCAGACTGAAAAACTCCTTCTTTCCCACTGCCATCAGACTCCTGAACAGATAACAACTCCCAAAACTCTGTAACACAGCTTTGCATATAAGAACTCACACACCGGCTGCTAAATTTGCACACTGCTCACCTGTGCAGTAGATACAGTATCACCCGTCTGATGTCCATATCATCTCTGCTGCTCCTTATCATGCACAGTCTACTGGTACTATTGCTACAGAGATAATTTGTAATTATACACTGCTCGTTGTACAATGCTCATTTGCACACTGTACATAAGTCTATGCCATCTCAGGTTCACATCAGGTTGCACAATGCTCATTTGCACACCGTACATAGGTTCATGCCATCTCAGGTTCACATAATCTCTGATATCAATATACCCCTATCACTTTAGTCACCCAGTGAATTTTCAGTTTCATTCCTCAACTGTCTAACTGTGCGGTGGTGTGTGTGTGTTATTAGCACCCATTAGTATTAGGATTGAGTTACTGTTTGTGTTTCATGACCTATTGGAATTGCTGTTTCTGTACCTTTTACCTTGGCATTCGTTCTGAGAGCAAAGTAAGAATTTCATTGCTCGGGAAATGTAGCATTTCTTAACTGTGCACATGATAATAAAGCCTTTGAATCTTTGAATCTTTGAAATAAAAATATTAAAGAAGAGGATGGGATGATTTTTAATGATAGACAGTGAGTGGGAAGAATGAAGGAAAAAAAAACAACAGGAGGGAGGGAGGTTGACATAGTGAGGAGGGAGGAGGACGACACAGTCATGGGAATCCACATCAGGTCGCTTCTCCAGACTCGGCAGTTGTTAGCCTCATCAGTGTTGTTGTTTTGTTTTCACATGGCCTTAAACCTCACTGCGTGGACTCACAAACAGCTGTTAGTGACTTTTCTCGCTGTAGTTTCTCCTCAGCTTCATCAGTGCTGCTAATTTGGTAAAGGCCTTTTACACAGCAGAGAGACTGCTGGGAGACCAATGAGAGATTAAAAATTCACCTGATTTCTCAACAATCTCCTCACGCCTCAAAAAAGGTGTTTCTGTGTAAATGTTTAGGAGATTGTTGTAAGATTTTAATGGCGCTCAACAGAGATCTTTGAAAGATCCTTGAGAGATCCCTGAGAGACCAGATCACTGAGGGATCATTGAGAGTTCCTATAAGTGACCATGGAGACTGCTGAGCATTTCTTGGACAACAGGGAGCCTCTGGGTCTTGTCTCTGAAGAAGAAACATTTCCAGGAGACTAAGAACAGCTTTTACACAGTGGTGATCATTGAGAGATTTTTGAGGGATGAAAAAATTGTCGGATCTCTCAATAATCTTTCATTGAGCTCTCAGCAATCGCCAAGATCTCTCAATGAACTTCCGGTGATCTCCACAGTCTCCACAGTTGAGAGATTACTTTGACTCAGTCCAAAACAATCTCTCAGTGATCTCTAAAGGAAAGTAATGTCTCAATGATCTTTCGATGATCTCTTATTGAGAGGTTAATGATCTCATTGATCTCCCAATTATCTCCAAATGATCTCTCAGCAATCTTTCAATGAACTCCTATTTCCTCAAATGTTCCTCAAATGCTCAGCAATCCCTCACTGATTTTTCAGCCATCTCTGCCTTTGGGAAAAATTTGGCATTCATTGAAAGATTGCTGAGAGATCATTGGGACATCACTGAGAGATCTTTGGGAGATTGATGAGATTGTTGAGCCTTCATTGAGAGATCATTGAAAGATCACTGGGAGATCACTTCCCTTGGGAGATCTTTGAGAAACTGTTTTGGATGGAGTCAAAACTTTGAGAACTGTAGAGGTCACTGAGGGTCATTGAGAGATCATTAAGAGATCTTGATGATCGCTAAGAGATAACTGAAAGATCATTTGGAGATCTGACCATTTTGTCATCACTCAGGGATCTCTCAACCATCTCCACCCGTGTCAAGGAGGTTGTAACAGGAAGTATACTGTATGTATGAACCATTGGGGCTTCCGTAGTCACTGGAGTGTGACATCACAAGGTGTGCCCCGTCTCTATATAGATGGGTGGCGCTTCCGCCAGAACGTTGTTGTACGTTACTGAATATGTTTGTTGTACAGATTAGCAGTGTGGACCCTACGATACGAGTTGCAGCTAAGTTGTACAAGTTCTTGGCTACTTAATAAATTTACCGTTAACACAAGTGGAGTACTGTGGTTAACATGACATGGTGTCAGAAGATATGGACTAAACGCCAAGCGAATATGGCAAAATTCGGACCCCCAGAGCAGTTTGACTTCTTTCAGCCAGCAGAGTGGCTGACATAATGATGGGCTCAGGGAACACACACGCAGGCTCAGGAAGATTTAAGGCTTTTATTACAAACAACAGGAGGTGTTTGAGTGTGTGAATGGAGGAGTGGATGTGGTGTGGGTGGACAGCATGTGTCAAGGGTGGAACAGCTCGCCGTGCAGCCAGGTAACCCTGAGGACAGAGCAGAACAGGGAGTTAGCTATGGTCACATGTCCCGTGGGAAAATAACCAGAATGTACTGCTTACGTGCAAGCGAGAAGGTGGCTGGCGTTGGCGATGCAGCTGTAACCTGGAGGACAGCGCGGCTGCGCGCTCTCGACGATCTGATGAGAGAGTGGCTGAGGAGAGGCGAGGAGGAGGAATTCCGCCGCCCTGGAGATCCACCTGTGCACAGGGGAGAAGCTGGAGAGAAGGTAAGATGAATTGAGCAGCTTAAGTGTTTGGAGAGCGAAGCGCTGGTCGGTAATGAACTGGACAGGCGCTGGAGATTTGGGAGCATTGTCAAGCAGACGACTCCAGGCTGAAGCAGAAGGCAGAGGGGTTTATATGGGCTGATGCTGATGAGGCGCAGGTGTGCGCGCTGCTGGCGCTGATGACTGGCGAGAGCGCGGTGTAACAGTACCCCCCTCCCAAGCAGTGCCTCCCGGCGCTGGCTTACCTGGGTGCGCCCGGTGGAACTCCGTGATGAGGTTCTTATCCAGCACCCAGGACGGGGGCACCCAGGATCTGTGCTCAGGGCCATACCCTTCCCAATCCACCAAGTACTGGAGACCACGGCCACGTCGGCGGGCATCCAGGATGGCCGTGACACCCCATGCCGGATCACCGTCGATCATCCTGGGAGGAGGTGGGGTTCTGGGAGGAGGACAAAGAGGGTCAGACACCACAGGTTTAATATGTGAGACGTGAAACGTCGGAGGGACCCGGAGGGGGGGGGGGGCAAATGCACAGCCACCGGATTGATTACCCTTAGTAATAGGAAAGGGCCTGATGAAGCGCTGCGCCAGCTTCTTCCTCTCAGCCTTCAGTTTAATGTCTTTAGTGGACAACCAAACACGTTGACCCACCTGATACTCGGGAGCGGCCCTCCTGTGGCGATTGGCGACTCGAGAATTGTGCTCCATCGTGCGTAAGAGTGCCTGGCGCGTCTTGGTCCAAATACGCCGGCAGCGCCTCACATGAGCCTGAACAGATGGGACCGCCACCTCACCCTCCTCCTCAGGGAACAAAGGCAGATCATACCCCAGGGACACCCGGAAGGGGGGCATACCAATGGCTGAGGATAAGGTGGAATTATGGGTGTACTCAACCCAGGGTAGGCAGGCGCTCCAAGAAGAGGGGCTAGAAGCAGTGACGCAGCGCAGGACTGCCTCCAACTCCTGGTTAGTGCGCTCACACTGGCCGTTAGTTTGAGGGTGGTGGCCGGAGGACAAACTCACTGTGGCCCCCAATGCGTTGCAGAAGGACTTCCACACCTTGGACACAAACTGAGGTCCCCGATCCGAGACAACATCTACCGGGATCCCATGCAACCTGACGACGTGTTGGATCAATAATTCGGCCGTCTCTTGTGCCGAAGGGAGCCCATGGAGAGGCATGAAATGGGCCGCCTTGGAGAACCGGTCGACAATGGTCAGGATGGTGTCATACGAGTTGGACTTGGGGAGACCGGTAACGAAGTCCAGAGCCACATGGGACCAAGGCCTCCCTGGGACTGGAAGTGGACGGAGGAGACCCGCTGGGGGGGACGTGGAGGTCTTACCCGTTGCGCACTGGGGACAGGCACGGACGTAGTTGGTGACATCACTCCTAAGGCCAGGCCACCAAAAGGACCTTTGGAGGAGCTCCACCAGCCGGGAGATACCAGGGTGACAAGCGAACTTGGATGTGTGAGCCCAGTGGCTGGCATCGCCCCAGACTGACGATGGAACAAATAGTCTCCCGACTGGACCGACGCCAGGATCGGGTTCAGCCTCCTATGCCTTCCGGACCTTGGCCTTAATCCCCCATGAGACGGCCCCCACGACGCATGAGGGGGGTAGAATGGTGTGTTCTCGATCCTCTGGGTCTTCAGGCTCGAACCATCTGGAGAGCGCATCTGGCTTCCCATTCTTGGACCCGGGGCGGTAAGTGATGGTGAACTTGAAGCGAGCAAAAAACAACGACCAACGCGCCTGGCGGGCATTCAGGTGCTTGGCCATCCTCAGGTACTCCAAATTCTTGTGGTCGGTCCAGACCACAAATGGCAGGGCTTCCCCCTCCAGCCAATGGCGCCATTCCTGAAGAGCTAGCTTCACCGCTAAGAGCTCCCTATCCCCGACATCGTAATTCCGTTCAGCGGGGGAGAGGCGTCAGGAGAAGAAAGCGCAGGGACGCACCTGCCCATCCGCAGGTGAGCACTGGGAAAGCACTGCCCCCACTCCCATGTCGGATGCATCCACCTCGACCAGGCACTGGAGTGCCGGGTCCACCTGGGAGAGGACCCGGGAGGAAGCGAACTCCGTCTTCAGGATCTTGAAGGCCGACGCAGCATCCTCGGTCCACTGGAACGGCACCTTAGGAGAGGTGAGGCGGGTCAGGGGAGCGGCGATGGCGCCGAACTTCGGCACGAAGTGGCGGTAGAAGTTGGCGAAGCAAAGAAACTGTTGCACCTGCTTCCTGGAAGAAGGAGTGGGCCACTCCACCACCGCTTTGACCTTGGCTGGATCAGGGAGAACTTGATTGTGAGCGATGACGAAACCCAAAAAGGAGGTCTGGTTGGTGTAAAACTCACACTTCTCCGCCTTAACGTATAGCCTGTTCTCCAGAAGGCGCTGAAGGACCTACCTCACATGGACCTGATGCTCCTCTCTGGTCCGGGAGAAGATCAAGATGTCGTCCAGATATACGAACACGAAGACCCCCAGGAAATCCCGAAGAATGTCGTTGATAAGGCGTTGGAAGACGGCCAGAGCGTTGGTGAGCACAAACGGCATGACTAGATATTCAAAATGGCCGCTGGGCGTCCAAAACCCTGTCTTCCATTCATCACCCTCCTGGATCCGAACGAGGTGGTACGCACTGCGCAGGTCCAGTTTGGTGAACCAGGTGGCCCCCTGGAGGGAGCTGAAGGCCGAGTCCATCAGGGGCAGCGTGTACTTGTCCCTTATTGTGATGTCGTTGAGCGCCTGGAAGTCGATACACGGCCGCAGGGACCCGTCCCTCTTGCCCACGAAGAAGAACCCAGCTCCAACCAGGGACGAGGATGGCCGGATGATGCCTGTGCTGAGCGACTCTTTAATATAAGCGTCCATGGCCTCACGCTCTGGGGCAGACAGGCTGTAAAGGCGGCCAGATGGTATTGGCGCCCCCAGGCGGAGGTTAATGGCGCAGTCGTAGGGGCGGTGGGGGGGAGGAGAGACAGTGCTTTTGACTTACTGAAAACCAAGCCCAGGTCGTGGAACTCCAGGGGTACCAAGGAGAGGTCCGGAGGCGGCGAGTCAGGAGCTGGGAGCGGCAATGATGGAGCACAGGCAGCGGATTGAAGGCAGGAGCTCATGCAAAAGGTACTCCAGGAGACGACGCTGCCAGACTGCCAGTCGAAGGTGGGGTTATGCAGCCGCAGCCAGGGATAACCCAGGATGACCGGAGAAGCCGAGGTGGGTAGAACAACCAGGCTAAGATCCTCCCTATGGTTGCTGGAGATGATAACTGGGACCGGTTTGGTTCTGTGGGTGACTTTCACTAAAGGCGTGTGGGCGAGAGTGACCAAGTTTATAGGAGTTGGCAGCACTTGGCAGGGGATGCCCAAGTGGGGTTACCAGGCTTTGTGAAATAAAACTCTGTTCCGCCCCCGAGTCCACCAGTGCGTGTGTGACATGACCCGTGGAGTTATAACAGAATCTGACCGGGAGAAGGCACTTAGTGAGGGAATTTGAATGGGACGCGTTCGCGAGGCCTCCTACAGCGACTCGCGGATGTCCCCCTTTTGGCCGAATTGGGCAGTCCTCCACAGAGTGTTGGTCACCCCCGCAATACATGCAGAGGCCCAACTCTCGGCGGTGCTGTCTTTCCGCTGGTGGCAGTCTAGCCCGATCGACCAGCATTACATCCGTGTCGTCGGCGGACCCCGGAGCAGGTAACGCCAGGGGGTGAGACTGAGGGATCTGGGCGGAAGTTCCGCTCGAGCGGCCGGAAGCTCTCCGCTCGGCGGCCCGTACCCTCAGTCTATTATCCAAATTTATGGTGAGGGAAATTAGATCGGTTAACCGGTCCGGCATATCCCGGGAGGCCAGCTCGTCCTGTAAAGATGAATTTAGGCTGCGGACGAAGATGCTGCTGAGTGCAGCTTCGCCCCAACCGACTTCCGTCGCAACCACCCGGAAGTCGACAGCGTAGTCGGCGGTCGACCGGCTACCCTGGCGGAGGTTAAGCAGCCGGGTGGTTAGGACGTTATCTAGGTCCGAATGATCAAACACTTCCTTGAAATCATGCACGAATTGGGCGTAGGTCAGGTTCGCGTGGCTGGGCCTCGCCATGACAGCATAAGCCCAAGCTAGCGCTCACCCTTCCAGAAGATTTGCCACATACCCAATTCAACTATGATCTGAAGGAAAGTCCCCGGGAACGTGCTGAAACACCGACTCACTCTGCAGGAGAAGCCCACGCGCCTCACCGAGTTTCCCGCTGAAGCGCACGGGGGTAGGAATGGGAGTGAGTCGGGTCGGTGGTCCTGGGCTAGCCCAGCTAGCTGAGGAGGGAACCAAGGCTGGCCCACCGAAAGATGCCGGAGGGAAGACCTGTGGAGAATCCAGGCAATCCAATCGTTGGACAATTTGGGTAAGTTGATTGAGAATCACCTGTTGCTGATGAGCGATTAAATCCACCCGAGCCTCGAGGGTGGAAAGTCGGCGTGCGAGCCCGCTGTCTGCTGAGCCACTTTGCTGGAGTCGTACTGACATAACGATGGGCTCAGGGAACACACACGCAGGCTCGGGAAGATTTAAGGCTTTTATTACAAACAACAGGAGGTGTTTGAGTGCTTGAATGGAGGAGTGGATGTGGTGTGGGTGGACAGCGTGCGTCAAGGGCGGAACAGCTCGCCGTGCAGCCAGGTAACCCTGAGGACAGAGCAGAACAGGGAGTTAGCTATGGTCACATGTCCTGTGGGAAAATAACCACAATGTACTGCTTACGTTCAGGCGAGAAGGTGGCTGGCATTGGCGATGCAGCTGTAACCTGGAGGACAGTGTGGCTGCGCGCTCTCGACAAGCTGATGAGAGAGTGGCTGAGGAGAGGTGAGGAGGAGGAATTCCGCCGCCCTGGAGATCCACCTGTGCACAGGGGAGAAGCTGGAGAGAAGGTAAGATGAATTGAGCAGCTTACGTGTTTGGAGAGAGAAGCGCTGGTCGGTAATGAACCGGACGGGCGCTGGAGATTTGGGAGCGTTGTCAAGCAGATGACTCCAGGCCGAAGCAGAAGGCAGAGAGGTTTATATGGGCTGATGTTGATGAGGCGCAGGTGTGCGCACCGCTGGCGCTGATGACTGGCGAGAGTGCGGTGTAACAGTGGCCGGTGTGGCGTAGCCGATTCGACTGTTTCCATACAGCTTCCAACCTCGACAGAGAGCCCGGGACGGTTCAGGTTAACTCCCTCCTGTATGCTATGGGCAAGGCGCAGAGCCTGTCATGAGCCATTCATGTATGGCAGTGAGGGCCAAAGCTTGTTTGATTATGAGACTGTGATACCCAAGTTTGACAAGCCCTTTGCACCTAAACGCAACATCATCCATGACCGCGCATGCTTCTAGAAGCATGCCCAGAGGCCGGGTGAGACTGTTGAGGCTTTTGTAAGGAGCCTGTACGAACTGTGAGTTTGCAATAGCTAAGAATGAGTAAATAAGAGACAGGATCATCACTGGTATTTTGGACAAAGAAGTGTCACAAAAGTTACAGCTAGAGCCAGAACTCACTTTAGAGAAAGCCATCCAGATTGCTAGACAGAGCGAGCACATTAAATGGCAAAATGTCGGCACCAGCAATGTCTTCTCAGTGAACGCAATGAGAGCAGGGAACAACCACATGCAAAAAGGGGCAACAACAGACGTCAGGACAATAAGTGAGTCAAGATCAAATGCGTGTACATGGTGCAACAGAAAGCATGATAAAAACGACCATTGTCCAGCTCGTAATAAAAGATGCCGCAAGTGCAATAAAATGGGACACTTTGAGACTGCATGCAAAACCAAAATGCTGAATGAAGTGGTGACACAAAAGAGCTCAAACAGCACGGACTTCTTTTTGGGGGCTGTAATAGGGCTGGAAATTACTATTATAGAACAACTTGGTTCAGACAACGAATGGCGAGTGACCCTGCCTGTAAACGGCAACCCAATCGAGTTTAAGATTGACACCGGAGCTGATATCACCATAATGTGCCAATGCACATATACTGTAATAGCCTCCCACACAACCCTCACCTCTCCAGAACAAGACCAAATGCCTCCAGCGCAGGAGGTGAAGTAAAATGCATCAGTAAATTCCTAGCAGTCACTTACTATAAAGGACAAAAATATTCATACTGGGTCAGAGTTATTCATGGACCTTTCACACAGAACCTGATGGGAAGGAGTGTTGCAAAGAAAATGGGCCTCATTGTGAGACTTGGAACAGTCAACACCAAAGTGTTCAATGATGTATTTGAGGATATAGGACTGATGAAATGCAATCCAGTAAAAATTGAGCTACAAAGCAAACACTGAACCATACATCACGACAACACCTTGCCAAGTTCCATTTTCCCTCCTCCCCAAAGTTGTAGCCAAGTTGAAGCGGATGTCGGCTATAGGCATCATAGAAGAGGTAACTGAGCCTACTGACTGGAGTGCACCCATGGTGCCTGCTGCAAAAAAGAACAAAGACCAAGTGAGAGTATGTGTAGATCTCAAGCACCTGGACAAAGCTGTTAAGCAAGAATAATGCATGCTGCCAACGCTTGATGACATCACGCCCAAATTGGCCAGAGCCAAAGTGCTTTCCACAGTAGATGCATCAAGTGGCTTCTGGCAGATTCTCCTCGACCCCAGCAGTCAGAAACTAACAATCTTCATCACGCCAATGGGTAGGTTTTGCTTCCGCCATCTGCCCTTCGGGATCTCATCAACACCAGAAATTTTCCAGAGACTAATGTCTGATCTGCTAAAATACCATGAAGCAGTGATCATTGTTATGGACGATGTACTGGTGTTCGGGTCATGTGAAGAGGAGCATGACCGCTACCTAGGAACAGTTCTGCAGACAATCAGGAAGTCACGTCTGAAAGTGAACAAAGGAAAATGTCACTTTAATAAGACTGAACTGTGTTACTTTGAGCATATTGTCAGTGCAAGTGGTGCAAAGTCTGACAAGTGCGAGATTAGAGCCATCAGAAAAATGCCCAACCCAACCAATGTGGGAGAGTTACGCCAGATTCTGGGCCTAATTAACTATCTGGGAAAATTCCTGCCAGGACTCTCAACCACACGACATCCAGTGAATGCACTTCTGAAGGCAGAGTGAATGGTTATGTGGTGAACCTCAAGAAAAGGCACTAGAAAAAGCCAAAGACATGCTACTATCAGCACCTCCACTTGCCTTCTACGACCCCAACTGCCAAACAGTCGTCAGCGCTGATACCAGCAGTTACAGTGCATCCAGAAAGTATTCACAGTGCTTCACTTTTTCCACATTTTATTATGTTACAGCTTTATTCCAGAAGGGGATAAATTCTTTTTATTCCTCAAAATTCTAAACACAGTACCCCATAATGACAACATGAAAAAAAAAGGTTTGGGTTTTTTTTTAGATTTTTGCAAATTTATTAAAAATAAAAAACAAAGAAATCACATGTACATAAGTATTTAAAGCCTTTGCTCAATACTTTGTTGATGCACCTTTGGCAGCAATTACAACCACAAGTCTTTTTGAATATGATGCCACAAGCTTGGCACACCAATCTTTGGGCAGTTTTGACCATTCCTCTTTGTGGCACCTCTCAAGCTCCATCAGGGTGGATGGGAAGAGTCGGTGCACAGCTATTTTCAGATCTCTCCAGAGATGTTCAATTGGATTCAAGTCTGGGCTCTGGCTGGGCCACTCAAGGACATTCACAGAATTGTCCTGAAGCCACTCCTTTGATATCTTGGCTATGTGCTTAGTGTCGTTATCCTGCTGAAAGATGAACCATCGCCCCAGTCTGAGGTCAAGAGCGCTCTGGAGCAGGTTTTCATCCAGGATGTCTCTGTACATAGCTGCATTCATCTTTCCCTCTATCTTGACTAGTCTCCCAGTTCCTGCCACTGAAAAACATCCCCACAGCATGATACTGCCACCACCATGCTTCACTGTTGGGATGGTATTGGCCTGGTGATGAGCGGTGCCTGATTTCCTCCAAACAAGACGCCTGGTATTCAAGCCAAAGAGTTCAATCTTTGTCTCATCAGACCAGAGAATTTTGTTTCTCATGGTCCGAGAGTCCTTCAGGTGCCTTTTGACAAACTCCAGGCGGGCTGCCATGTGCCTTTTACTAAGGAGTGGCTTCCGTCTGGCCACTCTACCACAGGCCTGATTGGTGGATTGGTGCAGAGACGGTTTTCCTTCTGGAAGGTTCTCCTCTTTCTACAGAGGAACACTGGAGCTCTCACAGAGTGACCAATGGGTTCTTGGTCACCTCCCTGACTAAGGCCCTTCTCCCCCGATTGCTCAGTTTAGCCGGCCGGCCAGCTCTAGGAAGAGTCCTGGTGGTGGTTCTGAACTTCTTCCATTTACAGATGATGGAGGTCACTGAGCTCATTGGGACCTTCAAAGCAGCAGAAAGTTTTCCGTACCCTTCCCCAGATTTGTGCCTTGAGACAATCCTGTCTCAGAGGTCTACAAACAATTCCTTTGACTTCATGCTTGGTTTGTGCTCTGACATGCACTGTCAACTTTGGGACCTTCTATAGACAGGTGTGTGCCTTTCCAAATCATGTCCAATCAACTGAATTTACCACAGGTGGACTCCAATTAAGCTGTAGACACATCTCAAGGATGATCAGTGGAAACAGGGTGCCCCTGAGCTCAATTTTGAGCTTCATGGCAAAGGCTATGAATACTTATGTACATGTGATTTCTTAGTTTTTTATTTTTAATAAATTTGCAAATGTCTCAAAAAAAGCTTTTTTCATGTTGTCTTTATGGGGTATTGTCCTTAGAATTTTGTGGGAAACGTTAATTTATCCCCTTTTGGAATAAGGCTGTAACATAACAAAATGTGGAAAAGGTGAAGTGTTGTGAATATTTGCCAGATGCACTGTAGCTGCTCTTTGTAGCCTACAAGATGAACATTAGCTTTTAGCTACTGTATATTCGGTGTGGTAAATGTATTGTGCATTGCCCCTTTTAAATAAATGATAAACGATAAAAAATAATTCTTGACCCCAGCTAATCTGAGCTCATTGGGGCAGGGCAACATTCTCATCATATCATGTGATAACTGTAATGACAAATGAATAAAGATAAATATGATTAAATATGAATATCAATCCGTTTCGGGTCATGAATGAATGAATGAATGAATGAATGAATATCAATGGAAACTCATCTGTGAGTAGAACACTAGAGAGCAGATTTTTTTTTACAATATTTTAACTTTTCACACAGTAAAACAAATTTAAATATTATCTTTTTGTAATTCGACAGAGAGAAAAAAAAGTCCAGCTCCATGATCTGATCAATCTTTGTAATTATGATGTACTGGTGATGTACAGCATGGCTGTTTCCCATTTCTCGACATGTTCTTCAGTTCCTTCTCACACCAGGACCCCTGACACTCACATTCTCACGATCCCTGTCAAAGAGTCGCTCTGTGGCCTGTGAGAACCAGCAGCCTCATGCTCTGCTCTGCCCCCATAAACAGTGTACACAGACACTAACAAAAACACACACAAACAGGTCACAACTCCATCTATGTTGTGTATACACAGAATCAAAGAAGCGTAGATAATGGCACACATCCCTCTGCTCCTGACTTTTCTGCCCAGTCTCCTCCGTCTTCTTTCTAATATCAAACACAGCTGCTCAGCCTGTTGTGATACACATGTGCTGTGTCAGCAAATAAATCATCACACACATCTGTTTTGTAATCTAAGTTTGTATTAAATTCTTTTTGGTACTGATAATATCTGTTACAGCTTTTCAGCTCTTTGTCTGGTATCTTCTATGGGGGGATTTTTTTCTACAACAGCTACTTCACATATTCATAGTTTTCAATCACATGATGTTGAAGGGGATAACCACAGAGCAAAATGGAACAAAACATGTGAAAATGTCTGAAATTTATTATGAAACTTTTGATAATGGCAACAGTATGACAACAAATTAGTTTTAATTGAGAAGCTGGCCCCCTATCTCATCCCTATGCAAAACTGGCCAAAAGACTAGAGAAGTGGGTTAGCATCACCTATCCATACATGTACAAAGCTAAATATACATGTATTTCTTGAGCTTCATAACACTTATCATGCATGTTTATCCACATCAGTCCATAAATTATTCAGAGCCCTCAAATTAATTTCTCCTGTTTGTTTTTCTCTGTTTTTGCTCTCAGTTTTTTTTAATATGTTGTGGAGAATGTGATCTAATTTGCGTTAGCGTTAGCTAAAGGCTAGCTTCACTCAGCACACTCACCTGTCCAGGTGCATTCTGATGAAGTTAGGGTGCTTTCACACCTGCAGGCTTTAGTTCATTTCAATCGAACTCAAGTTCATTTTCTCTGTCAGTGCGGTTTGTTTTGTCTGGTGAGAACACGGTAATCGCATTCTCAAGTGCGTACCAAAACAACCGTATGGAGACCTCCTGAAAGAGGTGGCCTCGGTTCGAATCAAATGATTCGAATCAAACTCTGATGTGGTCCTAAAGGTGAGAAAACGACAGCACTAAAACAGGATCAGCTGTAAACTGTAAAGCATTTTATGCCACTGTACATACCTGATAGATCTTTGAAAATATCTGTGGCTGAGCACGTCACGGTTCTGGAGGATTAATAAATATTAACATGTTATTTTCCATCCGTAGCAGTGCTTCATTTTCAAACTGTACGATTTGCTGAAAGTGGTATATGCACTTATGTAATAAACGATAACCAGGGCGATGAAAACCACCCATAGATTACGCTACGATTTGTATTATTTTCTCCCCAGAAATGCATAAATACACAGTAGTCATCCTACTTTTGTATTTACCTTTCCTGTTCTCGCGGCAAAAAAATCTGACCAATAAGAACAGAGAACGTTCTGACATAAGTCACGCAGAATTTAACGTAACGCAATTTGGTTTACTTGAATTTTTGCCTGTGTGAAAGGGAACCGAACCAAGGAGAAAATGATACAAAGTAACAAACCTGTCAACTGATTCAGACCAAATTAAACAAATTTAGGTGTGAAAGCACCCTTAGGCTGCGTGTCCACCAAATGCGCTTTTTTCCTCTCTGGGCAGCTATTTTCCATTCTCTATGTAGTCCAGCATTTACAGTGATGAGCGCCCTCAGTGCAGAAATGCTCTCAGCGATAGCCGTTTTTTGTCACGGCGCTCAGAGCTGAAAAAAGTTCAACTTTTCAGAGACTGCAGCTGAGCCTGTCAATGTCAGACCAAGCAGCCAATCAGAACTGCTGTGTGGGCGGGACATAGGACACTGATACTAGTCTGCACTCGTTTCCTGTCCATTGTTATTTAGAGACTGCTATTAAAAGATCAGTAGAAAGTCTGACAATAGAAAACGCTGAAGTGCTGAGCTGAGAGTGACAAGCTGTTGCTGGGATACAGGGCACAGACTTTTCTTTCCAGAGCTCAGCGCACAAGTGCTGAAAAAAAAAAAAAGCTCAGGGCGGTCGGGCAACAAAAAACACATTTGGTGGACATGCAGCCTTAGACATTGTTGTCTTGGTGCCTAATCCTTATCCCTTATTGATAACAATAAGCAGTTGATTTGTAGTCTCCCAGCTACTTGTAATAATCTTCAAAGCCACAGGCTAATAATTAGCCGGTATTCTGACATTTTGGCATCATAACAACAAACCTTGGGTTACTACTCCATCATTTTCTTCAGTTGTTCAGAAGAATTAAGACTTCCCAAGCGAGTGACACTCTTGAATGTTGGTGAAGTCTGGATCTCAGCATCCTTTTCAAAAAGCCTTATCTGCAGCTAAAGTTAGCTTTAGCAGGTAGCTTGTTCCAGCACAGAGTGTCCCGGCTTTGCTGGTTTCCTGCCAGCAGCCTGAAAAATAAAGTTGTGTTGTTTTTCTCCTTTTTGGAGCCTTCTTTCACAGGAGGTGAGCAGGATCCATGTGCAGTGAACACGCTTTGCCCTCGGTCCCTGTACGGAGGTCTAATCAGCTGGAATGATTAGAAGCACCTACATAGCTGAGTGGAAGGATACATTTTCTGTCTTGCCATATAACAAGGAGTATGGAGGGCTAAACAGTGATTTAGATGTTCATAATGACCTGTAGCTTGAAAGTGTGACACTTAAGTTGGCTCGGACAGGTCCCCGATAAGTCCCGTTAGACGAACAAGTACGTTTGCTTAGCTCTCTGTGTGTGTGTGGGGGGGGGGGGGGTGAGAGAGAGAGAGAGAGAGTGTGCGGGGTTTGTCAGGAAACACACAGAAAAATGAAGGTAGGAGGCCACAGCAATGCCCACCCCAGAACTGCAGGCAAGCAGCCCACAGCTCCCACACAGCATGAGCGAACCGAGGCCACCCTGTCCTAAGATAGCCAGGCACCAGTGTTGCCAGGTTTCACGAGAGAAACAAATGACCAGCTCTATGGAAACAAGCCCCCCCCCCCCAAAAAAAAAACAACAGGCAACCTACCACATTGTAAAAGACAGGCTGCTTGATAACATATATCGATATATAGATTTATTTTTGTTTGCAGTGAACTGACTGTAAAGACGGTCAGCATTGAATAACGGAATTTTATAAACTCTAATTAAAGGCAAATACATATGCATTCTGCATAAGCAACAGCAAATTTGTAGTAAACACAGTCAACATAAAAACTTTGAAGAAATTAAATTTTTAAACTCTGATCAAAAGAAAACACGTGCATTCTGCATAAGTAACAGCACTAAACACGATTACAGTTTAGTGATGTGGGATGATGGGAGTTGTTGTCCGTTAGTCCTTTAAACAAAAACTAGATATTACATGACAGCCGACAATTTGAATTACGTGGAAGATTATCTTTAAAAACTGACAAACATCATATGTGTAACTTGTGGCAAAATTTGATCGGAATAAAAAGATAATTTTGCTCTTGCCATTCATTTCAATGGAGAATTTTTTTCAATTTAAGATCCCATATGCACTGATCTATATATAAAAAAAACCTGGATAGCTCACGCCCCATTAGCGAGGACAGAGCCAAGTGGAGTTGGGTGGACCACTGATCTCTATAGAAAAACTGGATGGATCACTGGCCGCCAGAAGTGAAGGTCCTGGCCGGCCACTTTTACTTCAATAACTTCCCCAAAAATTAACAGATTTTGAACTTCTTGGTATGGAGACACAGCTTATAATCTTGCGCAACTGAGCTGGAAGAGCTGTCACACAGACAGAAAAGCAAGCCCAAATAATCATCTACACATTAAAAAAACAAGCCCAAAACCCCGCAACCCACGACTGACAAGATTTGCAAGCGACTTTAGAAAAAAAAGAAGCCCAAAGTCACTTATAATAAGCAGACCTGGCAACTATGCCAGGCACCTGTATAGGAGTAAGGGCAGAGGGGAGGCTCCCAATGCAGAGTGCTTGCAGCCTTGAGGCAAGGTCCCCATGAGGACCCAAAACAATGAGCCCCACGCCCTGGCCCACAACCCACCACTCTGACACAAGCAGAGCACAGCACCTGCAAGCCCGACAACCACCCAAACCTTCCGCCAAGGCCCTGCCTGCCCCAAGAGGCCTGGGCCACCCCAGCCACCCCCTCTCCCCCCCCACATAAGCAGACCCACACCCACCCTAGGGCCCAGACAGGCACCCCGGAAACCACCAGGCATCCATGTCCAGAGGAGATAGTAATGAGCAGTGGGGAGCCACGGAGGATATTGAGTTGTTAGCCATTAGCATGAGGTCTTACTATTTGCTAAGACTTTTCACATGTTACTGTGATAGTTGTGAACACCCCCCCCCCCCCAGCTAACCTCTGCAGCCTGTGATGTCATCCACTCGGTTACCAACAGGCTGCAGAAACAGCATCCCGATGCCCTCCTGCTGATCTCTGGGGATTTTAACCATGCTTCTCTGTCTTCCACCCTGCCCACTTTCTCCCAGTATGTCATATTCGACACCAAGGACAATAAAACACTGAATTTATTTTATGCAAACACCAAGGAGGCATAGAACTCATCAGCCCTCCCTTCCCAAGGGAAGACTGGATCACAGTCTGGTTCACCTCCCATCTGTGTACAAGGCTCTCAGTCCTCAGTGGGGTGGGGTGCTGCTTACGAAAGAGCTAGCTACGTCACAGATGAAGATGACAAATGGGAGGAAGAAGAACACATACGACATGCACTCACACGTTGCCAGTATCAAATATGGGCCATAAGCAGAGGAAAAAAGCAGGTCAAGAATGAAAGGGTTAATGGAAAGTTAGAGCCAAAATAATAATTCTGTAGGCAATCTCCCATTATGCTCTACACAGATTCCATACATATTCTGTTTGCATGCTTATGAACAAATATGTGGTGCTAAACTCTGGTAAACTGGAATTAGGCAAAGCTCTCTCTCTCTCTCTCTCTCTCTCTCTCTCTCTCGTGCGCATGCGTGGGCGTTTGTGGGAGCAGGGGTGTGGAGTGGTGTCGAGTGAGTACTTTAAACTTTGTATTTTCTAACTTTTTCTCTATCTTGTGTGTTTGAGGTGTGTGTGTTTAATATAGTGGGTTGAGTGTGTGTGTGCTGGGGTGTGAGTGTTGGAGTGAGTGTGTTGGGGAACGGTAGCTTCTGCTGCCGGTTTTTCCCGGCCGGCATCATGCCGGTGATTGATGGTGGTGTGGAGTTTGTGCGCTTAACCCGGCGTCATGGTGTGAGAATCCTCCCGACAGTTCCCTGTTCTGTGGAGGAGGCCAGCCTCGCTGTAGGACAGGTGGTTGGGCATGGCAGCATAAAATCAGCATCGAGGATGAACAGCGCAATTGTGATCTTTCTGGATTCGACTGAAAAAGCTGATCAGGTGGTGGCACAGGGAGTGGTCATAGGTGACACTTTTACTCCCGTTTTACCGCTGGCGAATCCGTCTAGGAGGATCACCATCTCAAACGCTCCTCCTTTCGTTAAAAATGATCAGCTGATTAGAGAGTTGTCCCGTTTTGGCCAGGTTGTGTCCCCTATCAGAATGGTCTCTCTGGGTAGTAAATCACCCCTGCTGAAGCATGTTGTATGTCATAGGAGGCAGTGTTTCATGGTGTTGAAAGACAGCTCTGCTGAACTGAACGCGTCTTTTAATTTCAGGATTGACGGCTTTAGCTACTTGGTGTTTGCAACATCTGAAACCATGGTGTTTTGCGTGTGGCGCAGAAGGCCATCTTATTAGGTCATGTCCTGAAAAGGCGAACACAAAGAGCACTGGCGGTAAGAAAGGTGACGCCGCTGTTTCTGGTGGTCCGGAGGGTAGCGCTACATGTGGTGCGGCGGATGCCGCTGCGGCGCCCGCTTCTGCTGGGGCGGTCGCGGGTCCGCGTCCGCGTCCGCGTCCGCTTGTGCTGGGGCGGACGCGGCCGCCTCTGCTGGGGTGGCCGCGGCGGGCGCGGTAGTTGCCCCCCCAAACAGTGATGGTGGGGAATTTCTGTCTGGCGGCAGCTCTGATCATTGTGACGAGCCTGTCGCCCGGGGTAAACAGGTGGAGGGTGTAAGTAAAAGTGCGGTTAAACGAAGGAACGTGAATGAACAGACTTTGCAGGCGGGGGAGGAGCGGTTTGAGGCTGTAGCGGACACACAGAGCAAACACTGCATGACAAACGTTGCCTTTCATGAAGAAATGCAGGAATGTAGTTTTGTTGAAGAGGATCCTTTTAAAGCTGCACAAAAAAGGAAAAGTGCGGAAAACTTGCAGAGCTCTGCTAAATCTAGTAGGGTTGGGAATTTAGATTTACTGAATGAGAGCGCTTCTGACGAAAGTGGAGATGAGTCTGAACTGATGCAGACGCAGACGCAGGAGGAGCAAAGCTCCTATTGTTTTACTAAAATTAGGCAATTTCTCCAGGTGACTAAGGGGAGCAGAGCTGTGAAAGTGGAAAATTACTTTCCAGATCTGGAGTTATTCGTGGCATCAGCTCGCAAATTTATGAAACTGAATGATGGGAATGAGACTTTCACTGATCAGGAAATTTATCGTTTAAAGAAACTGGTTGCTAAACTGAAATTGCAAATTACTAACAGTCATGTTGACTCTTAGTTTGTTTCTTCCCTTTTATGCTATGTGTGTGTTTTTTTACTGTACCCTATTTTTATCCTTTTTAATGCCCCACCTTAGAATTGGCACTCTCAATATTAATGGGGCCAGGGATGATGTAAAAAGGGCCTCTTTATACAAGCTTTTTAATTTAAAGAAACTTGACGTGCTGATGGTCCAGGAGACTCACAGCACTGTGGACATTGAGAGCCATTGGAGAAAAGAGTGGGATGGCTGCATTTTTTTTAGCCACAAATCCAGTAGCAGTGGGGGGGTGGCTGTACTTTTCTCTAGGGGTTGTGTGCCTGTCTCTTATGAGGTAGAAGAGGTGGTGAGAGGTCATTTCCTCTTATTAAAGGTACAGTTTGAAAACGTGAACTTCGTTTTTATAAACGTGTATGTGCCAACACAGAGAGCAGAGAGGATCAGGGTCTTTGACGTGCTTTCGGATACGGTTAAGTCCTGTGATCCAAATAGTTTTTTATTTCTGGGGGGTGATTTTAACTGTACATTAAACCACAGACTAGACAGGAACCATCAGGAGCCTCACCCTGCTTCTGCCAATAGGCTGAGAGAACTGGTGAAAACACATGAAATGGCCGATGTGTGGAGATCACATCATGGGGACCAGAGGCAGTACACCTGGAGCCATGTCAAAGATAACCTTTTATCTATGGCTAGGTTAGACCGTTTTTATGGTTTTAAACATCAAATGAGTGTTTTTAAAAATAGTTGTATCTGTCCTGTTGGTTTCACTGATCACTGCCTGCTGTTTTGTTCTGTGTTTATTGAAAATGTAAAGTGTAAGAGTGCTTTTTGGCATTTTAACAATACACTTTTAAATGATGTGTTTTTTAAAGAGGTTTTTCATGATGTTTGGAAGTCACACAGGGAACAAAAACCCTCTTTTAGTTCTCTCCAATTGTGGTGGGATTTTGGTAAGGCCCAGATAAAACAACTCTGCCAACAGTACACTCAAAATGTCACTCGTAGCTTGACCCAATCCTTGAAAGTTCTGGAGACTGAGGTGGTAGAACTAGAGGAGTTGCTCAGTTCTACAGGAAAACAGGAGCACTTAGAGGCTCTCAAGTCAAAAAGGTCAGCCTTGGCTAGCTTGCTAGGGGTCACCGCACAGGGTGCTCTGGTCCGCTCACGCTACATGGATGTAGCTCTGATGGACTCGCCCTCCCAGTACTTTTTTGGACTGGAGGGGAAAAATGGACAGAGAAAGCTCATTCACTCCTTGTTGGGCGATGACGGGAGAACAATCTCCACAGCAGCAGAGATCAGGAAACACGCTGCTAGCTTTTACAGTGAATTGTTTAGAGCAGAGTGGAGGGAGGACACGTCACTGGGCCAGGTTTTCCTTGATGGTCTTCCAGTGCTCTCAGAGGACCTTGTTGCCGGCTTGGATGCTCCACTGTCTCTGTCTGAGCTGCATACGGCGCTAATGAGCCTCCAGAATGGAAAATCACCAGGCATAGATGGTCTCTCTGTGGACTTTTTTAAGGAATTCTGGCCCCTGCTTGGTCCAGACCTGCTGAAGGTTCTCCAAGATAGCTTGGAAAGGGGGACCCTACCCACGACCTGCAGGAGGGCCATCATCACACTGTTGCCGAAAAAGGGGGACCTCCAGAGCCTAAAGAACTGGAGGCCAGTCTCTCTGCTCTGCACAGACTACAAGATTCTCTCAAAAGCTCTGGCCCGAAGACTGAGAAAGGTGATGAGCGAGCTCATTCATGTAGACCAGACTTACTGTGTGCCTGGCAGGCTGATTAGTGACAACGTCACTTTAATTCGGGATATTTTGGAGGTCTCTGGTTCATTGGCGGTAGAAACTGGTTTGATTTCAATTGACCAGGAAAAGGCGTTTGATCGGGTTGAACACCAATATTTATGGACAGTTTTAACAGCTTTTGGGTTCAGCCCAGGCTTCATAGCCAGGATACGGGTCTTGTACAGTGACATTGAGAGTGTGCTGAAGATAAATGGGGGCCTGTCTGCCCCTTTAAAAGTCCAGAGGGGGGTTCGGCAGGGCTGCCCTCTCTCAGGGATGCTGTACTCCCTCGCCATAGAGCCTTTGCTTCACTGCCTGAGAAGGGATCTATCAGGAGTTACTTTTCCTGGCTGTGACACCACGTTCAAGCTGTCGGCCTATGCAGATGATGTAGTCATTCTGCTAAACAAGCAGAGTGACATTGACGTTTTGGTTAGGAGTGTCAATCTTTTTGGCCAACTTTCCTCTGCAAAGATAAACTGGGGAAAAAGCGAGGCTCTGATGGTGGGGGAGAAACTAGAAAATCAGCTTACGCTGCCGGGTGGGTTGATTTGGAAAAAAGGAGGTTTTAAGTATCTTGGTGTCTTTATTGGAAATCAGCAGTTTGAGCAAAAAAATTGGGATGGGGTCATAGAGAAGATTAACGGGAGACTAAACAAGTGGAAGTGGCTAATGCCAAGAATATCTTTTAGAGGAAGAGTGCTCATTTTAAATAATCTTGTTTCCTCATCCCTGTGGCACCGCCTCATGTGCATGGACCCCCCTGCTGGTTTGTTGTCCAAAATTCAGTCTGTTTTGGTGGACTTTTTTTGGGGGGGTGGACTCCACTGGGTTCCTCAAGCCCTGTTATTTCTTCCCAAAGAGGGGGGGGGGCAAGGAGTGATTCATTTAGCTAGTAGAGGTGCTGCTTTTAGACTGACTTTCATACAGAGACTGCTGACGGGCCCCCAGGACCTGGTATGGAGGCCTTTGGCCTGTGTTATTTTACAGAGAGTCCTTGGGCTTGGGCTAGACCTCCCTGTGTTTTTAATGGATTTTAAGAACTCTAATGCACTGTCTTTACCCAGTTTTTACCGCAGTCTCTTTTCAGTGTGGACTCTTTTTAAAAAACAAAGAGGGCCATGCGATTCCCTCTACTGGTTGTTGAGGGAGCCGCTGGTTTTTGGTGGTCGCCTTGGTGTCCTGCCGGGAGTTGGAAGGACCTTCCTTGATAGGCTGTGTTCCAGGAACATTCTCACTCTGAAGCAAGGGGTGGAACTGGCTGGTCCTGGCCTCAACAACGCCTCAGCTTTAGCAGCTCATCTTGGTGTCAGGTCGAATCGTTTCATCGATGGTCTTCTTGCACACTGGAAACAGGAGCTTCATGGACTTGAGCACTCCCTACTCTTGGACTTTAGCAATGGCACGCTGCAGCCAGAAAGCACTGACCCCTTTCCCTCTCTCACGCTCTATATGGACTTTGATGTCGCTCCTTGCTCCTTACTGGCATTCTGTGCTCCCACTGGTGTGGACTTTGGAGGAGCCAGTGGTAAGGCACTCTACAGACTGGTGGTGATGGCACTCAACAAGGACCGATTGAACACCTGTGTGGACACTCCTTGGAGAGCCTATTTTAAACTAGGAAAAGGGCATCGGCCTGCCTGGAGGGCTCTTTACAAAGCCCCTCTCCCTAAGAGGCATGGAGACTTACAGTGGAGGGTCCTGCATGGTATTATAGCTGTCAATGCTTTTGTTTCTGTGATTAACAGCAGTGTCAGTGATCAGTGTGTTTTTTGTTCCTCTAGGGAGACTGTTTTTCATTGTTTTATTGAATGTCAGCGCCTGAGTGGCCTCTTTGAACTTCTCACAAAACTTTTTCATATTTTTAAGGAAGTTTTCTCTAAGCAGGTTTTCATTTGTGGTTTTATGTACAATCGTCGTTTTAAGCAGAAGTGTCAACTACTGAACTTTGTTTTAGGGCAGGCAAAGTTGGCTATCTATGTAAGCCGGAGAAGAAAACTTGAAAATGTTGAGAATGATGTTGATGTCAAAATTTTATTTGTGAGGCTACTTAAAGCCAGAATCAGGCTGGACTTTCAGTTTTTTATGGGGAATGGGGATGTGGAAGGTTTCAGGACCCTCTGGTCCCTGGAGAATGTCATCTGTTCAGTTCGTGATGGACAGCTTTTTTGGGGGCGTTTTTTGGGGGATTAATTTTCTGTGTAACATAGCATGATATAGAAATTGTATTGACTGATGGACAAGTGTGTTTATTAAAGATCTTTTAAAAATCAAAAATATCTCTCTCTCTCTCTCTCTCTCTCTCTCTCTCTCTCTCTCTCTCTCTCTCTCTTTCTTTTTAGTCAGGTCTTTCACATTAGTTACACACCCAAAACAACATTCTCACACACACTTTTGATAGTACATTTTAGGAGATCGGTAACGTGAATAGCGGATGGCCTGTTCACGTCAGAGTTAAACTGGCCAATCAGAAGGTTGCGTACAAGCCCATCCTATTGTACAAAAGGTTGGTCCGACCCGAGAAGATAACTGTAACACGCACCCAGAAGTCATGGTCAGTGTGGCAACAGTCCAGAGGGAGCTGTGTCATGCTGCACCCAGCACTGCTTGCTTTACTTGTGACTTCTAAATAAATGTTCCATCTTTAAATTGAAGAAATCTCCGGCTTGTTCTTGGATCTTTCAATCAAAGAATCAGGTATTTTTCTAACAAATTGGTGCCGGTGACCCGGATGAAATATTCTGAGGCGAGCCTGAACGCAACAAATTGGAAGGACCCTTTTGCAGACAGTGGTGGCGCCTGAACAAAAAAAGGTAAGCAGAAAACCTTTTTTACACAAATTTCTGCAGTTTGGCCAATCTAAATTTATAGTTGTCTGATAAAGGGGTATATCCGATCCCCAAATTTTATCATTTGGTTGGGAGTCACATGTAAAGTTTAAACAAATAGTCAAATACTTTGAAAAGTTAAAAGGGAAGTGGACATGTTCTATTTTCAGTCTGAGGTAGAACGGTCATGATCATGGACATACAATTCACGGGTGTATGGTCTGTTAAATTTTAAAACATTTTGGAGTCAGTCTGAACCAAAATACCGAGACTTAGGAGGCCAGGGTGACTAATAATCACCCAGGTTCATCTCCCAAATAATAAACCAGGTTATAGTAACCTGTTGCCGGGGGGAGCCATTGAAAGTGTTCGACCCAATGCTGCTGTGGAGCGAGGCCATGACCGGTTAATCTGCTGGACACACGGCACCTCTTGTACTCGGGACTGAAAGAAGACCCCCAGCGAAAGTGTCCTCTGTGTATCAGAGTTAGTCACGGCACCGCTTGTGCGTGGGGGACCTGCCGAGGCCCCAGTGAAAGTGTCCTCTGTCTAACAAAAGATTAAACAGATCGGTGAGGTTTTGGGGTGCAGTCTGTACCCAGAATTTAATAAGACATAGGAGGCAACGGCCGTGCCTGTCTTCCAAATTGATATCCAGGGTTAGCCTGTTGCCGGGGGTGGGGGGTGGGGTAGGTGACTGACCTGGTGCTGTTAAAGAACGATGCCAAGTAGGTGAAGTATTTCGGAGCAGTCTGTTCTGAAATAATTACCAGACTTAGTGAACAATGGAATCAACCGTGTTCGTCTCCCAAATTAAAGGACCTGGATTAGCCTGTGGGCCAGTAATTTCAGTTGCAGTCGGTGCCGAAATAAGAGACTTGGTGAACAGTAGTGATCAGCAATCAACGATATTCATCTCCCAAATTAAAGGAACTAGGGTAGCCTGGTGCTGGATGTCTTTGTTAATTTTGTGTCTTTAAGGGATAAAAGTGTAGTTTGAGAAATACCGGGAGCTGGAAATATCTATTAAACTTTCCACATAGTATGATTTAACTAATGGCGCACTCCAGACCGCGTGGCCAGAATGAAGGAAGGTAATGCACCCCCACCACCGAGTGAAGGTGAGATTGGTAAAACAGGTTACTGAGAGGAGAATTATTTGAGATAACAGTATTAAAATGAAGCACTAAATTAAAGTTGAAAGGTTATTCTGGCATGTGTACAGCTGGGGTTAGGGAGGCAGCGCTCCATTTCTTTAAAAAAAAAAAAAAAGACATGGTTTGTGAACAATAGGCTCAGGAGCCATCTTGCGCGTGTTGCATTCACTGCGCATATGTATGAGAATGCCATCTTGAACCACCTTCAAGCTGCGGCACAGTGCCTCCATCGTGTGGCCAAATATAGGAAGTGCACTATTTCACAAAATTACTGCCAATAAGAACTTAAATCTTAATAATAAATTTGGAACCTTATCTCTCTGGCTGAAAGGAAAGCTTTAAGTCTGTGCACGGCAAAATAAAGTCCTCCCGCACCCGGTTTTGTGGGTTTGTTTGTAGTGAGGCAAAGCATGCCCACTCAGCTTGGAGAGGAAAGGCTCAACTTTAAATTAGGCAGAGGGAAGTATAAGAATAACAACTATTCCTACTTATACAATAAAACTGTAGATAAGGAGATTTATTCCTCAATAAGAGTGTAGAAAAAAAATTCTAGGTGGACACTATATAAAGGTGAGATAATTTAAATGGAAAATGGAAAATTGCAGATTGGAACAGATAAGTAAATATATAAATGAATTAAATTATAAATACAAAAATAAATGAATAAATAAAATAAAATAAAATGGATGAATAAAAATAAATAAATAGGAGTTTTTGTTGTGGAGATGAACCTTGTGGAGGTGAGAGTGGGCAGAAAATGAAAAGGGAAATTTGTTTTTTGAAAAAAATGAAAACTGATGAAATGTTAAAGTTTTGTGCAGGACGCAAGACAAAATATGGAGAAACGATTGGAGGAAGGAAAGAAGAAAAAAACGTAATGTAAGAATAAGAGACTTATGCTGCAATGGTGAGAACAAACACAAAATAATCAATAAACATGATACAACGGAAAAGGACAAAAACACGCTGTTTAACAGCTTGTCTGTTTCTCTTATTAAATCTGAAAGGAAGTGGTGGCTATGTGGCTGAGGATGCCATCCCTCCCCCAGTGACCTTGTGAGACCCTCTTCAGGCCCCCTGGAGGCATCCACCCTCCTCCTCCGCCACCGCCTAGTGACCCCCTCCTCCCTTCGCAACAGTAAAAGAATGCAAAGCAAAGGGAAAGATTAACCACAGAGGAACAATTGAGCACATGTACTGTAAGTACAGCATTATTGCTTTCCATAGCAGAGACGTGCCAAGACCACATACTGAGCAAACCCAATACATGACCAATCTTCAAAAAAGCCATACCCATGCCCCACCTAATTTGACCTATCAGTATCAGCTGCAGGGCCACAGGAGGTCAGAGTTTTAACAATAGAGTCAGAGGTCCCCATGGGACTAATACTTCCTATGCAAGGGCACCCAGGGGGGTCCCCCAATTAGCAACACAATGTGTATCCTCCCCTACAGGATGTTGAAAAAGAACGGCTTTGAAATTAATGCCGTTCTCTTTCAAAGGGGGGAGAGTGGGACAGGAACTGATAGAGAAGTTACTAAGTCATTTAAAAGAGTGGGACAGAAAAGTTACTAAGTCATTTAAGGTTTACTGTCTTGAAGTCTTAAGTTAGGCATCTTGTGAGTTGGCATCCTCTTTAACAAGCAGGGAGTGAATCTAACAGTAAGACTAAGAAAATTAATCACAATGGTCTCAGCCTTACAGCTGAGAGGTCAGTGTGCTTTCTCATCTAAGGTGATACTATTTATGCAAATTATTGAGTAGCTACATAAAGGGAGTATAAATGAATGACTCTTTATTTTCCAGATAGATTAGATTAAAAGATTAAAAGAAAGAAACAGAACAGTATATCAAGGAAAAATCCAACAAGGTCAAATTAAACAATAACTCCTCTGATTGTACAATTCAACATAAGTTATCCGAAAGGGGTGATGGCTGAAGCTGCAGCTTATATTGCTCACCCATGTTCCATCTAAGAAACATCTAATAAAACGAAGGCTAGCAATTAAGACCAAAATCTGGAAAATTCGCTTGAAAGGTTATTTTTCCACAGAATATCAGGCAGTCTGAACTTTTGCTACAAGAAAACTAGCCACCTGCTGGCCAAGAGAAAGGATGCAGGTTTAGGGCTCCTTAATACTTAAGGGCCAATACATATTTGGAGATTCCCAGACCCTCCTATCTGTAGTTTTTGCACATCTCCCAAAACTTTATGGATATGAACTAAACTTATTAGCACATTTTCTAGTCTCAAAGACCACCACTAGTACTAGCCCTCTATTCTAAGGGCCTATAGGAGAAAGGGGTCTGGGGACAATTTGGATCAACCAGTTAACCAAACGTGAGGGCAGTGCAGCCAAGAGTTCAAGAAAAGCTAAAGAAAAGTATTGCTTATGCTTTACAGATTTGTTGAAATCTAATCACATTGTTAAAGTAAGAGATTTGCAGTGGACATTTTTTTTAACTCAACATGGGGTATGAATGTGTGAGAGTAGATCGGTTACAAGTTTGTAAGATGGAGGTGCAAAATATGATAAAAATGCTAATTTACAATCACAACTTAAGACAAAGGTTGAAAATTTATGCAAAAAGGTATAAAGGTAAAACTGTGCAAGTTTCAAAGAAAATTGCACATTTGAGGAAAACTTGCAAATTTGCAAAAATATTTTGGAAAGAGTCACAAATTTCTGAAAAAAACTTGCAAATTTACAAAGAAAAAATCCAAAATTTGTTAGGAGAAAAATGACAATTTAGAGAAAAGCTGTAAGCTTACATGAAAGTCACATTAAGATAAGATAAGCCTTTATTAGTCCCATAATGGGGAAGTTCCAGGATTGCAACAGCATAGGGACAGCAACACTCAGAGCAATAATTTAGATGATAAGAAAATAAGAGCAGTGAATATACATATGTACACATAAATATATTAATATGTATACACAGTACGGAGCATTACACATTTCCTTACACTTTGTATGGAGATGGGGGATGGCAGCGTAACAAGGGTGAGGGTTGTTGATCATCCAGAGATGAGTAAAAAGTGTTATAGAAGAAGATGAATTAAAACAAACACAACTAGAGTAGACTAGAGAAACAAGAAGATAATTTGAGGTAAAAGCAGCAAACACTCAGCCGAGTAGACTCAAGAATGAAGCATATACTGTACATACATATAGCTGTGTGCGCACCGGCCTTATCCAAAGGGTACAAGCATCATAGACGCACGCACAGAGTGGAGGTGGAGCATAAACAAGGCTTTATGTCCTGTGCACATAGATCTGCAGCTCTGACACACACAAGACAACCAGTGTAGCTTGATAAACAAACCAGCGGTTCACACACGGATGGTCTGCATGTCACGTGGTTGTTGAGTCTTGATTTAAATATTTTTAGAATTGTTTTGGGGGGCTAATAAAAGTTTTACATTTTTGTATCTAAAAATTGTTATAGCTTTGTAGGCATGGTGTTAGCTCGTCTGGAGGCTATCTGTTCAGAAGAAAAAGACAGAAGACTCCACCACACCAAGATACAGATGACTCTGTTATACTTTAGTTTTCAGAGCAATCAGCAGACGTGTTATTTTTATACATTCCTCGAAAGGCAGATGTTCAAACCCAGAGACATCATTTAATACCAAAACAAATCGAAAGGTCAGTAGTATGAACGACGGGACAGTGAATCATGAAGAAGACAAGCAGGTGGTAACAGAATGTTAATGAAGGCTGAAGAGAATGGAGACCAGATGAATGAAAGGAAGTTTTAATACTGAAAGAGATTATAGATGTGAGATGTGCAGCTTCATCAGCTAGTCCAGGGACAGGTGAAGTCTTGTACACAGATGGATAGGGGATGGAAAAGATTGATTGAGTGTTTCTGATGGAAAAAGTACGAAGGGGAAGAAGAACAGTGGATTTAGCAAGTGTAGAAAATATTTCTGATGTTGAGATGGAAATGGAAAAAGAAATGAAAGCAGAATATGTGTTACAAAGAAAAATAAAGATCCGTGTAAGATTTGCAAATGTAGCTTTAAAAGAAAAATAATAATAATAATAAATAAATTAAATTTTGCTCAATCCTGAAGAGTGTCAGGAAGAAGGCACAAACACAGGCAGCCATCTTAGATGTTTCCAAGTAGAAATGAGGCATTAGGTATCCATTCTTTCAGTGTATTTCTTTTAGTTGTGAATATTAACATTAAGTAATGCGCAAACACTCACCGCAAAGATTATAGCTTTACTGTGTACTCAGTTAATTTAAGTCAATCTAACACCCCAGTTATGTTCCTCCCCAATAGAGGGTTTGCACAGGATGTCATTGAGCAGGACTCTTGGAAGACAAACACTGAGTGGAAGGACTTTGTGGCAGCATGGAGATGTATGCTAGTGCAACACAAAGGTCCGTGCAGCATTCAGTTACAGTAGTACAAATAATATCTGTTGGCATGGTGGAGAGTTAATCTTATTATCCCATCTTGTATTAATTAGCAAAAATTAAATAAAGGCTTTGAAGCAGTTCTTTTCTTGACTCAAGGTTGGAAATCTAAATAAGAAGGGGAAAATAAAATTTGAAGGAAAAACATGCACTTATTTATGGAATGGCTGACACAAGGGGAGCCTGAGGCTCCCCATGAATCTGTTTCTCTTATAAAAGGAGGCCAAAAGGAGGAGGGGGAGAACAACAAGGAGGAGGAGGGAGCACGTCCCACAATGGCCGCTGCTGGCTGGAGGGAGGCACCCACATCCATCACAGAAAAACTGGACCGCATGCTTAAGACTAGAACAGATAAGTGGACTCACTTCTACACATATACAGAAAATTAGCAAAAATTAAATTATTGCATGTAAAGTAGGAACTCCGGGTAATGACATACAGAACTTTTCAAGGTCAGAAAAGTAATGATCAAATTCTGCAAATGGCAAGCTACCAGTAGAGCACCTATCAACATCTATAAAAGTAGCATTGTACCCCATGTACTATAGGTGATTGAACAGATCTGATCCAAATTATGAACAAACATTATTTGCAAATCCATCCCCCAGATTGGTCATAAAATTTGGACTGGTAGACAAGGAAATGTGTGGAAGCATCCATTGTCCTAACTGAGGAGGATAAGAGACATTTCAACCTATGGGGGTTCCACACATCCCGCTGGTTAGACCCAAACACATGGATTGGAAAATGTTGGACATTTTGTCACCTCTACTGTGGAATAGAGCCATCTATGGAAAACCAATACCTGACCTTAACATAGAATATTCTCCCAAATTAAAACCATAAGCATTGTCTCTTAACTGGATAACCACAGCCCAAAAGGCGTTACACATTGACGCCCAGAAATCTCCTATATGACCAATCTTAACATTAACAAACAAGGGGATGAGGAAAATTTGAGGCAAATTCCAAATTGGTTTTGGTAAAAGGATAACTAGATGTAGATCTAATAAAAGGAGCAGAGTACGACACTATAGGCCATATATTCAAAAGCCCAGAAGGGCGTTAACAAATGCAATTTTCCACAGTGGGAGTCATCAGCAAGTCTTAGACCAATTGTTCGGTCGAGAGGAAGAGCTGAGGACCCCAAGACAGAGGATGATGAAGACCATCGTCCATCATAATCATCCTCTTCATTCATAAACACAGTGTGCTACTGATAATACATAAATCATACATAGCTCACCACACATAGGTACGGGTGTGAGACTTATAGTATTCTTGCATGTTTATTTCCATCATGCTAATTACAGTTAGGTAGTTAAGATAACTGTGAAGGTTAGAAGCTCTATAAGCCTGAATACAGCAAGTATGGATAAGGATGTCTCCTGACTTTGAACAATTTTGTCTGCCACCAACTCACAGCACAACACATAGGTCTCATCATCCAGCTCATTCATCATAACACACTCATCACAACTCAACCACTGTTTGCAGTTTTCATATAGTCAACAATCACACTTTCAAGGCTACTGGGAGATAACTTACAACAGCACATAGATAACTACAGATGTAGTGAATAAGGATAAAACGGTATGGGCTCCAGCCATTGTGATGCCAACCCCTCAGGCCATTATTGGTCCTGCCCCGGCCGAGCCCTTTTTATCGGCACTCGAGCAAAGGTGTAGGGCACAGGGAAGATGCATGCCGAAGGGCACCAGACCATCTCAACGTATGCCTGTGATGTGGAAAAAGGTCGTAGGGCGAGTGACTGTACGACTTCAGTCCCTAGAAGAAAAATGGACTGGTGCCCGAGCACATCCACCGCACTTCCAGCATCCGGGGTGGAGCCAGGAGCTCGAGCCTTACCAACACCAGCATCTCCACCTCTGTCCAGCGACAGGGGAGTAGCATCCCTGGGACAGCATCACTGAACTGTTCACCGACTGGACTGGCTGTTACATACCCTCTGCTGCACCCATCAGACTGTCTATAGACCTCATGGGACGAGATGTGCCTCTCAGAGCGTGGGCACACAGTTGTTTGGCTTCCAATGGTACTGGTGTGTGTCAACGAGGTGGGACTGTACTCCACAGCTGGGGATACAGGAAGTAGACACAGAGGAAGGTCAAACCTCTGTCGCAACCGTGTGATGACGGCAGCCAAATGATGCGAGCCCTGGCAAGGGTTAACCGGTGGACAAAGGCTTCATGGGCTTCATGGATTGACCCTGTTCGACCTTATGACCCCCACATGGTCCACTTCACCAGACAAAGAACTATGATCAGGAGGAGACCTCGGTGGGGGTACAGAACTTGGTGACAGTTCATCTGGACAAGGCCCTCTTAGACATCGCTGCACCGCGCTAGGTTGTCCACAAGGGGGAGGCAAGAGTAGCAGAACCAATGGTGCAAGCGTCTTGGGTTGACACACAATGTAGGGACCTGCCTTATTCACCATCTGTTAATTACTAGCGTCTCTCACACCATGCATGGTTGACACAATAAAATCATGTCAAAGGGGGGAGTGAAAGGGTTAATTCTGTAGGCAATCTCCCATTATGCTCTACACAGATTCCATACATATTCTGTTTGCATGCTTATGAACAAATATGTGGTGCTAAACTCTGGTAAACTGGAATTAGGCAAAGCTATAGAGCTCTCTCTCTCTCGCTTTCTCTCTCTCTCTCTCTCTTCTCTCTCTCGCTCTCTTTTTAGTCAGGTCTTTTACATTAGTTACACACCCAAAACAAGGTTCTCACACACACTTTTGATAGTACATTTTAGGAGATTGGTAAAGTGAATAGCGGATGGCCTGTTCACATCAGAGTTAAACTGGCCAATCAGACGGTCATGTACAAGCCCATCCTATTGTACAGGAGGTTGGTCCGACCCGAGAAGATAACTGTAACACGCACCCGGAAGTCGTGGTCAGTGTGGCGATGCTCCAGAGGGAGCTGCGTCAACGCTGCAACCAGCGCTGCTTGCTTTACTTGTGACTTCTAAATAAATGTTCCATCTTTAAACTGAAGAAATCTCCGCCTTGTTCTTGGATCTTTCAATCAAAGAATCAGGTATTTTTCTAACAAGGACAACAAAAACGAACAGAAAACAAAACAAACACCAAAAGCTGAAATGAAAAACAAGGACATGCTAACAATACTTTGCATCTGAGAGATAACAGAACCAATACAAAGGATCATGAGAAAACACAAAATCAGCACAGCAGTGAAACCACACATAAAAATAAGTCAGCTACTAGTACACCCCAAAGATTAAATAGAACAGGACAAAAAATGCAACACAATATACAAAATCCCATGCAGCTCATGTGACAAGACATACATTGGGAAACAGGAGGAACAATCAACACAAGAAAGAAAAAACACCAGAAGGAATGTGAAAAGGAAACACTAGGATGACTCACAAGATCACAAAAAGATAAGGCAGAACAAGAAACCCTGAAATTAGCAATATCGGAGCACTGCAAAAGGAACAAGCACATCATGGACTGGGACAGCACAAGAATCATTGGATCAGAGGATGATAAACACAAACGCTGGATCAAAGAAGCCATAGAAATCAGAAAATGTGAAAAGGACACCATGAACTGGGATGAGGAAGCATGTATGCTTTCCCACACCTGGGACTCCATCCTCCAGAGACTACATGACGACGCTAGGCGTGGCCAGCTAGGCGTTGCCTAAGGAAAACAGCTGCCTAAGGAAAACAGCTGATAAATGACACGTCATAGCGATCAGCTAACGTTTCTGAAGATGACTGCAGATGCCAGTCGAAACATGTCGAGGTAAAAAAAAACATCTATCTTTTTGTCTGAAAGAAAGAAACAGTAAATTAATTATTGGAAAAGAAGACAAAATGAACATACTTGAGTATTGCTATGGTCCTTTCTACTGCCCACATTCTCATGTTCCAGGGGGCTTCATTTTCCACAGCGACACATCTCTGTACACAGGGAAGCCAGTAGACTGTGTTGTTTACTTGCTTCACTCTAACCCTGGATTTATACTGACTCCAGAAGCAGTCCGTTGCAGATGCAGTACGGATGGCCCCTTGCATGTGTCCCTACCAACTCTGTTTGTGTCTTGAAGCAGCATGGATAAGAACAGAGTTTGAAAAACAAGACCGTGTGAGCATTATACAAAATAGATCTTGAGAATGACCGAGATGAACCGACTGCGATCATGTGACAACAACAAGGAATGGTGATGTAGCCACTCTCCACCTGGACTTTTGTGCTCTAATAATACATAAGTAGCCCGTTAATTTTAATTCGATGAAGTGTTATGTCAAAGTTTTTATCTTCTCTGACACAGTGGTGGAGGAGTAGTCCTCAGAAAATAACGGACGATCCGTAAATGGAGGCAAAATGACAGTAGAGCAAGAAAATATCCGGCCACTTCAGCAACACCAGAGATGCACATTCCCTCTGGCGTGGCATACAGACCCTCACAAACTACAAACCTCCACCTAAGACCTGTGTGAGTGACTTCACAATGCTTAACAACCTAAATGATTTCTTTGGCCACTTTGAAGCACAAAACAGCACATCAGCACAGAAGACCACACCTCTTCCAGACAAGCAGGCCATACAGTAAGTCTGGATCCAGCTAGCGTGAAAAGGACCCTCAACAGGATCAACCCACGCAAGGCAGCTGGACCAGACAACATACCAGGTCTCGTTCTGAAGGACTGTGCAGAGGAGCTCAAGAATGTCCTGGCCGACATCTTCAACATCTCCCTGAGTCAAGCTGTTGTCCCCACATGTTTCAACGCTCCTACCATAAAACCCGTCCCTAAGAAGCCTGTCTCATCCAGCTACAATGATTACGGGCCCGTAGCACTGGCCCCCTTCATAATGAAGTGCTTCAAGTGGCTGATCATGCAGAACATTCAGTTCATCCTCCCTCCCTCCCATGACCCATCTCAGCTGGCAAAAAGGTCAAACAGATCCACAGCAGATGCCATTTGCTGCTGCTCTCCATCCACTCCTCACCTACCCGGACTCAAAGAACTCCTACATGCGAATGCTGTTCTTGGACTTCTGTTCAGCATTCAAGACAGAAATGCCATTTCAATTCTCCTGTATGTCCTGCATGTAGTATTAACAAATAAAATCTTGAATCTTAAATTGTTTGTAATGAACAAAAAGCTAATAAATACCGTGAGATACCGCAGCATTTCCTTGCTGATTGGATCCGGCATCCATCAAAAATAGACTCCTTGCTTTTCATTAGCGATCCGAATCTGATGAGTGAGATTCATTCCATAGTGGTCCGGACCAGGTGGGGATCAGAACATGAATTAGAATGGGACGTATTTGCTGCAGAATCTGGATCGCAGCTGTAATGGATTGCATCCGGAGTCAGTGTAAATCCAGGGTAAGGTTGGAAGTGTTGGATATGATCTATTTTGGTAGCAATGTTGTTAAAATGATTATTGTGATTAGATCATTTAGTGGGAACAGACATGCTTCAGATGTGTGTCAGTTTACACCAGTGTTGGGCAAGTTACTAAAAAATAGTAACTAGTTACAGTTACTAGTTACTTCTTTTCAAAAGTAACTGAGTTCCTTTTGAGTTACTGCATGATTAAAGTTACTAGTTACTTGGAAAGGTAATTTTCACGTTATTTTTAAATGTATACTTAAATCATCTTGCACACATAGCAAGACCAAGGGCCCCTTGTTCTCATCAGAAAAAAAGAAGAAAAAGAAAACTGATGAGAAAAAAAGTCTCATCTTACTGAGAAAAATGTCTCAGATTTACATAAACTATTGTAATCAGTAGAAAGTCAGAAATTTACTAGAAATAAAACTGTAAATTCACAGAGAAAATTTTGGACCCCCTGTTGGGCCGTTTTTGGCCCACGAGCTATATGTTTGGCACCCCTGGACCAGCCCATTAAAAACACATATTTAGAGGATTTACTTCCATGAAATAGTTGCATATTACAACAGCATGTAAATTAATAAGATAAAATAAAACAGAAAGCACAGATAAATGAAAGTTCACCGCTTAGAAGAAGCTGTTTTTTACTGCAAAAAATCACAGTCTCCCACAGTCGAGGGCAGCACGGTGGTGCAGTGGTTAGCACTGTTGCCTTACAGCTAGAAGGTTCCTGGTTCGAATCCCCAGGCTGGCAGGGGTTGGAACCTTTCTGTATGGAGTTTGCATGTTCTCCCTGTGCTGCGTGGGTTTACTCCGGGGGCTCCGGTTTCCTCCCACAATCCAAAGACATGCATGTTAGGTTAATTGGTTGTTCTAAATTGTCCCTAGATATCTGTTTCCTATAAGCCCTTAGAATAGAGGGTTAGTACTAGTGAAAGCGCTTTGAGTGGTCTTTGTGACTAGAAAAGCGCTATATAAGTGCAGGTTAGTTAGTTAGTAGTTAGTTTTTCTCTGTGCGTAAGAAAACTTACACAATTACTTACACATTTACACAACTGCGGACATTAAATGTGAGCTTCTTGCTCTAAAAATACTCATGTTTAACCACAGAGGTAGTAGCTGTTGGGGGCTACTCACCGCTCGGACAACAGGTGATAAGGGCTTGATACTGGAGTGGTGGCTCAGTTGGTAGAGCATCCGCCCCACACCCGGGAGGCTGGGGTTCAAATACCAGCTGGGTCATGCCAAAGACCATATAAAAGCGGAACTTCCTGCTGTCCAGCTTGGTGCTCAGCAATAATGGAATGGAGGAGGGAAAATTTGTGGTGGTGTCTTGCATGGCAGCAACCCCTCTGATACTAGCTGTGTTTAACATTGTAGATTAGAGAAACATAATTTCGTTCTACTGTACATGATTGGCTGTATGGATTGAATGACAAAGTTGGCTTTACCTTTATATGAGAAGTCGCCACCAGGTTGCGGTGTGAACTGGGGCAGGACAGGAAACCGACCCGCGGAGGAGACTGACGACTGCGCCAGCTATGGTAGAGTCAGTTTATTTGTGCTAAAAATATCTATCCATATTAATAAAAGGAGTAACGCGAGTAACGCATCTGATCAAATTTCAGTAACTGTAACACATTACTGAATGATTAAACAGTAATTTCATTACACAGCATGTTACTGCAAAAGTAGTGGCGTTACAGCATTACTCCCAACACTGGTTTACATACACACACACACACACACACACACACACACACACACACACACACACACACACACACACACACACATACTTTACAGGAAGTTACTATGCGAGTAACCTCCTGTTATCCACACAGTACAAGTGACACTGTTTCTCCTCATGTGACTTTTTTGTGACTGTGACGATGGAGCAGCAATGACTGTTCATAAACATGTCATTACTGAATTTCAAAGCCCTATTTCAGTAATAGCAGGTTCAATAAAATAATCTACATACCTGAGACTGGAAAATTTGTTTCATTACTAATAGGCCCAAT
This sequence comes from Pholidichthys leucotaenia, assembly GCA_020510985.1. NCBI lineage: Eukaryota > Metazoa > Chordata > Actinopteri > Cichliformes > Pholidichthyidae > Pholidichthys > Pholidichthys leucotaenia. The sequence goes on along the minus strand of CM035848.1, from coordinate 257,339,689 downwards.
GATGCCAATGTTGCAATTTTGCATCATATCCAAATTTAGATCTATTGTATGTACTCTATTTAAATTAACTCAGTCATCCGGGAGAGGCTCAGAGTAGAACCGCTGCTCCCCTACATCGAAAGGAGCCAGTTGAGGTGGTTTGGGTATCTGATCAGGATGTCTCCTGGACGCCTCCCACTTGAGGTGTTTCGGGCACATCCCTCTGGGAGGAGGCCCCGGGGTAGACCCAGGACTTGCTGGAGAGACTACATCTCCCAGCTGGTCTGGGAATGCCTCAGTATCCTCTCTGTAGAGCTGGAGCAGGTGGCTGGGGAGAGGGAAGTCTGGGCTTCTCTGCTTGAACTGCTGCCTCCGTGACTTGGACCACCGGAAAAGCGGTAGAAGATGGATGGATGAATGGATGGATATTTAAATTAACAGTCTCCCTTTCATTTGGTGTCTACTTGACAGCAAAAACACATTTATTTTTTATATAATTGTATAAAGAGGTTAATGTTTGTTTTAACTATCAGTAGTTTTACTGAGATATAACACAATCGTTACATAGAATTATAACACCTTTTGGCCTAGGGAGGTCTTAAGTGTAAAAAATGCAAAGTTACCATAAAAATGGCTGCTCCTTGATTAGTATCTAAGGCATCTGACTGGCTGAACGACAGTAGCCACTTATTGGTAAGATATGGAACTAGTAGCCCTCTGGTGGTCAGATCCCTGAACTTTGGGCTAGTTTAACTCATTTTCAGAGGGCTAAGTAACAAAGTGGAGCAAGTAAAAACCTGTCAACTTTTTAAACATTGATTAAAATGGTACAAGAATTAAGTTGCCCCCAAAAGTGACAAAGTTTTTCTTCCCCCTGTAGGCCTACAACATCTGAACATCTCATCGATCTCTGTCATTGTCTTTTTACCCAGCAGCAGGACATCTGACTGCCTCGCTGTCCTCACACTTGTGTTGTTCCTCTCAGTTTCTCTCTCTTCATCAGAAAAGACATTACATCCCCTCTGTCTTCTTTCCCTCCGTCCTTCATCTCAGACTCTGTCCTTCCTCACGTCACGCCTGGGTGATTATTTATGGGCTGGTGAGTGGAGAGAGATAGAGTGAGATCCAGAGTTTGGCCCTTACCCTCCCACTGTCTGCTAACCTTAAATCACCACTGAGTCTGGCTTACGTTTGCATTAATGAGTTGTTCATGGTGGCGTGTGTGTGTGGGGGGGGGGGATCTGCTCATACCTGTGTTAGATATATGAACACAAACCTTCATAAAGCCAACACTGGCTTCATCATTATTGTCCCTTCCTTTCATTTTTTTGTCAGAGGGGACTGAGTGGATGGATCCCAGTGTTATTTTCATTTCAGTATCACTTGTGCATACCTGTGCATGCCCGTAGAAACCCATGCATGCCTGTAGAGGAGATGCATTGGAACAGAATTCTTGTCAGTTACAGGACAGTTGGTACAGCAACACAGCACTGAGTGGCAATCACATATTTTTTTTAATTTTTTTTTTATTTTGTATACTTCATTGATCCCCAGAGGGGAAATTGAGGGCATCCACCTGGATGGATGAAGCATGATGGCTTTTGTATGCAGCAAAACATAAAAATCACACAAAATATGCCCTGCCATCTGGGGCTGTTTGCCCCTGTTTGACTGGCGATCTATCCAGGGTGTACCCTGCCTCTCGCCCAAAGATGCTGGGATAGGCTCCAGCCGCCCCCCCCCCCCCCTGCGACCCGAAAAGGATTAAGCGGAAGAAAATGGATGGATGTTACTTCTTCTCCTGCCTGTCACTGTTCTGTGTTATGTTGCTTACCTGTGTCTATATACAGTATGTACAGTATATGTCTTGTAGGGAGTCATGTGCTCTGTCTGTGTGCCGTCATATAGACATCATCTGGTGGGTCTTCTTCTTCGTTCAGACCACTGAAGGGTCTCCTCCTGTCTCAGACGGCTGTGTTGGTCACAGTCATCCCTGCGGCGTACTGGTGAATCCTGAGGTGTTTCATGTTCACGGCATCCTTTCTGACATGCAGCAGTTCTCCTCATTCTATTGCTCTCCATCTGGTGGGTCATCTTCTTCTTCGTTCAGACTACTGGTTGAGGGATAGGTGCGTTGCAATTCCAGTTCATGGGCACAATCCTGAAAAAGTGGCTTTTGACCCTGTTCAGGAAGGCCCGTGCACGCCTGTAGAAACCAAGAAACCGGAGCACCCAGAGAAAATCAGCGCTTTGCTTGGCATTTTACACATTTGTAGTGTAGACTGGCACTCGTCAAGGTTACACATTTGCCATCATGTAGGCATGGCGAGTCGTCCTATTATGCCTGTGTTCATAGGACTATGATGATGAGGCAGAGATCATAGGCCATCATATGATGTCCTAGAAACGTGCATTTTCACACATAGGGAGTTGTTCAGAACTCCTTATAAGAACTCCTGATACAAAGATATACAGTGATGATATAGAGTGAAGTACGTGGCGGTAATGCACCTGTAAGCTGGTTGCCAACCGCCAGTCAAATCTAAAAGAAGATACAGTATATGTATCTTTGTTGAGGACGAGATGTTTTTTGAACTAGTGTATACCCGTGCATGCCCGTAGAGGGGATGCATTGGAACAGAATTCTTGCCAGTTACAGGACAGTTGGTATAGCAACACAGCACTAAGTGGCAATCACATGTGACGGCTTTTGTATGCAGCAAAACATAAAAATCACACAAAATATGCCCTGTCATCTGGGGCTGTTTGTCCTTGCCTGTTACTTCTTCTCCTGCCTGTCACTGTTCTGTGTTATGTTGCTTAGCTGTGTCTATATGTCTTGTAGGGAGTCATGTGCTCTGTCTATGTGCCGTCATATAGACATCATCTGGTGGGTCTTCTTCTTCGTTCAGACCACTGAAGGGTCTCCTCCTGTCTCAGACGGCTGTGTTGTTCACAGTCATCCCTGCGGCGTACTGGTGGAACCTGACGTGTTTCATGTTCACGGCATCCTTTCTGAAGTGCAGCATTTTTCCTCATTCTATTGCTCTCCATCTGGTGGGTCTTGTTTTTCTTTGTTCAGACTACTGGCTGAGGGATAGGTGCGTCATAATTCCGGTTCATGGGCACGATCCTGAAAAAGTGGCTTTTGACCCTGTTCAGGAACACTTTGTCTGAGTTCAAAGTCACATGGTCTATGTGACATCATAAAGACACATTTGTGTCCTATGATGCCTGAGATCATAGGCTGTCCTATGATGTTCTATGAAGTGTGACACAGACACACACACAGAGATTTCTTGCTTTTATAGAGTGATATCCCATGCTGCCTCTTTAAAAAGTCTTCTGTAGTGCTGCAGGAGAGAGAAGTACAAAGAAATACAGGTTATGTAGAGAATAAAATTGTTTTGGCAGTGGAATGTAGCACAAGAAAATCATGGCTCTCACATGTACATCTTATTCTGTTTCATTTACATTAGTGGGTTTGTGAAGGTCTAGTGGTCTTGAGAACTTATCTGGTCACCCTCAGCCTACCTACCTATCCTCACATACATGCAGAGCAATGGTGTCTCGGCATTAGGGGCTGATGAGGCCGGGCCCCACCAGATGTCTCTGTTGAGCAGTGCACACACAGTCAGTCATTAAGTCCAAGTAACATTATCAACAATATACATTTTTCTTCACTATTAACAAATGATATTGTGCATTTATTGTATGTGATAATAGTAGCCCTGTCATGCAGTCCAAATATCTTGTTATATTCCTTGCATAAAAGTCAGGATTTCTCCCAAGTCATATCATTTTATTACACATGGGGCCAGCCCTTCAGTGTCCCTGTGGCTTAAAACTGGATACACATGCTCAACCCATTGTCAGTGTGGTGCTGTGGGGCCCGAGAAGCCTGGCCTCTCAGCTAATCAAAAGTAATGCAAAGTATGCCAGTACGTTTGTTGCCGCTGGTTATCAACCAATGACTAGTTAGCTGTCAAACACCACCAGCAATGTAACATGAATCAAGTGGAAAATTTATTAAAAGTTAGATTGCCATTAGAGTGGAAATTAGAGAGCGAACGTTTGGGACCATGCCATTTTAAATACCAGTCGGGAAGAGACAAAAATCTGGAGTGGTACAGAAGAAAAACCTGTCTAATTACAAGTGTTGCCAAAAAGTCCCTTTTTTACTTTCCCTGCCTGCTCTTTGGAGAGGACACTACTCTGATAAGGACCACCACAGGATTTAACAGAGCAAAAGCAGTTCAGTGAGCGTCTTTACTGCGGACTACTTATCTTAATAAGTGCTTATAATTTGGCGGGGTGCATTTGCATTTACATTCATGGAGCAAGTAGTTTACATGTTGGTTTTTATTGTGCCTCACCAGACTTTCTGTGCCAAATACACCACTGATGCGGTCATAAGTTCTTCCATTGGCCACAAACACAAAAACAAATCGTCACAAATATTTATAAAACAGGAACAGTGTTCTTCACTTGTACCAAACACTAATGAATATAGGTTAAAAAAACAAAAAAAACAAGTATTAATCAGACATTGTGAGAAGATAAAAGTGGTATGCTACAGATAAGCCTTTTAGTTATGCCTTAGTATGGAGTTAAGTTCTAAAGCATCAATCATCATCATCATCATCCATATTTATTTTTGGACAGGACACAATTAATCCCTCAGTTGGGGTGAGTCCTGCTTGACTGCACTTCTCAGAGTCCCACTCCAGTGGCTCCTGTCCACTGGTTCAACCTGGGCCAGTTGTAGCTTGACCCGGTCCATACAGACACCCTCTAGCCATGTCTTCTTCGGTCTTCCTCTTCCTTGACCTCCGCTGCTACCAGGATCGACCTCCATGACCTTCTTAATCCAGCCAACACTCCTCTCCACATGGCCGAACCAACGCAAATGGTGCGTGCGGAGCACATCCTTGAGGTCATCCAGCTGCAGCCTAACCAGGAGTGCTTGCGAGCTGACCTCATCCTCAGCATGTTAAAAAGGGTTAAGCATCAACATAATGTCCAGCATACTAATGTATGCAGTAATCAATTCTGATGTGCTTAGTAAGAAGAAATTAAGAAAAAAAAACCATAAGAGTGGAAATCCTTATCCAGTTACTTTAAAAGGATAAAGGATGTTCTTCAGTGTACACATACTGTATATTACTATTAGTATTACAGTGCATCCGGAAAGTATTCACAGCGCTTCACTTTTTCCACATTTTCTTATGTTACAGACTTATTCCAAAATGGAATAAATTATTTTTTTCCTCAAAATTCTACACACAATACCCCATAATGACAATGTGAAAAAAGTTTTTTTTTTTTTAATTTTTGCAAATTTATTAAAAATAAAATCTAAGAAATCACATGTACAAAAGTATTCACAGCCTTTGCTCAATACTTTGTTGATGAACCTTTGGCAGCAATTACAGCCTCAAGTTTTTTTGAATATGATGCCACAATCTTGGCACACCTATTTTTGGGCAGTTTCACCCATTCCTCTTTGCAGCACCTCTCAAGCTCCATCAGGTTTGATGGGAAGCGTCGGTGCACAGCCATTTTCAGATCTCTCCAGAGATGTTCAATTGGATTCAGATCTGGGCTCTGCCTGGGCCACTCAAGGACTGAGTGGATTGTGCTTAGGGTCGTTGTCCTGCTGAAAGATGAACTGTTGCCCCAGTCTGAGGTCAAGAGTGCTCTGGAGCAGGTTTTCATCCAGGATGTCTCTGTACATTGCTGCATTCATCTTTCCCTCTATCCTGACTAGTCTCCCAGTTCCTGCCACTGAAAAACATCCCCACAGCATGATGCTGCCACCACCATTGGCATGGTTATGAACAGTGTCTGGTTTCCTCCAAACATTACGCCTGGCATTCACGCCAAAGAGTTCAATCTTTGTCTCATCAGACCAGAGAATTTTGTTTCTCATGGTCTGACAGTCCTTCAGGTGCCTTTTGGCAAACTCCAGGCAGGCTGCCATGTGCCTTTTACTAATGAGTGGCTTTTGTCTGGCCACTTTACCATACGGGCCTGAGTGGTGGATTGCTGCAAAGATGGTTGTCCTTCTAGAAGGTTCTCTTCTCTCCACAGAGGAACACTGGAGCTGTGACAGAGTGACCTTTGGGTTCTTGGTCACTTCCCTGACTAAGGCCCTTCTCCCCCAGTCGCTCAGTTTAGACGGCCAGCCAGCTCTAGGAAGAGTCCTGGTGGTTCCGAATTTCTTCCATTTATGGATAATGGAGGCCAGATTTGTGCCTCAAGACAATCCTGTATCAGAGGTCTTCAGACAATTCCTTTGACTTCATGCTTGGTTTGTGCTCTGACATGCAGTGTCAACTGTGGGACCTTATATAGACAGGTGTGTGCCTTTCCAAATCATGTCTAATCAACTGAATTTACCACAGGTGGACTCCAATTAAGCTGTAGAAACATCTCATGGATGGTCAGTGGAAGCAGGATGCCCCTGAGCTCAATTTTGAGCTTCATAGCAAAGGCCGTGAATACTTATGTACATGTGATTTCTTAGATTACTTTTTTTAATTTTTTAATAAATTTGCAAAAATCTAAAAAAAAAACCAACATTTTTTCATATTGTCATTATGGGGAATTGGGTGTAGAATTTTGAGGAAAAAAAGGAATTTAATCCCTTTTGGAATAAGATTGTAACATACAGTGTCTCACAAAAGTGAGTACATCCCTCTTATTTTTGTAAATATTTTATTATATCTTTTCATGGGACAACACTGAAGATATGACACTTTGATACAATGTAAAGTAGTCAGTGTAGAGCTTGTATAACAGTGTAAATTTGCTGTCCCCTCAAATTACTCAACACACAGCCATTAATGTCTAAACCACTGGCAATAAAAGTGAGTACACCTCTAAGTGAAAATGACCAAATTGTGCCCAAGTGTCAATATTTTGTGTGGCCACCATTATTTTCCAGCACTGCCTTAACTCTCTTGGGAATGGAGTTCACTAGAGCTTCACAGATTGTCACTGGAATCCTCTTCCACTTCTCCATGACGACATCATGGAGCTGGTGGATGTTCCTCCACCTTCCGTATGAGGATGCCCCACAGATGCTCAGTTGGGTTTAGGTCTGGAGACATGCTTGACCAGTCTGTCACCTTTACCCTCAGTTTCTTTCGCAAGGCAGTGGTCTTCTTGGAGATGTGTTTGGGGTCGTTATCATGTTGGAATACTGCCCTGTGGGCCAGTTTCCAAAGGGAGGGGCTCATGCTCTGCTTTAGTATGTCACAGTACATGTTGGCATTCATGGTTCCCTCATTGAACTGTAGCTCCCCAGTGCCGGAAGCACTCATGTACCCCCAAACCATGACACTCCCACCACCATGCTTGACTGTAGGCAAGACACACTTGTCTTTGTACTTCTCACCTGGTTGCCGCCACACACGCTTGACACCATCTGAACCAAATGAGTTTATCTTGGTCTCATCAGACCACAGAACTTGGTTCCAGTAATCCATGTCCTTAGTCTGCTTGTCTTCAGCAAACTGTTTGCAGGTTTTCTTGTGCATCATCTTTAAAAGGGGCTTCCTTCTGGGACGACAGCCATGCAGACCAATTTGATGCAGTGTGTGGTGTATGGTCTGAGCCCTGACAGACTGACCCCCCCACCCTTTCAACCTCTGCAGCAATGCTGGCAGCACTCATACATCTATTTTCAAAAGACAACCTCTGGATATGATGCTGAGCACGTGCACTCAACTTTTTTCAACAATGGCGAGGCCTGTTCTAAGTGGAACCTGTCATGTTAAACCGCTGTATGGTCTTGGCCACCGTGCTGCAGCTCAGTTTCAGGGTGAAAATGGCTAAGTGGGCACAATTTGGACATTTTCATTTTGGGGTGTACTCACTTTTGTTGTCAGCAGTTTAGGTAGTAATGGCTATGTGTTGAGTTATTTTAAGGGGACAGCAAATTTACACTGTTATACAGGCTGTGCACTGACTACTTTATATTGTATCAAAGTGTCATATCTTCAGTGTTGTCCCATGAAAAGATATAATAAAATGTTTACAAAAATGTGAGGGGTGTACTCACTTCTGTGAGATACTGTAACAAAATGTGGAAAAAGTGAAGCACTGTGAATACTTTCCGAATGTACTGCACTTCAGTGTACACATATATTGCTATTAGTTCAGCTTCACACTGTCTATGTACTCTTTCAATCTGAAATCTGGAAATTTTAACAAAATGTACAAATGAATTTATAGAGATGTGAGAATGAACAAACATTTGTAAGACTTTTTGAATACATTTATTTAAAGTGAGCTACTTCACAAAATGCATTTATTTCCCAAACTTGTGCCAACAACAGTGGAGGGTGTGGTACATCAGTGCATTTTTGACTATTTTGCTTTTATAATATTAAATACTTTTTTTTAATTCTTGAAAGTATGTTGTATTTTAGAAGCAAATGGTTTATTAAGACGCAATTGAACTCTGAGTCACTACAAGTCTGAGCTGGAAACTTTTAAATTTTCCATGATATGAACCTGCCCTCTTCTGGAACAACCACAAACTACAACACGGGACAGGATTTCTCCAAGCCAGATGCAGACAACACTGGTGAACACCAAATTTATTGTCTTAAGTTTTTTTAGCTGATTTAGGACAATTTTGATGTGCTGAATCCAGAAATCACATTGATTTTGCTCAGTCAGGTCAACTTTTTGAACTATGGCCACATGTTGGGTTTTTTTTTACGTTTTTGTTTATATGCACGGGTATTTTCGCTTTATATGATGAAAAATTCTTTTTTATTTCTTGAAATTCTCTGAATTTTCAACAATGATGATGTAACATTCAATTTACATGTGCTTACCTTTATCAATGTCTACTCTTCAGTTTACAGTACAACTGTACAACTGCTGTACAGCTGCTTACAACTTAGCATAAAAACCTGATCTGATCGAGAGAAACGGGTATTATTTTCAGATTCAGCAGTGCAAAATTGTCTTAAATCAGTTGAAAAAACACAGACAACTTACAAAAAAATTACTTTTGTTATGTTGTGTAATCCAGTTTGGAAAGCCAGTTTAGAAAGCTTGGGATCAGTCCGCCAAGGTCTCCGCCTTTGACCGCCACCTAATCCACATAGCACCAGACCCCCATGATCCCTCCTGCAGGTGGTGAGCCCACCGGAGGGTGGACCCATGTAACTCCTTCAGGCTGAGCCCGGCCGGGTCCCATGGGTGGAAACCCGGCCACCAGATGCTAGCCTTCGAGCCCCTCCCCCAGGCCTGGCTCCAGGGTGAGGCCCCGGTAACCCCATACCAAGCAGGGTACACTGAATCCTTGATATAGAATTTATCATGAGAGTCTGTTGGATCGTTTTTAGTCTGGCCCTTCACCCAGGACCAGTTTGTCTTGGGTGACCCTATCAGAGGCAAATTGCCCCAGACAACATAGCTCCTGGGATCAATGGGGCACACAAACCCCCCCACCATGATAAGGTGACGATCCATGAGGGGGACAGGCTGGTTTGGTTTGGGGACAGGCTCCTGCCCCAAGTGGAGGAGTTTAAGTATCTTGGGGTCTTGTTCACGAGTGAGGGGAGAATGGAGCGAGAGATTGACAGACGGATTGGAGCAGCATCTGCAGTGATGCGGACGTTGTACCGGTCTGTTGTGGTGAAGAGGGAGCTTAGTTCTAAGGCAAAGCTGTCAATTTACCAGTCAATCTACGTTCCTACTCTCACCTATTGTCACAAGCTTTGGGTAATGACCGAAAGAACAAGATCGTGGATACAAGCGGCTGAAATGAGCTTTCTCCGTAGGATTGCTGGACTCACCCTCAGAGATAGGGTGAGGAGCTCAGTCATCCAGGAGAGGCTCAGAGTAGAACCGCTGCTCCTCCACATTGAAAGGAGTCAGTTGAGGTGGTATGGGCATCTGATTAGGATGCCTCCTGGACGCCTCCCACTTGAGGTGTTTCAGGTACGTCCCACTGGGAGGAGACCCCGGGGCAGACCCAGGACTCGCTGGAGAGACTATGTCTCCCAGCTGGTCTGGGAACGCATTGGTATCCTCTCTGAAGAGCTGGAGCTGGTGGCTGGGGAGAGGGAAGTCTGGGCTTCTCTGCTTGAACTGCTGCCTTCGCAACCCGGACCTCCGGAAAAGCGGTAGAAGGTGGATGGATGGATGTTGTGTAATCATCTGAAGAGGAAGCTGACATAATCTTTCAATGCGCTCTCCCCCTTTTTTTATTTTTATTCAACTTTTATTTAACCAGGCAGGACAGATCAAGAACACATTCTTATTTACAACTGTGACCTGGGGGGGAAGGGGCAAGGGACAACTCGCATTCATACCTCCCCGGTTGATGCCAATTAACCTACCCTGCATGTGTTTGGCCCCTCTGCAGCAGAAGATTTGGTATTCCCCTGCGTGTTCTTTCTGGCTCATTGCCAGTTCACTTTGGTATGTGGTCAGTGCAGCTAACACTTTGATTAAATAGTTGTTATCTTTGTTAGCCTGCAAGAGATACAAGTCCCTTTCAAGATTCCTCTGACACCATTTTAATTTGAGGCAAGTAACATTAACACTGTCTGACTCTTATCACTGCAAGGTGGCAAATGTTTAATGCGAGTGTATCCTTACTTAAAAACACTGCCGAGTTTTCATTTTGTCCCAGAATTTTAATAATGCTGCCAAAGCGCTTGTTAGTGGCAAAAAAGAAAAGAACTCACTCACTCACTCAGTGTACCTTGCCCGGTATGGGGTTACCGGGGTCCCACCCTGGAGCCAGGCCTGGGAGAGGGGCTTGATGGCTAGTGTCTGGTGGCCGGGTTTCTGCCCATGGGAATCGGCTGGGCTCAGCCCAAAGGAGTTACATGGGTCGGCCCAAGACTGAACTGGGACAAAAGCTCAGCTCTGGCATTTTTGGTCCAGGCGGCCCACCATGATTGGTCAAACAACATCAGCATAGATGGTCCTGTTGTGTGGGGATTTGGCCCTTGGGGTTTGCCATAGCCGACGCCAGGCAGTCGACATGGTGATGTTAGGTGGGCTATGGCCAGTATGTATATTGAGCATGAATCTCAATAAAGTTCATTTCGTTGTTCGGTACAACATGGCTCACATCTCGCATTATTAAGACATAACATTTGGTGACGTCGGATTAAACCATGGGGGCATGCGCAAGACCACCTCCTCAGTTCTTGGAGTCTCCGGGTGTGCCAGCTACACCGTGGCGATGCTGGTTAGAGGTGTTTGATGAATACATCGTCGCGGCTGGTTTGGGTGGCGCCGATGAAAAGAGACGGAAGAGCATGCTATTCCACTGCCTCGGTAAAGAGGTCCAACTTGTGTTTCGCGTGCTGGGTAACAAGGACTCATTGAAAGAGTGTTGGACATGATGGACAATTTCTTTGTTGATCAGTGCAACAGCACGGCACAAAGACACAGACACACTGCCAACAAGCCAGTGAGTCCACTCAGCATTTTCTTATGGAGCTCTGTAACCTAGTGAGCACATGCGCCTTCAGGCCTGTAGAGGAAGAGCTAATTTGTAATAAGCTAGCACACGGTATGAGCAACAAGTGGCTTAAGGAAAAGCTAATGCTTAACTAAGGATGTTTTCACGCTGAAGCAAGTAATGCAGATGACCAGCCAAATAGAGTCCACTACCCAGCTAGGTTTGCAAGGACTGGCTAAGGAAAACCTAGCTGCCCAAGCTTCCCCTCCACGTCAGGCCACTAGCAACTCAGCTAACTCCTCGGGGCGGACCCCCAAAAGGCAGCAGACCATGGCACGGACAGGAGCGGGAACTCAGGGACTGTGTGGCAGTTGCGGCTACCCCCGTCACTGGGCAGGCTCGTCCATTTGCCCCACTAGAGGGAAAAAGTGCTACAACTACAGCCGTGCCAATCACTGGGCTAGGGTTTGCACCACTGCCAACAAGCCAACTTACTCGGAGCCCGGGGGCACAATGTCAGTGTGTGTAGCAGATGCCAAGAAGTGGCCGCTGAAGTGGTACATTTTATAGCTCGACGGGGTTGATATGCCACTTATCCAAGTCCACTGGTGGACTTGGACGCTTGTAAATCCATACTAAGCCTGTCCACGATAAGACAAATTTTCCCAAAGAAATCTATTACAGCGAGTGCTGTGAAAATGTTTGGCTACGGGCACACTACGATTGGTATGGTGGGCATGGACAGCTTCTCGGTAGTGTGTGGGTCAAAGACTATTCCCGCATTTTCCTTCCAGGTTTCGTGCCAGGGGACCAACCTGTTAGGAATTTGGAATTTGGAATTAATGTAATGGAAGTAATGGAGATGCTGCTGGAGCACGGGGTCACCCTGAACGGGGAAAAGTGCATCTTTGCAGCAGGTTCCATTGAGTTTGTTGGGTTCTGGTTATCGGCTGATGGACTAAGCCCCCTGCACTCGAACGTAGAGGCAGTCCTGTGTCTCTCCGATCCCACAACGCCTGCACAAATTTCTTCATTTCTGGGTTTGGTGAACTTTCACAGGCATTTCATTTCCCACTATTCAGAGACTATCAAACCTCTCTGAGCCCTCCTTACTCAGGACGATCCGTGGCAATGGACTCCGGCCTGCTCAGCGGCGGTCACAAAACTGAAGTCTCAACTCACTTCCCCGCCAGTGTTGGCTCACTTCGATCCAAAATGGCCCACTTTTGTGACCTGTGACACATCTGGTTCAGCGGTGGGGCAGTTATGTCTCAAGTGCAAAATGGTACGGAGTGCCCAGTGGTGTTCGTGTCAAGGTCCCTCTTGCCAGCTGAGCAGAAGTACGCTGTGGGTGAGAGAGAGGCGCTAGCATGTGTTTGGGCATGCGAACGGTGGCATACCTACCTCTACGAATACCCCTTTACCTTGCGCATGGACCACCGGGTGCTGACAATGCTGCTGGAGATGACTGGTTCGGGACACAGGCCCCTGCGGATCCACAGGTGGACGCAACGGCTGCGGGCCTATAACTTCACTAATCAGTTCACCCCTGGGAGAGAGAACGTAGTGGCGGACCTCCTGTCCCATGCCATGGCCAACACCGCACAACCGGACAACAGCAGATCCTTGGAGGCGGATTTGGTCAACACGCTGCACAGACCCCTCCGGGACATGGTGTCTCTCCAGGAACTCCAGGCGGAGTTGGAATAGGACCCGACATTGTTGCAACTTTGCTCTGTCATCACGGTGGGTTGGCCCACGAAAGTGCAGAGTGATCTGGTGCTTTTTCACAGGTTCAGGGATGAACTGAGCTGCTGGAATGGCGTGTGTATGGCGAGAGGGTACTGCACGTTGATTCCGGTGTCACTCAGATTGCGCATCTTGGCTTTGCTTCACGAGGGTCATCTCGGGGTGGTTAGGGTGAAACAGCGCTGCAGGGATTCGGTTTGGTGGCCTGGTATTGATAAGGACATTGAGACTATGGTTAAGAACTGTTCTGTGTTTGGAAAGTGGGAAGACTGGCTTGCAACCTCCTCCGCCTCTGTGACCGGTACAGTACCCGGAGGGCCACTGGAAGCACATCCAGTTGGACATTTGTGGTGAATTACACACGGCCCCCGTGAGCAGCCATTTCCTACTGGTAGTCTACGATCTGTTTTCAAAATGGCTGAAAGTGTTACCCACCAACTCGGTCACGACGGATGTAGTCACCGGTTTCCTCTCGTCGCTGTTCGCCAGGTGGGGGGTTCCGGATGCCATCACAATTGACAATGGCTCACAGTTCACCTCTGGGGGGTTTGAGGAGTTTTTGGGAGAAAGGGGCATAGAGCACATCAGTGTTTTATCACCCACAGGCCAATGGGGGTGTAGAACGTTTCAATAAGACTCTGAAAAATGGCCTGCGGGCTCATCTGGCGGATGGGTTCACATTCTCTAATGCCCTTCAGAATGGGGTGCTCCCCAGCGAAGCTCATGCTGGGGTGTGAGTTGCATCTGCCCTTGGACTGGTTGCGGCCCCCCACGACCTCCCCTCCGGCGGACACAGATCCATCACGAGGCTGGGTCGTCACCCAACAGTGGAAAATGAAACAGCGTTTTGACAGAAAACACAAGGCGAGGGCCCATGGACTCGATGTGTCGGACTGGGTCAGGAACAAACATCCCAACCGTACACATAAGCTGCAGCCTTTCTGGATGGGACCTCTGCAGATTGTGAAGTGGCTGGACCTCGACACGTTTGGGCTCTTGGACGGGTCAAGGTGGCATTCCAGCTGCCTCAAGAAGTCGTTGCTGGCCCAGGGTCCGGGAGCTGCAGCGGATGTGACTGACGGGGGCTGGGACTTGCCTGAAGGGGGTGTTGGGGACACTCAGGTGAAGCTGACGGAGCCTGGAGCATGTCTTCCTCTGGTGAGGCGCACGGCTAGGATGCATCAGAGGCCCAGACACCTCGGTGACTCTGTGGTGGAAGTAGCTTTAGCTGAAGTGTGTTGGGCATGGGCAGCAGAATAATACGCCCCAACACGGAAGGGTACCCTGGCAGTCTACCCTGGTGCCCATTTAGCTCAGTAGTCCTGTTATTTTATGTGTGTTTTGGGAAAGGGTTAAAAAAAAGGGAAAATTTCACATGTGTTCTGTGGGGTTTTTCTGCTAAATTTAACCTTTTAACTGTCAGATTTCACACGACTCCAGTAGCACAGCGCAGCAACTGCGCCTGTCATCTCACTCTGACATCCCCGGCTGCACTGAGGATTTGTACTGATTTGTACTGATCTGCCAGTTTCAGAACGTGGCAGGCACATGTTGGAGGACTCAGTGGATGACACGTAATACACCAAAGAAGAAGAACTCCTCATTTCCTTTTCCTGTTTTCATCCTTTTAGCCCAGAAAGCTAATATAGTCGCCACAATCATCATGGATTGTCACAGAAAACTGTATCATACAGGAAAAATAGCAGCGTAATACAAACGAAATTTATGTGGGATAATCGTAAGTCTTTCTAGATGTAAGAGAGAGCACAAATGACCGACAACGCAAAATAACGACCATAATGGACGAAAATGGACCGATCACGTGAGTGATCGAGCCCCCCTCCACAACCGGTAAGTGACACATTTACTTGTTTTTTTACATTGTACTGATTTTCTGGTTCATATACTTTGAAGATAAGATAACAGCATACCCCTGTAGAGACAACGATGTCAAAAAACTGAATCATTCTTTGTGTAAGTATGTCCAAAGTCCAGTTTTGACTGAGTTATAGAATTTATATAGCTGTCGCGACAATATGCAAATTAGATGCTTAAATTTATTCCTATCTGAAACTTTGGATCATAATCTACATCTTTGTAATTGACAGTAAGCCATTATCTCTTCCAACTTTCAAGCTACAGTGGGGAAAAAAAGTATTTAGTCAGCTACCAATTGTGCAAGTTCTCCCACTTAAAAGATGAGAAAGGTCTCCAATTTTCATCATAGGTATACCTCAACTATGAGAGACAAAATGAGAAAAAAAAAATCCAGAAAATCACATTGAAGGATTTTTAATGAATTAATTGGTAAATTCCTCAGTAAAATAAGTATTTGGTCAATAACAAAAGTTCATCTCAATACTTTGTTATATACTCTTTGTTGGCAATGACAGAGGTCAAACGTTTTCTGTAAGTCTTCACAAGGTTTTTACACATTGTTGCTGGCATTTTGGCCCACTCCTCCATGCAGATCTTCTCTAGAGCAATGATGTTTTGGGGCTGTGGCTGGGCAACACGGACTTTCAACTCCATCCAAAGATTTTCTATGGGGTTGAGATATGGAGACTGGCTAGGCCACTCCAGGACCTTGAAATGCTTCTTACGAAGCCACTCCGTTGCCCGGGCAGTGTGTTTGGGATCATTGTCATGCTGAAAGACCCAGCCACGTTTCATCTTCAATGCCCTTGCTGATGGAAGGAGGTTTTCACTCAAAATCTCACGATACATGGCCCCATTCATTCTTTCCTTTACATGGATCAGTCGTCCTGGTCCCTTTGCAGAAAAACAGCCCCAAAATATGATGTTTCCACCCCCATACTTCACAGTAGGTATGGTGTGCTTTCTCCTCCAAACACGACAAGTTGAGTTTTTACCAAAAAGTTCTATTTTGGTTTCATCTGACCATATGACATTCTCCCAATCCTCTTCTGGATCATCCAACTGCTCTCTAGCAAACTTCAGATGGGCCTGGACATGTACTGGCTTAAAGGCCAAATGTCACATAACAGGGTACTTTAAATATCTTGAAACTAGATATAAAAGGGAACCGATCCGTTCGGGTCTTGGTGCATATGCTTCAGTAACAACGGAATATTCGTTAATTTAAAACTGCCGCGCTTGGCCTGACACGGCCCCTGGAATCGCCTGGGGAAGAAGACGGAAGTGACGAAATCGATTGTACCCTAGTTTGATGCTTGGGGTATTTCAATTGATTGTTTGGAAGGTTGAAGTGAGCAACAAGAAAGAAAAAATTGGATATCTCTGGTCATCGTTGGAACTGTTGTCATCAGACAAAGCATCTGATTCCGTCTCGGACGGCTCGAACCTGTAAGGTTCAATGCCTCTGTCACTGTCTGAACCACTGACAAAAAAAAAAGACATAAAAAAAAGACAAAACTAAACTAATTTGTTCACAATCGCTGTCACTTTCCGTCATGATTGTCCAATGTTGATAAGTGTGAATGTGGATAGGCAGGGCAGCCAGGGTACAACTGGTGATGTCAAAAACATGGGCGTGGTCTGGACTGGCTGTCACAAGCCAGCAAGCAAGGTGGGGTCTTCACCTGGTGTATTTTGTGCAATTATGTAAATACAGGTGGGTGATATGGTCTCCGGTATGAATATTTGGTTTAAGCTATGTGTATTTTATCTAAATTCGTTGTCATTTAGAAAAAAAAATTACGTGACATTTGGCCTTTAAGCAGGGGGACACGTCTGGCACTACAGGATTTGAGTCCCTGGCGGCGTAGTGTGTTACTGATGGTAGCCTTTGTTACTTTGGTCCCAGCTCTCTGCAGGTCATTCACTAGGTCCCCCCTTGTGGTTCTGGGATTTTTGCTCACCGTTCTCATTATCATTTTGACCTCACGGGGTGAGATCTTGCGTGGAGCCCCAGATCGAGGGAGATTATCAGTGGTCTTGTATGTCTTCCATTTTCTAATAATTGCTCCCACAGTTGATTTCTTCACACCAAGCTGCTTACATATTGCAGATTCAGTCTTCCCAGCCTGGTGCAGGTCTACAATTTTGTTTCTGGTGTCCTTTGACAGCTCTTTGCTCTTGGCCATAGTGGAGTTTGGAGTCTGACTGTTTGAGGTTGTGGACAGGTGTCTTTTATACTGATAATGAGTTCAAACAGGTGCCATTAATACAGGTAATGAGTGGAGGACAGAGGAGCCTCTTAAAGAAGAAGTTACAGGTCTGTGAGAGCCAGAAATCTTGCTTGTTTGTAGGTGACCAAATACTTATTTTACCAAGGAATTTACCAATTAATTCATTAAAAATCCTTCAATGTGATTTTCTGGATTTTTTTTTTCTCATTTTGTCTCTCATAGTTGAAGTATACCTATGATGAAAACTGGAGACCTCTCTCATCTTTTAAGTGGAAGAACTTGCACAATTGGTGGCTGACTAAATACTTTTTTGCCCCACTGTATATCTGAACTATTTTATTGACAAAAAATATTTACCAGTCTTGACCACTAGGGGTTATGTCACCATACGGCGACTGGGACAGTGGGGGAGGGGGGTTATATTGTGTTCTTCAGGTTTTGTAAGGGGGGGATGTTGTGTGGGGATTTGGCTCTTGGGGCTTGCTGTAGCCCATGCCAAGCAGTTGACGTTTGACGAGGTGACGTCAGGCGGGCTACAGCCAGTATGTATATTGAGCGTGAATCTCAATAAAGTTCAGTTTGTTGCTCAGTACAATATGGCTCATGTCTCACATTATGAAGACAAAACAGGTCCCTTTAAATATGTACAAGTATTGTGCCATTCCCCAGTGCAATGTTAAAGCTGAGTGGTAGGCAACATGCAAAACAGGGCAATAGAATAATACAGTGGCTATGGATACAGAACCGTATCCATAGAAGATACAGATATGGCTCGAATCTAATTGGCCAGTACGTTCTATTAATGTGTATTTTAAAAGCAGCAGGCTACAGGTATGGCTGTGCGATATGACGATTTATATTGAATGACGATATAAAAACGTCTATCGTTTCATAGAATACTCTATTGTTTATATTGTGGAGAGTACAAATAACGGAGCCAGACTTGCGCAGCAGACGACTTTTTTCACTCTCACTTCAGTCATACACAGAAAAGCATTTTCACAATACACCAGGGTCTCTCCTTTTATATCATCCCTCCATCTCCCATCTGCATGAAATCTCGCATCACAATTCATTCAACCATTCTCCCCCCAGCTACTCCTTCCTGCTACATCACCATAATCTCTCCCATCTCAATACCTATTGTCCTCATCTGTTTACCCTCTGCATCCAGCCTGAGATGATTATCCCAGCATCTACACCATCGTATTTAAAATGCCCATACCCCCGTTTATTCAGTAAAGTTCCTACCACAACACTACTTGTCAGCGCCCCATCTCTTCCCTGGAGTGCGTGACTGCATGCATCCGAACAGGTGTGGTGGCTGGCTAGGCTTCAGTCCGGTGGTTGCTAATGCTAACTGCAAACTATCGGTACAGATAGCTGCTACTCCTGTTTGCCAGGGATGCGGGACCGTTTTTCATCGTGCTGCGTCAGAGAGGATAGTTCACTAACCTCGTTTTAATACGAGTTAAGTGACGTTAACACCATGTCTAATTATAAAATGCTAAATAATCGCCATTTAAGCTAAGTCGTGCTAACTGGAAACTGTAGCAGACCATCTTTTTTTTGGGGGGGGGGGTTGGTAAATTACTGCTGAGTTTCTTAGTTTTGTCTGAAGAAATTTTATTAAAGCTGCAAAAGTGTATGATGGTGGCACATACACGCAAAATAATAAATAAATTAAAACTGGTTGGAGGAGTAAGGTGGCTCTTAATGTAATTTATTTGATTTCTCCATCCATCCATCCATCTTCTACCGCTTTTCCAGAGTCTAGGTCACGGAGGCAGCAGTTCAAGCAGAGAAGCCCAGACTTCCCTCTCCCCAGCCACCTGCTCCAGCTCTTCAGAGAGGATACCAAGGCGTTCCCAGACCAGCTGGGAGACATAGTCTGTCCAGCGAGTCCTGGGTCTGCCCCGGGGTCTCCTCCCAGAGGGACGTGCCCAAAACGCCTCAAGTGGGAGGTGTCTAGGAGGTATCCTGATCAGATGCCCATACCACCTCACCTGGCTCCTTTCTATGTGGAGGAGCAGCAGTTCTACCCTGAGACTGTCCCAGATGACTGAGCTCCTCACCCTATCTCTGAGGGTGAGTCTAGCAATCCTACAAAGAAAGCTCATTTCAGCCACTTGTATCCACGATCTCCTTCATTCGGTCATTACCCAAAGCTCATGACCATAGGTGAGGGTAGTAATGTAGATTGACTGGTAAATCAACAGCTTTGCCTTAGAGCTTAGCTCCCTCTTCACCACAACAGACCGGTACAACATCTGCCTCACTGCAGATGCTGCTCCAATCCGTCTGTCAATCTCTCGCTCCATTCTCCCCTCACTCGTGAACAAGACCCCAAGATACTTAAACTCCTCCACTTGGGGCAGGAGCTTGTCCCCAACTAGGAGAAGACAATCCACCTTTTTCCAGCTGAGGACCATGGACTCCGACTTGGAAGTACTGATTCTCATCCCAGCCGCTTCACACTCAGTGGCAAACCGTCCCAGTAAGACCTATAGGTCATTGCTGGATGAAGCCAACAGGACAACATCATCTGCAAACAACAGAGATGAGATCCTGTGGTCACCAAGCATGACACCCTCCGTTCCTTAGCTGCGCCTAAAAATCCTGTCCATAAAAATTATGAACAGGATCAGTGACAAAGGGCAGCCCTGGTGGAGTCCAACTCTCACTGGGAATGAGTCCGACCAAGTGTTGGCAATCCGAACCAGACTCTGACAACGGTCGTACAGAGACCAAATAGCTCGTAACAACAAGCCCGATACCCCATACTCCCGAAGCACCCCTCACAAAAAACCATGAGGGATGCAGTCGAATGCCTCCTCCAAGTCCACAAAACACATGTAAACTGGTTGGGCAAACTCCCATGAACCCTCAAGGATTCTCGAGAGGGTAAAGAGCTGGTCAGATGTGCCACAGCCAGGACCAAAACCACATTGCCCCTCCTGAATCCGAGGTCAACCAACGGCTGGACTCTCCTCTCCAGTACCTTGGCATAGACCTTCCCAGGGAGGCTGAGGAGTGTGATCCCTCTAAAGTTGGAGCACACCCTCCGGTCCCCTTTTTTGAAAAGAGGAACCACCACCCTGGCTTGCCATGCCAAAGGCACTGTCACCGACCACAATGCAATGTTGCAGAGGCATGTCAACCATGACAGCCCTACAACATCCAGGGCCTTGAGGTACTCAGGGCAAATCTCGTCCATTCCCGTGGAACAGCCACCAAAGAGATTTTTAACCACCTTGGCAACCTCAGCCCCTGTGAGAGGTGAGTCGTCCCCTTCGTCCACAAGCCCTGCTTCCTCTGTGGAAGGCGTGTCAGTGGGATTGAGGAGATCCTCGAAGTACTCCTTCCACCGTCAGACGATATCCCCAGTCGAAGTCAGCAGTGCCCTATCCGCACCATACACAGTGTGGAAAGGGAGCTGCTTCCCCCTCCTGAGCCGCCGAACAGTTTGTCAGAATCTCTTCAAGGCCGACCGAAAGTCTTGTTCCATGGCGTCAACGAACTCCTCTCATACCCGAGTTTTTGCTTCAGCAATCACCCGAGCCACACTCAGCTTGGCCTGCCGGTACACCTCAGCTGCTTCGGGAGTCCCACAAGCCAACCAAGCTTGATAGGACTCCTTCTTCAGCTTAATGGCCCCCTCACCACTGGTGTCCACCACTTGGTTTGGGGGTTGCCACCATGAGATGCCCCGACGGCTTTGCGGCCGCAGCTCTGGGCAGCCACTTCAACAATGGAGGTGGAGAACATGGCCCATTCAGACTCCATGTCTCCAGACTCCCTCGGAATGTGGTTGAAGTTCTTCCGGAGGTGGGAGTTGAAGATCTCCCAGACAGGGGCCTCAGACAGACGTTCCCAGCACACCCTCACTATACGCTTGGGTCTACCAGGTCTGAATGGCTTCCTCCCCTGCCATCGGATCCAACTCACCACCAGGTGGTGATCAGTTGACAGCTCTGCACCTCTCTTTACCCGAGTGTCCAAGACATACGGTCGCAGGTCTGATGACACGATAACAAAATCAATCATCGACCTGCAACCTAGGATGTCCAGGTGCCAGGTGCACATATGGACACCCTTATGCTTGAACATGGTGTTTGTTATGGACAAACTGTGGTTAGCACAGAAGTCCAATAACTGAACACCACTCGGGTTCAGATTGGGCAGGCCGTTCCTCCCAATCACCCCCCTCCAGGTTTGAATGTTGTTGCGCACGTGCACGTTGAAGTCCCCCAGTAGGACAATGGAGTCTCCAAAAGGAGCACTCTCCAGCACCCCAGTCAGAGACTCAAAAAAGGGTGGGTATTCTGAACCATCATTTGCTGCATAGGCACAAATGATGGTCAGGACCCATTTCCCAACCTGAAGGCGAAGGGAAACAACTCTTTCGTCCACCGGGGAAAACTCCAATATACAGGCAGCAAGGTGGCGGATACAAGAATACCCACCCCTGCTCATCGCCTCTCACCCGGGGCAACTCCAGAGTAGGCCAAGCTCCAGCCCCTCTTCAGGATACTGGTTCCGGAACCAGAGCTGAGTGTTGAGGTGAGGCCGACTATATCTAGCTGGTACCTCTAAACTTCATGCACCAGCTCAGGCTCCTTCCCCACCAGAGAGGTGACATTCCACATCCCAAAAGCCAGTTTGGGAAGCTTGGGATCAGACTGCCGAGGTCTCCGCCTCTGACCACCACCTAATCCACATAGCACCAGACCCCCATGGTCCCTCCTGCAGGTGGTGAGCCCACTGGAGGGCGGACCCATGTAACTCCTTCAGGCTGAGCCCGGCCGGGTCCCATGGGTGGAAACCCAGCCATCAGACACTAGCCATCAAGCCCCTCCTCCAGGCCTGGCTCCAGGGTGGGGCCCCGGTAACCCCATACTGGGCGGGGTACACTGAATCCTTGTTCTAGCATTCATCATGAGAGTCCTTTGGTTCGTTCTTAGTCTGGCCCTTCACCCAGGACCAGTTTGTCTTGGGTAACCCTACCAGAGGCAAATTGCCACAGACACCATAACTCCTGGGATCACTAGGCCATGCAAACCCTCCACCACGATAAGGTGATGATCCATGAGGGGTTATTTGATTTCTAATCATTTTAATTAGTCAAGTAGTGATAATGAAAAAAGTTAAAGTCATCACATGTATTTTATTATATTACCTTTTGTGTTTTTGATTTTCAGATCATGACCAATCTGAAATATTTTTACTAAGAAGCAAACGGATTAAATCAGGCCAGAATGGCAGTCTTTAGGCTGCAGGTCTACACTTAAATTTTCATTGATTTAAACTAACAGCTAATTTATATCTGTAGGTGACAGCCATGGGTAATTTTCTCATTTTCAGACATTTTTTACGTTATGTTTTTTTGTTTGTTTGTTTTGTTTTGTTTTTGCTATTCTTCTCTGCCTCAGGAAATGTTTAACTTATTGATGTTTACTTTTAATTCATATATGATTTAAAAGAAAAACCCAAAATTTATGAGAATCAAGTCTCAGATGCACATTACAAAACTATTTTATAACACTGCAAAATTATGAGGGAAAATGGTACATGTAACACCTGTTCTCAATCAAGAAATCACTTAAATAGGACCTGCCTGACAAAGTGAAGTAGACCAAAAGATCCTCAAAAGCTAGACATCATGCTGTGATCTAAAGAAATACAGGAACAAATGAGAAACAAAGTTATTGAGATCTATCAGTCTGGAAAAGATTACAAAGCCATTTCTAAAGCTTTGGGACTTCAGCAAACCATAGTGAGAGCCATGATAGATAGATAGATAGATAGATAGATAGATAGATAGATAGATAGATAGATAGATAGTTTATTTCGAACACAAAAAATATAACAAAAAACAACCAAATAGCAAATGCAATAAAGTTACAGTATACACTGTTCCAAAGGGAGAAGGAAGAAGTGAACACTTATTAATTCCAACTCCTCTTTTCCATCGATACACCCATGTGAATTTTATACAAATTACTACCTTTAAGACCCCAAGTAAACAATTTACTGTATCTTTTACAGATCAACATTAACACCTGTCCATTCTAACATACAATGAAGTCCATATATCAAAACCAGTCTCAAATGACACAGATACACACAGTGCTGTCCCACCCACCATTCCATAGTGTCCCATAATGTCCCAGAGTGAACATAATGAATCATACATATAAATTCTACCCTTCTAACATATATCCTTTCAACAAATGGTGATTATACCTCTTTTTAAATTGATTTCTGTTTGTACATAGTTTCAGTTTCTGCTCCAGACTGTTCCACAAATCCACCCCACAAACAGATATGCACATACTTTTCTTGGTTGTACGTATCTTGGGTTTTGTGAAGTTTAAGTCTCCTCTCAAATTACGATCATTGTCTCTTTTTTTAAATATTTTTTGTATATTAGATGGGAGTTGATTGTTAATTGCCCTGTACATTACTTGTGTTGTCTTAAATTTAACTAAATCGATGAACTTTATGACATGTGACTTCAAGAACAACGAATTGGTATGGTCTCTATATCCTGCATTGTTTATTATCCTTATAGCTCTTTTTTGTGATGTGCATATTGCTTGTAGATTGGTCTTGTAGGTGTTTCCCCAGACTTCTACACAGTAGTTAAGATAAGGTAAAAACAGTGAATTATACAATAAGACCAATGATTTATAGTCCAAGATGTGTCTTGTCTTCCCCAGTATGCCTATACATTTTGCTAATTTAGCCCGGATGTGACTGATGTGAGGTTTCCAGCAGATTTTACTGTCTAGCGTCACCCCCAGAAACTTATTTTCCTGTACTGTTTGTATTTTGGTATCATCTATCGTTACCATTATTTCATGATTTATTTTATAATTTCCAAACACCATAATCTTTGTTTTTTTTAGATTTAGAGATAATTTATTTTTGTTGAACCACTGCGTTAATTTTTCCATTTCAGTTGTGACCACCTCTAAAACCTGCTGCAAGTTCTCACCAGTGCAAAGGATATTTGTGTCATCCGCAAACAAAATAAATTTCAGAATTTTTGATACTTGGCATATGTCATTTATATACAAGATAAAGAGTTTGGGTCCCAAAACTGACCCCTGGGGCACACCACAAGTGATGTCCATGCAGGGTGATTCGTGCTCTCCAATTTGTACAAATTGTTGTCTGTTACTTAAATAACTTTTCACCCAACTCAGTCCTACCCCTCTTATCCCATACCTTTCCAGTTTCCTTAGTAGTATTCTGTGGTCAATGGTGTCAAAAGCTTTCTTTAAGTCTATAAATACTCCTACAGCAACCTTTTTTTTGTCTATACAACTAGTAATTTCTTCTATAAGTTCGATCAGTGCCAAAGATGTAGATTTATCTGCTCTAAAACCATACTGGCTATCTGTAAGGAGGTTGTGTTTTTCAATGAAATCATCCAGTCTCTTAGTCAATATTTTTTCAAGTATTTTGGAGAATTGTGAGAGTAAAGAGACTGGCCTGTAATTTGTGAAGCGATGACTGTCTCCTGTTTTGTAAAGAGGTGTTACTTTTGCTATTTTCATTTTGTCTGGAAATGTATCAGTTTGAAATGACAGGTTACAGATGTGGGTGAGTGGCTTAACAATTCCCTCAATTACTTTTTTCACTATTGTCATGTCAGTTTCATTCCAGTCCGTTGATTTTTTGTTCTTAAATTTACTCACAGTCTCGATAATTTCCTTTTCAGTAACTGCACCCAAAAAGATTGTGTTTGGGTTTCTGTCCTCTATTTCATTCACAGACCCACTGTGGTTTGTTTCCGGAGTCACTATTGATTTTGCTAATTCAGGACCAACGTTTACAAAAAAATTTATTGAAACCACTGACCACATCTTCCATATTATTAATCAAACTGTCGTTTTCGATAAAATATTCTGGATAATTTGCATACTTAGGACGATTACTAATAATCCCCTTGAGTACTTGCCATATTCCTCTTATGTTATTTTTGTTATCCTCTAGTATTCTGTTGTAATATTCTTTCTTACAGGTCCTCATTATAGTGGTAAGCTTATTTTTATATCTTTTATATTTGATCTCAGCTTCCACCATTCTGCATTTAATGAATTGTTTATATAATGTATTCTTCTTTTTACATGCATTTATTAACCCCTTGGTGATCCAAGGAATTTTTTTTTTTGTTGTTGTCTGTCACTGAATTGTTTTATAGGACAGTATTTATTGTACAATGATTGAAATATTTGTAAAAATTTATCATATGCTCTATTTATGTCATTTTCATCATAAACTATCTTCCAATCTTGTATTAATAATTCCTTTGTCAGTAAATACATTGATTCTTCGGTTCTTATTCTTTTATATTTAATATTTTTGGTATACTTTTTCTTCCTATAATCACATCGATAGACAACAAAAATCGGCAGGTGGTCACTGATATCATTCAATAAAAGCCCACTCCTGATATTATTTTCCATAATGTTTGTGAATATGTTATCTATTAGTGTGGCACTGTGCGACGTGATTCTGCTAGGTCCTGTAATTGTTGGATGTAAGCCCATGCTGTACATTGTGTTGATAAATTCTTCTGTCAAACTATGTTGTTTTGAGTTCATCAGATCTATATTGAAATCCCCACAGATGAACATAACTTTATGAGTTAGTTTTGCGTACATTTTTTCCATCCAGTCCTTAAATAAGTCAATGTTTGATCCAGGTGTTCTATATACACAGCTCACTACTACATTCTTCACATTGTCCAGACAGATTTCTATTGTAATGCATTCAAATAATTCATCCACAGTGACTGACAGATTTTCAACAACCTTGTATTTCAAGCTCTTGTCAACATAAATTGCAACTCCTCCTCCTATTTTCACTTTTCTATTTATATAATTTAATTCATAGCCATCCATGGTAAAATCCACTCCTTTCTCTTCACTGAGCCATGTCTCTGATATTGCCACAATATTGAATGGCTCTTTAAACTGATTTAAATAATCTTTAATGTTATTAAAGTTTGCATAGGGCTGCACGGTGGCGCAGTGGTTTAGCACTGTGGCAGCACAGTTTTACCCTCGGCCGGGGGACCGCGGGGATAAGATAAGATAAGATAAGCCTTTATTAGTCCCACAACGGGGAAATTCCAGGATTGCAACAGCACAGGGATAGCAACACTCAGAGCAACAATCAGAAGGCAAAAAAAAAAAAAAAACAAGCAAGCAAGAGCAGCTAATATACATATGTACATATTACTATAAAATATATATATACACACACACACACACAGACACACAGTGCAGAGCATTGTAGCTGGATGGAATAAATATGTAAATATATAAACACCCACAGTACGGAGCATTGCAGCTAGGTGGAATAAATATGCAAGTATATAAACACACACAGTGCGGAGCAATGTAGCTAGATGGAATAATATGTAGATATATAAAAACACAGTGCGGAGCATTGTAGCTAGATGGAATAAATATATAGATATATAAATATAAACACACCCAGTGCAGAGCATTGTAGCTAGATGGAATAAATATGTAAATATATAAACACACACAGTGCAGAGCATTGTTACTAGGTGGGATGAAACAGCATAACCGTCTATTTAGTTATCCTACATGGTATGATTATGTGCCCATACATATTCTCACCCTCCATAGCGACCGGTATGTTCCTAGTTGTATGCCGGAGAGGACCATTGTGTAAGTCTATTGCATCTTTTGCATTCAAAAAACTATTAGTTTGTTACGTCTTTTTGCTATCTCTGCGAGCAGCCCTGCTTAGGTTGTACAGTCTGACAGCCGTTGGTAGGAAGGACCTACGAAACCTCTCGGTTGTGCACCTGGGATGATGTAGTCTGCTGCTAAATGAGCTCCTCAGTGCATCCAGTATGTCCTGCATAGGGTGGAACTCGGACTCCAGCAGAGATGACAGTTTAGCCACCGTCCTTCTCTCTCCTATCTCCTCCATCGGATCAAGGCGTTGCCCCAGGACAGAGCTAGCTTTCTTAATCAGTTTGTTCAGTCTCTTCCTATCGGCTGCAGTAATGCCACTGCCCCAGCAGACCACTCCAAAAGTGATGGCTGATGCCACCACCGTGTCATAGAATGACTTCAGCAGCGCCCCTTGTACACCAAAAGACCTGAGTCTCCTCAGCAGGAACAGCCTGCGCTGTCCCTTCTTGTAGAGTGCGTCAGTATTGTGTGACCAGTCTAGTTTATTGTTCAGATGAATACCCAGGTACTTGTAGGATGTCACCATTTCGATGTCTGTTCCCTGTATATTTACTGGTGCTGTGAGGGGCTGCCCATGCCTGCGGCAGTCCACCACCAGCTCCTTAGTTTTCCTCACGTTGATCTGGAGGCAGTTCCGATGGCACCAGTCCACAAAGTCCTGGATAAGCCCTCTGTACTCAGCTTCATCTCCGCTGGAGATGAGACCAACGATCGCAGAGTCATCAGAGAACTTCTGTAGATGGCAATGTGTTGTGTTGTGTGAGAAGTCCGCAGTATAAAGAGTGAACAGGAAGGGAGCCAGCACCGTTCCCTGGGGGGCCCCCGTGCTACTGATGATCGTGTCGGAAACACAGTCCCGGGTTCTCACAAACTGAGGCCGGTTCGTGAGGTAGTCCAGGATCCATGATGACAGGTGCTGGTCCACCCCTGCGCGCAGCAGCTTGTCCTTCAGGATCATCGGTTGGATGGTGTTGAAAGCACTGGAGAAGTCAAAGAACATGATCCTCACCATATTCCCGGGCTTCTCCAGGTGGGACAGAGAACGGTGAAGGAGGAAGATCACCGCATCCTCCACCCCAATGCCATGCTGGTAGGCGAACTGGAGTGGATCCATCGCTGGTTCCACCAGGGGGCGGAGATGAGCAAGGAGCAGTCTCTCCAGGGTCTTCATCAAGTGGGACGTCAAGGCCACCGGTCTGAAGCTGTTCAGGTCTTTGGGGTGGGAAGTTTTTGGTACAGGTACCACACAAGATGTTTTCCACAGCTGTGGTACCCTCCCCAGTTTCAGGCTCATGTTGAAGATATATGTCACAATCCCACACAGCTGGTCTGCACAGGACTTGAGGAGCTTTGCGCTGATGCCGTCCGGTCCCGACGCCTTCCTCGCCTTGATCTTCCTCAGCTCCGTCCTCACCTGGGTCTTGGTCAGGGTCAGGATGGGGGGCTGTGTGTTGGGAGTGGGGGGGGGTGTCGGTGGAGTGGGGAGTGGGTAGCAGGACTTGATTTCTTAGAGGCAGCAGTGGTTGTTGTGCAGACAGGGGGGAGGGCGGTTGGTCAAATCTATTGAAAAACAGATTCAGGTTGTTCGCCCACTCCCTGCCCCCCGTGGCCTGGGGGGAGGTATTCTGGAGCCCCGAGATGGTTTTGAGGTTTCTCCAGACCCCGCTGATGTCGCTCTGTTGCAGCTTGTCCTCCATCTTCTTCCTGAAGCTGTCCTTGCCTTCTCTGATCTTCCTCCTCAGCTCCCTCTGTACGGACTTCAGCATCTCCCTGTTCCCCGACCTGAAGATCCTCTTCTTCTCTCTCAGAAGTGTTTTTATCTCAGGGTTGATCCAGGGTTTGTTGTTTGAGTGACGCCATATGGTCTTGGTGGGAACGGATTTGTCCACACAGAAGCTGAGGTAGCCCGTGAAGGTGTGAATGAGGCCATCGATGTCCTCACCATGTGGATCGCAGAGCTGCTTCCAGGCAGTGGCTTCAAAACAGTCCTTTAGAGTGTCCATTGTCTCCTCAGACCATAACTCCACAGTGTGCATGGCCGGAGGTTGTCTGTGCACTAGGGGTTTGTACACCGGTCGGAGATGAACCAAGTTGTGATCCGATCTCCCAAGTGGGGGGAGTTGTGATGAGGTGTACGCCTCCTTAGTGTTTGCGTAGAACCAATCCAGTGTTTTATTGTCTCTAGTGTGGCATGTGACATACTGGGTGAAAGTGGGCAGAATGGGAGACAGTGAAACGTGGTTGAAATCGCCTGAGATGAGGAGAAGAGCATCTGGGTGTTCTGTCTGCAGCCTGCTGGTTACTGAATGGATGACGTCACGCGCTGTCCCAGCGTTCGCCGTCGGATTTGCATAAACAACAATGCAGATCACGTGTGAGTGTTCTCTCGGGAGATATGTAGGCCTCATGCTAACAGCTAGCAACTCAATGTCTTTGCTGCAGTGTCGTTGTTTAACAGTGATATGTCCCGGTCTGCACCAGTTGTTGTTAACATACATTATCACTCCACCGCCCCTAGTTTTGCCACTCTCTGGTGTTCGGTCAGCTCGTATCATGTGAAAACCCTCCAGCTCAATGTTAGCATCTGCTGCTAGTTCAGTTAGCCACGTCTCAGTAAACAAAAGGAGAGAGCACTCCCGGTAAGTGCTATCATAACGGGAGATAGCCGCTAGCTCATCTAACTTTACCAGTATCGACCGTACATTTCCCAGGTGGGACGAGACCACACCAACGGACTGGCCTCCCTTGTGACGATCAGACTGTTGATGTGCAGCGAGGAGCCGCAGGGAGACGAGCCCTCGGGCTCCGAGTCCAGAGAGGAGGACGGGGACAGCGAGCCCTTCCTCCGGACCTTCCCCGTCTCCCCGCCGCCGCCGTCTCGCTTCAGCGGCTTCCCGAGCTCCATCACCGGCGGCGGGGCTACGTTCGCGCAGCACTCGCCCCGGGAGTCTGTCGAGTTTGCATGCTGCATGGAGAAGCGGCGCTGGCTCCGAGGGCGGATCATGAGATCGTGGGTTCGATCCCAGCCCCCGACCAACAGTGAGCTGTGTGGAGTTTGCATGTTCTCCCCGTGTTGCGCAGGTTTACTCCGGGATTTCTCCGGTTTCCTCCCGCATACCAAAAACATGTAGGTTTAGGGCGCTCGCGCACGCAGCGACCAGCAGCCGGTGGCTTGTCACCAGACTGCAAACCAAGTCTACCTACGGGTACAAATAAGTAACAAAAAAAAATAAATAAATAAAAAATAGAGACTCCTGCTGTTGAAGTGGATCATAGAAATATTGAAATCAGATGTGACCATTGTGTTAAACTGTTCATCTGTGTAATAATTACAGTCATTATTGATTGAGTTATAAAGATTATTATCAGGGTCTATGTCATATTCTACGTCCTGTGGGTTGTGCTCTGTGTATTCAAAAACTTTCAGTTCCTGTTGTTCCTGTTTGTTGATTTTTTGATTCATGCTGTGAAATGTTTTGTTGCAGATGAGTAAAATCCTTCAGTGTCCTATATTTGTCTGAATTGTTGCTGTGCCTCCAGATCGTATTTGTCCAGTTCCATAATATTACAGATGTTAATGACCTTGGCTTCTTCAGGCGATCCGTTTAATTTGATGAATATTTTACAGTTTGATGTCCAGGTGTTTTGAATTGTTTTGAATTTTATTTATGATCCATAAATAGCAAAAACATGGAGCAGTGGTGAACCTTCCCAGGAGTGGCCGGCTGACCAAAATTACCCCAAGAGTGCAACAACCACTCATCCAAGTGGTCACAAAAGACTCCACAACAACATCCAAAGAACTGCAGGATTCACTTGCCTCAGTTAAGGTCAGTTTTCATGACTCCACCATAAGAAAGAGACTGGGCAAAAATGGCCTGCATGGGAGAGTTCCAAGATGAGAACCACTGCTGAGCAAAAAGTGCGTAAAGGCTCGTTTCAGTTTTGCCAGAAAACATCTTGATGATCTCCAAGACTTTTGGGAAAATGCTCTGTGGACTAACGAGACAAAAGTTGAACTTTTTGGAAGGTGTGTCCCCCATTACATCCAGCATAAAAGTAACACAGCATTTCAGAAAAGGAACATCATACCAACAGTAAAATATGGTGGTGGTAGTGTGATGGTCTGGGGTTGTTTTGCTGCTTCAGGACCTGGAAGACTTGGAGTGGTAAATGGAACCATGAATTCTGCTGTCTACCAAAAAACCCTGAAGGAGAATGTCCAGTCATCTGTTTGTGGCCTCAAGCTTGGGTTCTGTAGCAGGATAATGATCGAAAACACACCAGCAAGTCCACCTCTGAATGGCTTAAGAAAAATAAAATCAAGACTATGGAGTGGCCTAGTCAAAGTCCTGACCTTAATCCCATTGAAATGCTGTGGCATGACCTTAAAAAGGTGGTTCGTGCTCAAAAACCCTCCAATGTGACGGAATTACAACAATTCTGCAAAAATGAGTGGGCCAAAATTCCTCCCCAGCACTGTGAAAGACTCACTGCCAGTTATCACAAATGCTTGATTGCGGTTGTTGCTGCTAAGGGTGGCCCAACCAGTTATTAGGTTTAGGGGGCAATCACTTTTTCACACAGGGCCATGTAGGTGGGGATTTTTTTCCCCTTAATAATAAACACCTTCATTTAAAAACTGCATTTTGTGTTTACTTGTGTTATCTTTGTCTAATATTTAAATTTCTTTGATGATCTGAAACATTTAAGTGTGACGAACATCTAAAAAATGAGAAATCAGGAAACACTTTTTCACACCACTGTAAGAGTAATCACCCAAAAATATGAGTAAGAAGGTTATTGAGATTTGACTTTTGTCATGATTGATAATGACTGACAGCTCATGTGCAGGGAGTGACACCAGAGAAAACACACAATGACACAGAGAAGCAAATTTGATTTGAATTTTACTAATGCAAAAAGGAAAGCTTTGCAAAGGAAAAAAACGCCACTCACCAGAGGAAGACACAGCCTGTAAGGAGAGACGAGAGCAGGTTAGATTAGGAGGGAGACTGAAAAGGGAAAAATAGGACAACACTCACATGTGAGGAAGAGAGAACCCGGCAGAGGAACCCAGCACTTTCGGCAAACCAGGTGGAGTGCTGGAAGGCAGGAGTAGAGCTGGGTGAGGTGTCTGACCGGGTGAAGATGGCTGCTGACGTGGTGATGGTGATGAGGCAGGTTAGCGCACAACAACCCCGGAGACGCACCACGAAGGAGGTGGCAACCTGAGGAGGAGAAGACAAAGTATTAATAGGGTTTTCTTCGAGAGGAAGAATTAAACTTAGGTTCAGGTTCAGGTTCAGGTTACTTTATTTGTACCCGTAGGTAGATTTGTTTTGCAGTTGGTGACATCCATATTTACAAGCCACTAATTACATTCAACATAGACACAAACACAGGCACACATCTTACAAAATAGGTAAATATAAAATATGTACAATATAATTTTTATAGCTTGTTCAACTCTTTGACAGCAGCAGGGACAAAGCTGTTTTTGTAGCGCTGGGTTCTACTTTTTGGGACAGCAAACCTCCGTCTGGAGGGAAGAAGCTGAAAGTGGCAGTGCAAAGGGTGGGAGTCATCATTTAAAATCGAGTCG